>QQOI01000092.1:0-184362 GCA_009729435.1 Phytophthora fragariae | reverse complement strand
GTCACCACTGACACCTCCATGCAGCCCCCAAAGCTCCCTGGAGCGCCATTGCCAACGGACGCGAATTACCCTCGACTTTCGCCATACCACCGATACCAGCCACCCTCGGATCGCAGAACATACCTCACCGGGCGAGGCGTCGAGCCGTGGTGGCACGGCACTGGTGGTTGGGCCAGCCAAGTCACCACTGACACCTCCATGCACCCCCAAAGCTCCCTGGAGTGCCATTGCCAACGGACGCGAATTACCCTCGACTTTCGCCATACCACCGATACCAGCCACCCTCGGACGGCAGAACGCACCTCACCGGGCGAGGCGACGAGCCGTGATGGCGCGGCACTGGTGGTTCGGCCGGCCAAGTCACCACTGACATCTCCATGCAGCCCCCAAAGCTCCCGGGAGCACCATTTGCCAACGGACGCGAATTACACTCGACTTTCGCCATACCACCGATTCGGACCGCAGAACGCACCTCACTGGGCGAGGCAGCGAGCCGCAGTGGCGCGGCACGGGAGGTGAAGCGGTGTGTGGGCTCCTATATGTAGTAAATCGCAGTAAAAAAAGGAGGGGGGGTCATCAACCTTAGCTAGCGCGGCGTATTCCTCGCTGAAGTCACTGGCGTCTATTCGTATCAGTGTTGTCGAGGAACAGGAGGGAATTAGTGTGCTGTCTCGTGAGCTTTTGACCACCCAGAAGCAGAGCTTTTTCGGCGGACAAGATCAATGGTGCTAGCTAGCGCTCACCTATAGAAACCGTGTGCACGCATTGGTTGGTATTTCATATCTACGGGTACTGCGTTTTGTGAGGACACCACACTGGCCTAGGTAGCGAGGCGAGCGACGTTCAGGCACTGTTTGCCATCATTTCTGTTGCAGAAGCACTTGCAAAAGTAAGTTACTATAGAACTGCAAAAGAAATGCCCTCGTACTAGGTAGTCACTAAATCAAGAACTACTATAATTCGGAGTGCTTATCGAGGGTTGAAGTTGAAGCTAATAAGCCAACCAGCATTGGCTCAACCCAAAGGTCACACGAAGTGGTATCCATATATCAGCCTGGCTTCTGCCATCAAGCTTCGCGCAACACACAGCTTTTCGCGCGCTTTTCCAACTTGCGCTTTGAGTTCACGCAACACGCAGATTTTCGCCCGTGGGTTCGCTCCGGTATCTACGCCAATCAGCGCCCCATCGCTTGAACTTGCAACGCGTAATTGGCCAGCCATTTCGCGGCCAATCACGCTCGCGCTGCGATCCGTGCCAGAAGATCGTTTCCGCGCGCTCAATCCCAAACCTCATTTCCGAAATCGCCAGCTACTGCTCCAGCGCGCTTCCCCAACTATGCCGTCGCCCGGCTCGCATCGACCGTCGCCGCCAAGGCCGCCACCAAGCTGCTGATCCTTACTCTGGCCGCCGCTATGCTCGCCGTGCTGCTGTCGCCCATGCCGGCCGCCGCCATGCTCGTCGTGCTGCTCTCGCTGTGCCGGCCGCCGCCATGCTCGCCATGCTGCTCTCGCTGTCCCCGCTACCGCTACGCTCGCCGTGCCGCTGTGGCCGGTCTCACCGGAATGCTGCCCGACGGTAGCCCATGCCGCCGCCATGCTCACCATCTCGCCATGCTGCTGTCGCAGTGCCGGCCGCCGCAATGCCCGCCGTGCTGCGCTCGCTGTGCCAGCCGCCGCCATGCTCGTCGTGCTGCTGTCGCCCATGCCGGCCGCCGCCATGCTCGCCATGCTGCTCTCGCTGTCCCCGCTACCGCTACGCTCGCCGTGCCGCTGTGGCCGGGCTCACCGGAATGCTACCCGACGGTCGCCCGTTCCACCGCCATGCTCACCATCTCGCCATGCTGCTGTCGCAGTGCCGGCCGCCGCAATGCCCGCCGTGCTGCGCTCGCTGTGCCAGCCGCCGCCATGCTCGTCGTGCTGCTGTCGCCCATGCCGGCCGCCGCCATGCTCGCCATGCTGCTCTCGCTGTCCCCGCTACCGCTACGCTCGCCGTGCCGCTGTGGCCGGGCTCACCGGAATGCTACCCGACGGTCGCCCGTTCCGCCGCCATGCTCACCATCTCGCCATGCTGCTGTCGCAGTGCCGGCCACCGCAATGCCCGCCGTGCTGCTGTCGCCCATGCCGGCCGCCGCCATGCTCGTCGTGCTGCTCTCGCTGTCCCCGCTACTGCTACGCTCGCCGTGCCGCTGTGGTCGGGCTCACCGGAAAGCTACCCGACGGTCGCCCGTTCCACCGCCATGCTCACCATCTCGCCATGCTGCTGTCGCAGTGCCGGCCGCCGCAATGCCCGCCGTGCTGCGCTCGCTGTGCCAGCCGCCGCCATGCTCGTCGTGCTGCTGTCGCCCATGCCGGCCGCCGCCATGCTCGCCATGCTGCTCTCGCTGTCCCCGCTACCGCTACGCTCGCCGTGCCGCTGTGGCCGGGCTCACCGGAATGCTACCCGACGGTCGCCCGTTCCGCCGCCATGCTCACCATCTCGCCATGCTGCTGTCGCAGTGCCGGCCACCGCAATGCCCGCCGTGCTGCGCTCGCTGTGCCGGCCGCCGCCATGCTCGTCGTGCTGCTCTCGCTGTCCCCGCTACTGCTACGCTCGCCGTGCCGCTGTGGCCGGGCTCACCGGAATGCTACCCGACGGTCGCCCGTTCCGCCGCCATGCTCACCATCTCGCCATGCTGCTGTCGCAGTGCCGGCCACCGCAATGCCCGCCGTGCTGCGCTCGCTGTGCCGGCCGCCGCCATGCTCGTCGTGCTGCTCTCGCTGTCCCCGCTACTGCTACGCTCGCCGTGCCGCTGTGGTCGGGCTCACCGGAAAGCTACCCGACGGTCGCCCGTTCCACCGCCATGCTCACCATCTCGCCATGCTGCTGTCGCAGTGCCGGCCGCCGATATGCTCGCCGTGCTGCGCTCGCTGTGCCGGCCGCCGATATGCTCGCCGTGCTGCTGTCGCCCATGCCGGCCGCCGCCATGCTCGTCGTGCTGCTCTCGCTGTCCCCGCTACTGCTACGCTCGCCGTACCGCTGTGGTCGGGCTCACCGGAAAGCTACCCGACGGTCGCCCGATCCACCGCCATGCTCACCATCTCACCATGCTGCTGTCGCAGTGCCGGCCGCCGCAATGCCCGCCGTGCTGCTGTCGCCCATGCCGGCCGCCGCCATGCTCGTCGTGCTGCTCTCGCTGTGCCGGCCGCCGCCATGCTGCTCTCGCTGTCCCCGCTACCGCTACGCTCGCCGTGCCGCTGTGGCCGGGCTCACCGGAATGCTACCCGACGGTCGCCCGTTCCACCGCCATGCTCACCATCTCGCCATGCTGCTGTCGCAGTGCCGGCCGCCGCAATGCCCGCCGTGCTGCGCTCGCTGTGCCGGCCGCCGCAATGCCCGCCGTGCTGCGCTCGCTGTGCCGGCCGCCGCCATGCTCGCCGTGCTGCGCTCGCTGTGCCGGCCGCCGCCATGCTCGCCATACTGCTCTCGCTGTCCCCGCTACCGCTACGCTCGCCGTGCCGCTGTGGCCGGGCTCACCGGAATGCTACCCGACGGTCGCCCGTTCCACCGCCATGCTCACCATCTCGCCATGCTGCTGTCGCAGTGCCGGCCGCCGCAATGCTCGCCGTGCTGCGCTCGCTGTGCCGGCCGCCGATATGCTCGCCGTGCTGCTGTCGCCCATGCCGGCCGCCGCCATGCTCGTCGTGCTGCTCTCGCTGTCCCCGCTACTGCTATGCTCGCCGTGACGCTGTGACCAGGCTCATCGGAATGCTGCTCGACGTTCGCAACTCGCCGCCGACGCCATGCTCGCTGTTCATCTGTCGTCTACGCCGCCACTATGCTTGCCGCAGCTATGCTCGCCGTGCAGCAGTCGCTGCTCCGGGTGCCGCTATGCTTACCGTCAAGTTATCTGGTGAGCTTCGATGCCTCGCTGATCTGGAGTTCCAGCGCCTCACGATGTCAATGTTGACATTCCCCAGCCCAACGTTAAATCCCTCTTCTTTGCATGCACGTGTGTGGGTGTGCGGCTGTCATGCCCGTCGTTTCGCTTCTCGCGAGCTCGGTCGTGATGCCCGTTGCCATGTTGCGGGTTACGTGCACGGTGAGTGCGACGCCGAGCGTGTATTTATCACTGTGGAAACAACGTTGAGGAGCTCTAGAATCAGTTTAGGACATCTAGCAGTACCCGTCTATTTGTTATTGCCAAATGAATCTGCTTAGTAATTCACCTGCGATGTCAACATTGGCACTTGCAACTCAACATCGAGATATTACAAGTATACTTGCAACTCAACATCGAGATATTACAAGTATACGATCTGCTCTGTCGTGCTTCGTATCCGGATGTGTGTAGATTCGAAATTTAATATCGGTATAGTTGTATGATCAAGGTCAACAATGCCCACGTATCCGGATGCAAGAAGTGCGCCTTTTGCCCCCCCCCCTCCACCGTCACTCGTCGAGATGTCACAGAAGCGCCGAGTAGGCAGCGGGCGCGACGCCCAGCCGCCCCGGAAGGCACGAAGAAAAGCAGCGAGGACAGTGAACTCCGAGGCATCTGGTAAGCAAATCGCATCTTTCACTAGCAAAGCGTCGTAGCGATCTTATAGTAGACGTTCATAATGCCGCAGACGTCGAGTTTGAAGTCGAGAAGATCATCGAGATGAAGTTCGTGCGTGGAGAGCCCAAGTACCATGTGAAGTGGAAGGGTTACGACGAGACGTCGTGGGAGCCGGAATCGAATCTGCATTGTCCTGAGCTCCTCAACAAGTTCAAGGCAGCACAACTTCAAGAGGCACGCGCGTTGAAGAAAAAAGCTACCCGAAAAGCGGACTTGCCTGACCGAGGTAGCTACGTGACGGCTAAAATCCCTGCAAAACACCAAGAGGGTTCTGAAGGTAACAAACAGCACGTGTTTGTCACATGCTCTTATGTTGGTTTAGAGAAAAATGTACTAACTGTAATAATGGTGCCCAGGTTTGGAGGAAGTGTACGAAGTGGAAAAAATTCTTCGTGAAACTTTTCGTTTTGGCTTGTCTTACTTTGAGGTGAAATGGAAGGGATATTCCCAAACGAGCTGGGAGCCTGCCTCCAATCTGAACTGCCCTGACAAATTGGAGAAGTTTAGGCGTCGCCAGAAAGCAGCACGTCAAGCTATGCTCGAAAACTCAGCTCCAGCTGAAGTAACCGATGCTACCGGGACGGTAGGCCATGACAGCCCTCGGACAGATACCGATGAGAACGAGAAACCCAGCGGTGGATCTACAGCTCGCCAAGCAAGCAGAGCATCGATTCCAGAAAATAATGGAGTGGTAACCAATGATGCTGACAATGTGGCTACTGAGAGCCGGCAAACCGATGATCGAACCGAAAATGACTACGAGTACGATTACCCGGATTACTTTCCCGAGACTACCGAGGAAGAGGCGATCTCAAATGCAGGTGGTGGTGTTGAGCCTTGGGGTGACGGGATCTCAAACAATGCGGATGCGGACGCTACGCCAGTACCGCGAGCAGATTCCAGAGGGTCAGGCAAGGCTCCCAGAAAAAGAAAATCGCCCCGGCAGACAGCTGAAACAACCGCAACGCCCTCGCAAAATCGACGTACTCTTTCGTCTCCCGGGAGTCGAGTATCTGGGAAGAAATCGAAAAGACGTGCGGACATGCTTGCTGATGAAGTGAACGTGGGTATTGATGACGATCACGAGGTGCTGGAATCGGATGGCTGTTCTGGCGAGAGTGCCGACGACGATTCTGAAGATGAGTTTGCAGATGAGCTTTATATTGCAGGTGATACCGGAAACGAAAGCTTTAGTGTCGAAACAGCAGAGGAAATTCGTGCGGTTGCCGGCCCCCAGGACTACATAACAGATGAAATGCTTCGAGGCATGTCTGACAATGGTTGGGAGTTGCTACCGGTAACCGACGAACGGGATGACTCGGACCTGTCCGGCGCTACGGATGTGTTTACGGACCCTCCTCAACTTACTGCCTCGGCTATAGAGGCAGCGAAAACGATGAAACCTTCTGATCTTTTTTTTACTACATGCCGAAGACTCTCTGGACGGAGATTGCCGAGGAAACTAATCGTTACGAGCGTCAGACACGACCGGAAAGACTTCGACAGGCGAAGTTGTCCATTGAACAGAAGACGGACGACATCCACAAACGCAAGGAAATGTTTCAAGCAAAGAAGAAGGAGCTGGACGCGTTCAAAGACGTACTTGCCGCGGAGATCATGCATTTTCTGGCCCTAGTATTATCAAGGGCTATTTGCCCGATAAAGTCTCGACTGGAAGATCATTGGAAGACGCGAGCCCGTGGAGCGATCCCAGCTGGAACTTGGTCGCCATTTATGGTTCGCAAGCGTTTCAAGGAAATTAACAGGTACTGTGACTTCCACGTTATTTTAATAAAGGGCCCACTAACACGTCCTTCGCCAGATTTCTCCACTTTACGAGCGACCAGGCTCCGCAGGCTAAGACGGACCGGGCATGGAAGATTCGCAACGTGATAAACAAGTTACAGACTACTTTCAAGGGTGGAATGGAACTAGGGCGCTGGGTTGCATTCGACGAGATGGTTATCCCTTCAAGAAGTTCGCGGAACAGAATACGAGTTTTCCTGAAGAATAAGCCGCACAAGTACGGCACCAAGCTGTTCGCTGTGTGTTGCGGGAAAACCCACTACTGCTCCAGGTATGCTCATTTGCGCTATTTTATATAGTCGGTATCTGAACGCTGTGGATTCATGCTCAGGTTCGAGGTTTATTGCGGTAAGAAACAAAACAGTCAATTTGTTGACACCAGAAGTGGACCAGCTGCTGTGGTTCGAAACCTTAAAGCCTTGTGGGAACAGCGTCGGGTGGATCGATCCAAGAAGCGAATCATCATCACTGATCGCGAGTATTCTTCGGTGACGTTGGGGTTTCGTTTGATGGACATGGGGTACTACATTATCGGGACGGTTGCTACGACTCGTCTTGACTTCCCCGAAGACTTGAAGACAGACAAAAAATCAGCTTCGAGAGGGATGCTGCGCGGCTCATACGTTCTAGCTCGGAACAATACGAATCGTCAAATGTACTCGACGCGGTGGGTTGACTCGAAAATGTGCTACTTTGTGGCGACTGGGTCCTCCGCTAGACGTGCGATTGTGCGGAGGAAGCAAAAGGACGGCTCACAGGCAAACATTCCGTGTCCGGAGTTTGTGGTATTGTACAACAAGTACATGGGGGGTGTTGACAGTCACGACCAGTTACGTCTGCAAAGGTACGTGTTGCTCTGTTGCGGTTCTGCCGCCCATCACTTACGCCGAAAATGCTTTTGACTAGGTACTCCATTCAAAGAGTCATGCGACCGAAGAAATACTACAAGACTCTTTTCTACGGGCTTCTCGACATAGCTGTTATTAACGCTTTTGTCACCCATCGTGAGTACGCGAAGTCGGTGGGGGAAAAACCTCTTTCACACGCGGATTTTCTCATTCAGCTACACGAGGAGATACTCGCTCTCGGAGATGATGACTTCCTGGAAACGGTGCCAGTCGCCGAAGCCGCTGTTACCGAGGTGGAGCCAAGAACTAACCAGACACCAGTTTCGACGGCGTACTCGCTAGCAAGCTCGAAGCATCAATTGATGGTGTCGACGGACAAGACAGCGAAGGGCAAGTTCAAGTTTCGTGTGTGCAAAGTTTGTTCGGTACTGCGTGGTGCTGGCAGTCCTGGATCGAATCGACCTCCCGGCACAACGCGCCATTACTGCAAGCAGTGCTCCACTGATCGAGGAAGACTGTTTTTGTGTTCCAAGGCGCGACACGTATCCGATGGTAATTCTGTATCGTGCTTTAACATTTGGCACTCGAAATGGAAGAACGGAGATCAACTTCCGCACTCTGAAAAGGTCGGACGGATCCGAATGCGTCGGTCGAAGGAGGAGTTACGCGCGGAAACGATGGACACAGCTTCCTCGGATGCTGTACTGCCAAGGCAATACGAGACCGATGTTCAGAATGCCGATGGGGCTGCTTCGGTGTCATCTTCGCAGTTACCGGTTCCAAGTGTCACGCGAAACGTAGAGGTACAAGTGCATCAGCCAGAGCGGCCAGGCGCAGATGCAGCGATTTTTTAGTATTTAATTTATTGTTTTTTATTTTTAATTTTTTTTTAAGCAGGACAGGATGAAGAAGGAGTAACTGCGACTGAGAGGCCCCCGGATGAGAGCGAGCGGGAGGCCGTGGCGGAAGTGCTGGCGGAGCTGCTCGGCGCGGTGGAATGTACGCTCAGCGGGGCCGAGCAGCAGAATGAGTCGGATAATTAGGTGTCACTGCGAAGTCGATCTTGACAAAATACGCCTGTAAGTGAGAGCGAAGCCAGCTTTGACTCGACGGCGGTCAAGCTGGTTGTCAACGTTGAGATCTATGTTTCACTGCGAAGTCAATCTTGACATCTGCCATACAAACTTTAATACAAATACGCCTGTTAGGGAGAGCGAAGCCAACCTTGGCACCAAGCTGGTTGTCAACGTTGAGATCTATGTTTCACTGCGAAGTCAATCTTGACATCTGCCATACAAACTTTAATACAAATACGCCTGTGAGGGAGAGCGAAGCCAACCTTGGCATCGACAGCGGCCAAGCTGGTTGTCAACGTTGAGATCTATGCTACAATAAGAAAGCGATGACGGAATATATGTAGGCATGGGCTTTTTCATTGCATCTCAGCATCGCTAACAAAATATGTATGCTTCTGTGAAACTGGGCTAAGCACTTTCCGACGTACTAGCGTCTCAACGATACCCCAAGACGAGGAAACATCACCTCGGTTTGATACGTCCAGACAGCAAGCCACTCGAGCGCAGCGGCTTCTTGGACTCGAGCTTTATACTCGAGCTCTTTGAAAAAACCCTCCTTGGTATGCTCCCGGATAGCATTCTCGTCGTACGATTCATCTGCCTCCATGGCGATATGGTGTTCAACATGGGAATCGAGAAAAGCGTCTAAGCGTTCAATATCCCACTCGCACAGGCGCTGTCGACGCTTTATCATAGTCAGCGTTATCTACACAGAGGTCAATGGTACGTTAGCGTTGGGAGTACACCTGGCACCACAGAACGCGTGAAATACCTTCGAGGCTTTCAGGGACGCTTGCAACCACGCGTAGATGTGACTCGAGTCTTCGTCATTCTGAAACTGCGCATACATCTCGTAGAGCGGAAGGGCGGCTAGAAATGCGTCTACATGGTTGGTAGACCAGAATCTAGGCTCGTAAACCTGTTCAATAATAACATTTGTTAGACTACGCCACAGAACTCAAGTAATTCGCATACCCACCCGGTCGCGTGAAGGTTTGCGTACTGGCTGGAGGGTGTGAAAGTCAAGGAACCCCTGGTGCCATTGAAATCTCTCCAACGTCTAGGCATACATCGGAATTGAGCCATCGTGACGCCCACTGAAACATCAACGATACGTGCACGTACCTCTCCTACAGACTTCGGCTTGCCATAAATTTTCTTGTTGTTTGACGCTGTTCGGTTGACATCCGGCGTGAAAGCCTGTTGTATGCAAGCAGGACGGTTAGATATCAAATAGCCACCACAAGTAGGACATTCATGCGCACCGGGACAGCCTCGTAGGTGTAGTTAGGGTCCGAGAGAACAAAGTAGGAGGATTTGTCTAAGTCGGTATCTTGATCGCTGAGCTGCCCTTGGCTCTCGGAGCACCCTCGCACTGTGAGCTCCTGTTGGTTCGAGCGTTCGTCGTCATCGCTGCTGCTGCCGCCCACAGTGCTGCTGCTGTCGACCGCCGTGTCGTCGGTGTACATACTTGCGTCGGCCATGATCTTCTCGGAGAAGATCTCCCCCCACACGATGTGTACTGTACCACTGAGGAGCGACCGCGACTTTTGACAGGTTGATTTTGACTGTCGCTCGATTCTATGGAATTCCTTCATTTTATTTTATACTAGATCCTTACACTAAAACACATACTCGCTGCATCCGCCTGCAAAGGCTGCTGTCGCAGTGAGAGCCTGTTCTGGCAGCACCATTGGGTATTATAGCCCTCATCGCTGACGTCACCGCCTTAGCCACCACCATTTTGGTCCTCGGCGATCCGCCTGCTTTTAGGCGCGCTCCGCAATCTGATTCGAGATCACACGATGGACTGCTTGATCGTCCGGCCTCGTCCTGCAGGGTCTTGTGATGGTTGATGCCATCATTTAGCTTGAACACGCGCTTCTTCTCCTTCATGTAGGGCGCCTCACGCGAACGTTTGTCCGTGTGGGCTGACGTATGACCGCAGCCCAACAGAGCGGCTCCGAGAGCCGCCCCAGTTGTATCGATAGGCCTTGGGCGACAGCGCGTAGTATTTGCCTGGGTGTTGATGGGCTCGTAGTCGAAGTCCCCCTGTTGCGGCGTCGGGCCTGGTGCTGGGCCAGCATGCTGTTCGGGTTCACGTGCTGCTGGGGTTCATGCACGCCGGGCCTTTGAAGCCGCCGCCATTGGTGCCGTGGTCCAGGGATTTGTAGTAGAGCTTGGGAAGTTCGCCGCTGCGCTGGTGGTGCGGCGAGTGCGCCTTGTACTGCGTGTAGCCGTAGCCCTGCATGGCAAAGAGGAAGGAGGAAGTCAGGCGGGTGTACTGCCGATGGAATGGGGGGGGGGCTTGTGCCGCCAGCGCTCGCCTCGCCTGCAGTCGAGAAACACGTCAGCAATGGGGCAACAGGCTGGCTAGAGTGAGCAGCGTACCGAGATTGAGTTGTTCTGATTTCGGTTGTGCCTCGTGCGTCTCGTCGTTGCAGTAGAAGGCGTCCCTCATGTGCCGTGCCGTGCTTGCCCTGGGATAGTGTCACAGCGATTGCCGATCACGTCCATCAACCGCGATATTCAGCTCAGAACAATTCACTCACTTAGCGAATGTTCGCATTATCCTGCGAATTACGCCAAGGTTTTTTCGATCGAAATCTCGACAGAGCTTAAATTACGGCCGTATCCAAGCTTTGATTGGATAACTCTGACCAATGAGATTGACAGCCGGTGGAACCCGAAGAGTCGGGGCAGACCGCTGGGGACCTCGCTTACCCTATCCCTCCAGTATACAAATTTCTATATTAATCTTATCCCTGCAAAATCGGGATAAGAGCGGTCGCCGGTGGGTTAAGTACTCGGTACTAAAGAAGACCGATAAGGCAGGGCCTTTTGCACAAGCAACAACAGAGACGCCAGGCGTCTGTTGTGGTTAGCGTGTTACGCTTCCTCCTAGCTATTGTGCGTGTGACCCCCGTCACATGGAGTATCTTGCCACCTCGAGCGAGCTTCCGTCCCCCTTACATCACCCTGCCTCTCCCGCTGCAGCGGGGCCTTCTTTCATCATTTTGGCTACCGAGGCCGAGTCTCCTGTATCAGCTAAGGCAACGGTCGTCTTGCTGAGCTATTGGTACCGTTGAAAAGAGGAGACACAGGCGAATTTTTGTGATTTTTTAAGCATTAAGTCATGCAGTTTTGACAGCTCTTGGAGGCTGACAGTGTGATGCATCGGATTGACGCTCTTGCCAGTTTGATGTCCATCTTTAGACTGGATTTCACTATGCGAGACGAACCTGCCCGATGCCGATGGGTAAATTCAGGGCTAGGGGAACTCGAACCTCTCGCTGGCCATATTGACAGATGCTCACCACTTAGTTGAGTTTATTAAGTCCTACAACCTACACCCATGCTTCCGTCATGATCTCTGGCTGATCAACTCGCGGCTTTCTCGCTGGTAGTCTTTTGGGTTGCTTGGCGCGCTCGCTTGAAGTTTTGCTGTCCTCCTCAAGAAGCTTGCGTGTCAGGATGCGCCCGCTCGTATTCATGCGCTTCCGCTTGGTCTTACGGGCGGCTCGCGCTGGCAGCACTAAAATCTTCCGCCGCACAATGCGGCAAACTTGAAGCCAAGCTGCATCACGGTGCGAGTTAGGCAGCCCGGCAGGGCAGACAGGAATGATGCCCAGGCTTTCCGCAGCAGCGACAATGGGCAGGGAAATACGCGAGGCACATCCGTCCATCACCAGCAGCAGGGGCCGCTTAATAGGAGTAGGAACCGCGTCCGAAAAAAATGGCAGCCATCGAGCAAACAAAGGTGGAGTCATAAACCCCTTCTCGGTTGTGGCCACACTCGCACCCAAAATCTCGCACTTGTTGACGACGTCGTCGTCGACACTTTTGCCGGGGAAAATGAAGAGGGGGGACGAACCCTCTCGCGCTGCCGCAAGCAACGAAGCTCAGATGAAAGTGAGCCTTCACGTCCTTGTGCCACACATTCTTAGATCCCTTGCCCACGATCACTTGTCCCGGCCAGCACGGCTTGAACTGCAGGTTCTAGCTCGTCGTCACTGTACTTGCCGCGGCGTTGCCCATCGCCCTTGGGGGACTTGGAAGTCGCCACGCGGACTGTGCGCGAATATCAAGTGCTTCAGGTTTTCACCCTGAATCCAGCTGTCTCCTTTTTGGCAAATCAAATCTATAGTAAAATGGATACACCGCGAAGATTGGTAGAAACTGGTCTGGCCATCAAACTGGCAGTGGACATCAAATTGGCATTTTGCCTTATAGCTGAGAGCAAAGCCACGCGGTGTGGAAACGATCGACATGTGCACAAAATGCTCTGAAATTCTGGCAATGAGCAAACAAAAAAAACCCGTTATCGGGAAAATACCGACACGGTGGAGATGCTCTTATAATTTAATGCAATCTACAAATTGCAACAGGTATTTAATCTTAATTTAACTGGATGGGTCAACATACCAGCATAATTTAAGTATCACACAGACTACCTATAAACATCTACAGGTATTTTGCATAATCGACCAACACAATTGATTTATCGTAATCGACAGGTATTAAATCAGAGAATCGTACCCCGCCTCCAGTTTTTGGCGGGAAGCATTTCGGCTGAAGTAAGATCCACATCTTGCAGCCAGCCAGCCCAGCATGGACATCCGCTCCTTCTTCCAGAAGAAGCCTCCCAGCAGCACGGGCGCTGGCAGCAAGAAGGCAGCCACGCCAGCCAAGCGTACGCCACCGCGGCGTCCTCCCTCCGGCCACTGACGCGTCACTAACGTCTATTCCCCCTGTCCATTGCAGCAGCGAAGCGCACGGAGCCCGAGCCGACGCCTCCGTCGCGGCCTGCAGCCCGTCGCGCCGCCAAGAAGAATGTGGTGGTGCTGGACGACAGCGACGAGGATGAGGACGTCGCCAGCAGCAGCAAACGCAAGGCTCCAGCCAAGAAGAAGGCGCAGCGAGCAGACTCCGACTCGGACTTTGAGATGGCGGACGAGGAGGTGAAGCCCAAGAAGGAGCCGACGCAGCTGAAGCGACTGCGACGCGCGGCTAAGGACAAGAGCGACGAGGACGAGGAAATGCCCGAGGCCAAGCCGAAGGTCAAGACGGAGATCAAGACGGAGGTCGGCAGGGCTCCAGCTGTGTCTGCTGGCGACGGCTCGGAAGCTTTTGTGAAGCAGGAGGGCGCGCTGAAGAAGGTGCCGGCGCCGTGCTCAGGCTGCCTGGACGGCAAGTCGTTCGCGTTCTCGGGCGTGCTGGAGAATCTGTCGCGGGAGGACGCGGTGCATCTCGTCAAGTGCTGCGGCGGCTCAGTAGCCAACAGTGTCTCGCGTGCTACCAAGTACTTGGTGATTGGCGCCACGCTAGAGCAGGGCGGGAAGGTCACAGACGGATCCAAGTACAAGGAAGCGGTGGCCAAGAACGTCCGCATCCTGACGCAGAATGAGTTCTACAATTTAATCACGGAGGCTGCTGCGGCGCAGCAGGCGCAAGACCTGGCAGAAGAGAAGGCGAAGGTCAAAGCTGAAGCGGCGGGCGCCAAGAGCGCGAAGGGCAAGCAGAAGCTCAACGCGTAAGTGGCACGTGGCTTCTTGGTTGGTGTTCAGGTGCTAATCGGTGCTGTATTTTTTGTATGACGTTGTAGATCAGTTAATGATGAGCTGTGGACTGACAAGTACAAGCCCCAGACACTGGACCACATGATTGGCAACATTGAGCTGGGCAGGAAACTGAAGACGTGGCTGGTGGACTGGGAGTCTATGCACGTCAAAGGGACCAAGAAAATCCCCTTCACGACAAAACTATCCGAAAACCGCGGAGCCAAGACGGTGTTGCTGTCGGGGCCTCCCGGCATTGGTAAGACGACGATTGCAAACCTGGTCGCGCGCGAGTGCGGCTTCGAATGCACTGAGCTGAATGCAAGCAACACCCGCAGCAAGAAAATGCTGCAAACTGGGCTCAAGGACGTGCTGGGCACACAGGCACTCCAGTTTGGCGCGCCTACAGGAAAATCTAAGGATAAGATGCACCTCGCTCGTCGTGTGGTCATCATGGACGAGGTCGATGGTATGTCCGGCGGCGACCGCGGTGGTACGGCGGAGCTTATTCAGCTCATCAAAAAGTCGAAGACTCCGATTATTTGCATTTGCAACGACCGCCAGAGCCAAAAGGTGCGGTCGCTAGCAAACCACTCGTTTGATTTGCGCATGCGTCGTCCCACGAAAATTCAAATCGGCAAGCGGCTGATGGAGATCGGCCTGAAAGAAGGACTGCAGATTGAGAAGAACGCGATTGAAGAAGCTGCCGACCGATGTGGCAACGATATTCGTCAACTGCTCACGCAGATGCAACGATGGCGGCTAACTACCACCAAAATCACTTATTCGGACATGGTGAACCCGACTTCACAGCACAACAAGGATGAAAGTTTGCGTTTGAACCCCTTCAGTGCAACTCAACGGATTTTCCAGCGGGATCTCTCTTTCGACGCAAGGAACGAGGCTTATTTCGTTGACTACGATTTAATGCCTCTGATGATCCAAGAAAACTACATTCAGAGCATCATGAACAACCGGACGTCGTCAGACGAAAACCTGGAGGCCGCGATGCATGCCTCCGAGTTCATTTCGGAGAGCGATTTGCTGAACACGTATGTTCGAGTGGAGCAGCGGTGGGACCTGCTTACAAAGCAGGCTGCGATGAATGTCGGCGCCTGCGTGTACTCGTCTGGGTTCATTGGCCACCCAGAGTTTTCTAAGTACGTTGCTCATGTTTGCTACTCGATGGTAAATTACACTGACCAACGCTTCAAATGTTGTTGTGTGCACACAGGTGGCTGGGAAAGAACTCGTCAGCTTCCAAGTCAAAAAGGTTGCTGAGTGAGCTGTCCGTCCGAATGCGGTCACACGCGTCGGGCTCCCGAGAAGGTTCGTGATCTCTTGTGACTCACCCGGCTGATACTTGATGTTAAACGCCGATTATCTTTCATGCGAGCAGTTATTCGCCTCGACTACGTGCCGTACATGAAGGAGATCCTGCTGAAGAAGTTGTTGTCAGGGGAGGATGTACGTTCAACTAGCTTCATGCTGCAATGTGAGTCTGAATCGGCTGGATCTAACTGGTTGCATCTCCCTCTACAGAACATCCAGAAGGTGATTGAGCTGCTTGACGAGTGCGAAATTACCCGCGACGATTTGACCGAGTCCATGGAAAGCTTCAAGTTCTCCGGCGTGAAACGTCACTCCTACTCGGAGCTCGACACAAAGTCAAAGACGGCCTTCACGCGAATGTACGTTGCGTCCATGTTTTTAATCACGATAGATTTTGGTGTGCTCAATGAAAGGGTTTAACGATGTGGTGCTTGAGTGCAGGTACAACAAGGCGTCGCACAAGTCGCAGGCAGTGGTGGAGTCCGTGCTCGGGTCCACGACGATCAAGAAGGGGCGGGGAAAGACCGCCGTCAAAGACGAGGACGACGGTTTGCCCCCGCCGTCCGACGCCGAGAGCGAGGGAGAAGACCAGGACGTGGATGTCAGCAAGTTCCAGAAGAAAGCTCGCGGCGGCGCAAAGCGCAAGGCGCCAGCAGCTGCGGCCAAGAAGGCGCCCCGCAAGGCACCGGCGAAGAAGCGTCGCACCTAGATAAGCTAGCTGCTGGCGCTGTACCTGTGGTTGATTGATGGCTACTAGGTGTTGATAGTTTTGAGGCCCATATATGAATCTGATGGTGATCTCCCTCTTCTGATGTTCATACTCGTTGGCTCTGCCGCCACTGCTGCTGCAAGTGAAGGTGATGGATTTCGCAGCCAGCATTGAGCTCTGCTGAGGCAGGCCCCAGATGGATACATTGCGGCGCGTCACGCTTTGAGACACGTGGGCGCACAAAGTCTCGTCTATGTCTGCGACCTCCGAAACATCATGCGGAAAATATAGAAAAACAGGTGTAAATGACTTCTACAAATCAATACCCCGGCAAGTTAGTTGATACCACTGCGAAGGGGCGCGATTGAGTGACGTCATTCAGTTGATCGTCAATGCACTTTTGACAAACTTTCTCCGCCCCACGCTCGCCATCGGAGACCGAGTCGTCACCAGCAAGCGAATGACGCCGCAACGCCACCAACCGCCGCTACGCTTCAAATTTGTCAGCAAGCGTTCAATGCGGCCCCCGATCCGCCGCCTGCGCGCGCACGCGCGCTTTGTTTCTACTACGGCGGTCGCTGCATTGCCTGGGCGCTGCTGGGTGCCAGATCGGCCATCCCTCGCGTGTCATCCTCGTGCGTGCGCTTCGACGGAAGCGCAAAGAAATCAGGAGTGGCCCCGGATCTGGTGGTGACATTGCGCGCACCGCAGGAATGCGTTGGTCCGCCGGCTTTGGAGCTCCACAGGTTGCTGCTCACCTCGTCTTTGTATGCTCTCAAGTACGTACGTCAGTTTGCCACGACGTCGCCAAAACGATGACGCGCTGTAGGAGTCCCCATGGCCCGCCGCTGACAGCCCGCCAGGTCCCGTTTTGACTTGTCCACTGTATACCAATATCTCCAAACCACTTTGATTGGCTGAAATCCGCATTTCAACACAATCGTGGCCGCTCGTGCCTCGACAAAAGCCCCGAACAATTCCACACTCGCACCCGCCACCAGCGAACAAGAACGAAGATCATGACCGGCCATTCCACAACTGGAGCCGCAGGGGAGACGACGCCCGAGACGCAAGACATGGTGGCCCAGGAAGCTCCCCCCGCCGCCGACGTCGCGGCCGCCTCCGAGCGCAGCGACAGCAACCCGCTGAGCTACCGCAGCATGGACGAGTACGTGCGGCTGCAGAAGGGCTCGCGCCCCATCACGTCCGTGCTCATCGCCAACAACGGCATCTCGGCCGTCAAGGCCATCCGCAGCATCCGCAGCTGGAGCTACGAGATGTTCGCGGACGAGCACGTCGTGACCTTCGTGGTCATGGCCACGCCCGAGGACCTCAAGGCCAACGCCGAGTACATCCGCATGGCCGAGCACGTCGTCGAGGTGCCCGGCGGCTCCAACAACCACAACTACGCCAACGTGGCGCTCATCATCGAGATCGCCGAGCGCTTCAACGTGGACGCCGTCTGGGCCGGCTGGGGCCACGCCAGCGAGAACCCGCACCTGCCCGAGACGCTCGCGCAGACGGAGCGCAAGATCGTCTTCATCGGCCCGCCGGCCAAGCCCATGCGCGCGCTGGGCGACAAGATCGGCTCCACCATCATCGCGCAGAGCGCCAAGGTGCCCACCATCGCCTGGAACGGCGACGGCATGGAGGTGGACTACAAGGCCCACGACGGCATCCCCGACGAGGTGTACAACGCCGCCATGCTGCGCGACGGCCAGCACTGCCTCGAGGAGTGCAAGCGCATCGGCTTCCCCGTCATGATCAAGGCCAGCGAGGGCGGCGGCGGCAAGGGCATCCGCATGGTCCACGAGGAGGACAAGGTGCTCAGCGCCTGGGAGGCCGTGCGCGGCGAGATCCCCGGCTCCCCCATCTTCGTCATGAAGCTCGCGCCCAAGTCGCGCCACCTCGAGGTGCAGCTGCTGGCCGATACCTACGGCAACGCCATCGCTCTCAGCGGCCGCGACTGCTCCGTGCAGCGCCGCCACCAGAAGATCGTCGAGGAAGGCCCCGTGCTCGCCCCCACCCAGGAGGTCTGGGAGCAGATGATGCGCGCCGCCACGCGCCTCGCCGAGGAGGTCGAGTACGTCAACGCCGGTACCGTCGAGTACCTCTTCAGCGAGGTGCCCGATGACAAGGGCAACGCCTTCTTCTTCCTGGAGCTCAACCCGCGTCTGCAGGTGGAGCACCCCGTGACGGAGATGATCACCCACGTGAACCTGCCGGCCGCGCAGCTGCAGGTGGCCATGGGCATCCCTCTGCACTGCATCCCCGACGTGCGTCGTCTGTACAACAAGGATGCGTTCGAGACGACCTCCATTGACTTCAACACGGAGAAGCAGAAGCCCCCGCATGGACACGTCATTGCCGCGCGTATCACGGCCGAGGACCCGAACGCCGGCTTCCAGCCCACCAGTGGAGCCATCCAGGAGCTCAACTTCCGCAGCACCCCCGATGTGTGGGGCTACTTCTCGGTGGACTCGTCCGGCCAGGTGCACGAGTTCGCCGACTCGCAGATTGGTCACCTGTTCTCGTGGAGTCCGACGCGTGAGAAGGCCCGCAAGAACATGATCCTCGCTCTCAAGGAGCTGTCCATCCGCGGTGACATCCACACGACCGTCGAGTACATCGTCAACATGATGGAGTCCGACGATTTCAAACACAACCGCATCTCCACGTCGTGGCTGGACGAGCGTATCTCGCACCACAACGAGGTGCGTCTTCAGGGCCGTCCGGACCCTCTGATGGTGGTCCTCGTCGGGGCCGTGTGCTGCGCGTACCAGGCGTCAAACGCCCTCCAGGAGGAGTACGTCAGCCAGATTGAGCGCGGTCAGCTCCCTCACAACCACTTCCTGTCCCAGGAGGAGTCGCTCGAGCTCATCTACGAGGGCATCAAGTACAACATCAAGGCGTGCCGCAGCGGCCCCATCCAGTTCACACTCTTCTGCAACGGCTCGTACGTGCAGGTGGAGATCCGCACGCTCTCGGACGGTGGCTTCCTCGTGCTGCTGAACGGCAAGTCGCACGTCGCGTACGCTACCAAGGAGGCGCAGGGCCTGCGTCTTGTGGTTGACAGCCACACGTGCGTGTTCACCAAGGAGTACGACCCCACGCGCCTCGTGACCAACACTGCTGGTAAGCTTGCTCGTTACCTGGTGGACGATGGCGCCAGCCTGCGTCGCGGCATGCCGTACGCCGAAATCGAGGTGATGAAGATGTACATGCCGCTGCTGACCCCCGAGGCCGGTGTCATCCGTCTGCTCAAGTCCGAGGGTGCCGTGCTGGCCCCTGGTGACTGCATTGCTACCATGGAGCTCGATGACCCGTCGTGCGTGAAGAAGTCGGACGTGTACATGGGCAAGCTCCCGTCGTCGGAGAACACGAACGGAAACAGCACCAAGTCTGTCCACAAGATGCGCAAGTCGCTGGCTGTCCTCAAGAGCGTGCTGCAGGGTTACTTCGCTCCGGAGGACCTCACGCAGAAGGCGCTGGTCGACCTGTTCCAGGTGCTCAACGAGCCCCTCCTGCCTGTGGAGGAGATCAAGGAGGCCATGTCGTCGCTGGCTGGCCGCATTCCGCTCGACGTGTTCGCCAAGATCACGGACAAGCTGCAGACCTTCAAGAAGGCTGTGTCGGAGGAGCCCACGACTGCCCACGAGTTCAACGTGGCCGAGGTGGTTGAGATCCTGGACGAGCACAAGACGACGCTCTCGACGGACCGTCAGCGCTCGGACTTCGAGGCCTCCGTGGTGACGCTCCGCGACATCGCCACTAAGTACAAGCACGGCCTGCTGTCTGGTGAGGAGGCTGTGCTGACGGATCTGATCAACGAGTACTTCACGGTGGAGACTGTGTACGCTAACTCGCACAACATCGAGGATGTGGTGATGGCCCTGCGTCAGCAGAACACGGCCGACCTCAACAAGGTGTTCGCTATCGCTCGCTCGCACAAGGCTCTGGAGGCGAAGAACAAGCTGCTGCTGCAGCTCCTGGCCCAGATGGCGCGCGACACGGCCGTGGCTCCTCGCAAGTCGACGAAGACTGCTGCGTTTGTGCCGCTCCTCGAGAAGCTTGCTACGTTCAAGGAGAACCAGTACTCGCTAGTGGCCCTTGAGGCCCGTCAGCTTCTGATTGACAACAAGATGCCGTCCTACCGCGACCGCCTCAGCCAGGTGGAGAAGGTGCTCAAGGACTACATTGCTGATGGCTCGTCGACCGACCTTGCTGCCGCGTGCGGCAACCTGTTGGACCAGTCGCAGCCGCTGTTCGACCTGCTCATCTCGCTCCTTGTCCACGAGGACAAGAAGATCCGCGAGTTGGCTCTTGAGCTGTACGCGCTGCGTGTGTACCGTTCGTACCTGATCGAGTCGATGGAGACCATGGCCTTCAATGACATCTTCGCGAAGACGTTCCAGTTCAAGTCGCCTGTCGTTGATGCGCTTGCGGTCGGCGTCGCCCCTGCCGAGAGTTACGACGACCTGGCGAGCCTGCTGCGCCGCAACAGCTCTGCCAGCTCGCTGGACCTGGGTGAGCACAACTCGGAGGAGAGCAGCGAGGAGCAGGAGGTGGTGGAGAAGCCGCTGGCCAAGCTGGTCGAGAGCTACCAGAAGATCTCGGCGGACTTCGAGCGCCACGGCGCCATCATTCGCCTTGCTAACCTGGAGGTTTTCCAGAAGTCGTTCACGGACGTCATGACCCTGTTCCCGCTGGCCAAGAAGACGCTGTCGGTGCGCAAGGACCCGCTCGTGAACGTTCTGCACGTCATCCTGGTGGACGAGCACTCGGAGGAGGCTGCCCTTCTGGAGCAGGCTGAGGCTTACCTCAAGACGGTGGACCAGGACCTGCGCGCGCACAACATCCGCCGTGTGACGTTCTCGGTGCGCCCGCAGAACATCGAGAACATCTCGGTCCACAACGCGGACATGGCGCTGTACCCGAACATCTACACGTTCCCCGGCCGTCTGAACTACAGCGAGGACAAGATCCTGCGCCACATGGAGGCACCTCTTGCCTACAAGCTGGAGCTGCGTCGCCTCCAGAACTACAGCGTCACGCCGTTGGCGTCGGAGAACAAGAACGTTCACCTGTACCTGGCCAAGATGAAGGAGTCCGACTCGCACATCGTGACCGACCGCTTCCAGCGCATCTTCGTGCGCGCTGTGGTGCGTCAGCTGGACCACGATGGCAGCGGCTCACGCTCGCAGTACGACGCCTACCCGGGGCCCGAGCGCTCGCTGGTTGATGCTCTGAACGCCCTGGAGGTGAACCTTGCCAACCCTCTGGTCAAGAAGTCATCGCTGCCGACGAAGAACAACCACGTGTACCTGAACATCCTGCCCCAGGCCATTGTGGACCCGCAGTACCTCGAGGGTGTGATCCGTATTCTCGCGTACCGTTACGCCGAGCGTCTGGAGCAGCTGCGCGTGTCGACGGTGGAGCTCAAGATCATCGCGCGCTTCAACAGCGAGGCGCCGGCGATCCCCGTTCGCCTTGTGGCTGAGAACCCCACGGGCTATGTGGTCCGTGTGCAGGCGTACGTCGAGGCCGCTGGCCACGACGAGCCCATCTTCACCTCCATCGGTGACGAGACGCACGGTGAGCTTGACGGCATGCCGGTCACGACGCCGTACCCGGTGGTATTCCCGTTCGACAAGAAGCGTCAGATGGCCAAGACTATGTCCAACACGGTGTACGTGTATGACTTCCTGGAGCTGATCGAGTACAACCTGCTGCGTCAGTGGCGCAAGTACGTGCAGCAGCGTACGCGTGGTGGCGGCGCGAAGGTCACCATCCCCAACCTGCTCATGGAGACGCGCGAGCTGATCCTGGACGCGACGGGCAAGTCTCTGACGGAGACAACGCGCCCGCGCGGTCAGAACGACATTGGCATGGTGGCGTGGCTGCTGACGCTTTACACGCCGGAGTTCCCGGATGGACGTGAGATCATCATCATCGCGAACGACATCACGTTCAAGGCCGGTTCCTTCGGTACCCGCGAGGACACGCTGTTCGACCTGGCGTCGAAGCTGGCTCGCTCGAAGGGCATTCCTCGCTTCTTCTTCTCGGCTAACGCTGGTGCCCGCATCGGCATGGCTGAGTCCATCAAGGCCCTGTACAAGATCTGCTGGAAGGACGAGTCCAACCCGACCAAGGGCTTCGAGTACCTGTACCTGACCCCCGAGGACTACAAGGTTGCGTCGGCCGAGGGCTCTGTGAACGCGGAGCTGCTGGTTACCAGCACGGGCGAGGAGCGCTACTTGCTGAAGGACATCGTGGGCCGCGAGATCGACCTTGGTGTGGAGTGCCTGCGCGGCAGTGGTACCATCGCCGGTGAAACATCGCGCGCCTACCAGGACGTGTTCACGCTGACGTACGCCTGCGGCCGCAGTGTTGGTATCGGTGCCTACCTGGTGCGTCTGGGCCACCGTACGGTGCAAAACGCCACGCACTCGCCGATTATCCTGACGGGTTACCAGGCGCTGAACAAGCTCATGGGCAAGGAGGTTTACACCTCGAACGACCAGCTGGGTGGCGTGAAGATCATGCACACGAACGGTGTGACGCACCTGACGGCCAAGAACCACCTCTCGGGCATCTTTTCGATCCTGGAGTGGCTGGCCTTCGTGCCGGCGGTTCGCCGCGGCCCGCTGCCGATCCGCGACCTGACGGGCGTGGACGAGATCGAGCGCACGGTGGACTTCTGCCCCGCCGACAAGAGCACGCAATATGACCCGCGTGCGCTGCTGGCGGGTAAGGTCGACGAGGCCACTGGCAAGTGGGTCTCAGGTCTCATGGACAAGGACTCGTTCCGCGAGACGCTTGATGGCTGGGCTAAGAGTGTGATCGTCGGTCGCGGCCGTCTCGGTGGCATCCCGTGTGGTGTGGTGGTCACGGAGGTGCGCACGTCCGAGAAGGTCATCCCAGCCGACCCGGCGGCGCCTGCCTCGCAGGAGAACTTGACGCAGCAGGCTGGTCAGGTGTGGTTCCCCGACTCGGCCCACAAGACGGCTACTGCCATCAAGGACTTCAAGGGCGAGGACCTGCCGCTGTTCATCCTGGCGAACTGGCGTGGCTTCTCCGGTGGCCAGCGCGACATGTTCGACGAAGTGCTCAAGTTCGGCGCTGCCATCGTGGATGGTCTCGTCAACTACGAGCAGCCCGTGTTCGTGTACATCCCGCCGTTCGCTGAGCTGCGTGGTGGGGCGTGGGCCGTGGTGGACCCCACCATCAACGAGGGCATCATGGAGATGTACGCCGACCCGCAGGGCCGGGGTGGTGTGCTCGAGCCGGCTGGTCTCATTGAGATCAAGTACCGCAAGAAGCAGCTCCTGCAGACCATGCACCGTCTCGACGACAAGCTCAAGCAGCTTACCGCGCGTCTTGCTGAGCTGTCGCCCGAGGAGAAGGAGACCGAGGGTGCCAAGATCTCAGCCGAGATCAAGACCCGCGAGGAAACGTTGCTGCCGATCTACGTGCAGGTGGCCACGGAGTTCGGCGACCTGCACGACACGCCTGGCCGCATGAAGTCCGTCGGCTGCATCCGCCAGGTTGTGCCCTGGGTGAACTCGCGCAGGTTCTTCTACTGGCGCCTCAAGCGTCAGCTCGCAGAGTTCACGCTGCGCCGCCAGGTGGTTGCTGCCAGCGCCGGCGGCCCGCGCGCAACGACTTTCGTGGGCTCGGAGCAGGTGATCAAGGGCTGGTTCACGGAGGCCGTGAACGGTGGCCGTGTGCCGCGCCAGCAGAACGTGTCCGTGTCCGAGCTCTGGTCGCACGGCGACTCGGACGTGTTGGTGTGGCTGTCCAGCGACAAGGAGTGGATCGCCTCGCGCGTGGCCGAGCTCCGCCAGGAGCAGATGGCCTCGCAGGTCGTGGAGATCGGTCGCAAGGACCCCAAGGCCGCTGTGGCTGGCATCCTGGAGGTGCTCAACCTGCTGAGCGACAAGGATCGCGAGGAGGCTGTGGCTGCGCTGCGCCGCGGATCCATCTTCCACAAGTAAGCTGGAGCGTTAGTGCAGGGATAGTTTAGCAGGTGTCGTGCATGAGTTAGTAGAGAGAACACGTGAATGAATATGTATCACTTCACGACTTTTATGAGTTGGAACTTATCGTCATCGTGGCAAGATCAAATCACATTATCGGAGAGCAGGATACCAACGCAGCGTGACACTTGACTATGATGTGACGACTACCAAGCGCACACTTGAATGAACAAATCTAGCTGAAAGCAGAACCCTGACGTTGCCTCGCCACCTCCTCAGCTAACTCCTGGTATCCGGGAGGGCACGACATGGAGCGTTCAAGGCCCGCCAAGTCTGCCACCGACTTCTCCGACTTGCCCAGAATGCTGATGTCATGGAACTTCGTAATGGTAGGCACGGGGGAGCCAATCTGGTCATCGTCCTCACGCTCACGAGGCTCTTCGCCATCTTCCTCTGCCGGGGGCGGCGGCGGAATCGACTCGGCCTGCAGCTTGGTCTTTTCGGCAACCACCAACGAGCGCTCGTGCATGTACTCGTTCCAGTCGAGCTTCTTCGGCTCGGCCAGCTTGCCCAGGTACAACGCGTACTTCTTGACAAACTCGCGCACATCCTTCTGCAACTCAGCACGCTGGCGCGGAAGTTCATCCTGCATTGCCTTGTTCGTCGGCAAGAGACGGTAGAACAGCGGACGCACGGTCTTCAGCTCGATCATTCCGGCCTCCACGGAACGCACACCGAAGAAGGAGAAGAGAGGGAACGAGATCATGAGCAGCGTGATCGACGACCAGTACCAGTCAGTGAAAGCCACAGCGGCGGCGAGGTACATGAACCACAGCAGCGGCACAGCCACGATCGAAAACTGAATCTTCTTGCTCAGAACAACGTCGCGCGCCATCACCTTGACCTTGGAGCCCTCGAGCGCCTTCTTCTGCGCCGTGTTCGCCACGTAGCGTGCCAAAATGCCCACGGGTGCATTCAGAATGAATGACGGGATCGAAGCCAGAAGCAGAATCAGCGTGCCGTAGAGCGCCGAGCCGAGTACATCGTGAATAGTCCACCAAGGGATGTAAGGCACCTGATGATCCTTGAGACCCATCTTCTGCAACGTCTTGTAGTAAGTGTCCAGCTTATGCTGCAGCGCCGTGAGGTCTTCGTTGGCCTCGGGGACATCCTGCAGCACCTTGTATCCCTCGGCAAAGCGGCGGTTGAGGTCCTGCGTTTCCTTCGCCGACAGACGCACACCAGAGCGCTGGAACAGACGACGGGCAGTGAGCACCTCCTGCATGATGCCGTAGCTTGGCGTAGTCACGATCACGGAGCGCATGCTCTCCTCCACGCGGTGCAGGAAGGTGTTGCACGCCGTGCGCTTGTCCTCCTCGTACTTCTCCATCAGCTCTTGGTCCACCGTGATGGGGGTGCCGAACTCCACCGTCACGCGTCCACGGAAGCGGTGGCCACGGAAGTAGTTGAGTCCCACCGGCACTACAGGTACATTAATGTTGTACTTGTCCTTGACTCCGAGCGCCATGATGGCAACGCCAGCCTTGAGCGGCAGCAAGTCCGTGCGATCGTGCGATCCGCCCTCCGGGAAGATGCCGATGCAGTTGCCGCGCTTCAAGTGCGTGTACACCTTGGCGAACGTCACGGACTGGTCCACACGCTTCAAGATGCCGAACGGAGCGAGCTCCAGCACCAGCTTCCCCTCTCCGTCCTTCAGCGGCGCGTTCAGCAGCAGCTGCGTGTCGTCCAGCACCTGCAGGATCTTGACGGGCGAGCCCGAGTCCTTGACGCTCTTGCCCTGGTAGCGGATCTGGTCGCCGGGCGTCACTTGCTTGGTGAAGCTGGCGCCCTCTCCCTGTACGAGCCACTGCGGCTTGCCGCTGCTGGCCCCGCCGCTGGCCGAGCTGGCGGGCGTGACGGCCTCGTCGCTGGCCAGCTTGACTTTGCCCACGCCGGCCGCCACCGAGTCCTGCGGCCGCACCACCGGGATGCAGCCCATGATGCGGGCCAAGTGGCCCACGACCGGCAGGTGCCACGACTTCTCGGCGATCATGAAGCCGACCTTACGAGGGCTCGTCATCATGACCACGAGGCCGTCCACGAACTGGTTGGCGTGGTTGCCCGTGAAGATGACGGGGCCCTCGGTCGGGACGTTGTCCAGCCCCACGAGGTCCACGCTCTTGAACGAGATGCTGAGGATGCTGTTGAGGAAGACGCGCGTGGAGCGGTAGATCACGTCGGCCGCGTTGTGGAACAGCAGCCCCAGCATCATCCCCACGGACAGGAAGCCCCAGTAGTAGGACGGCACGCCCAGGAACTTGCTCACGGCCTTGATGGGGCTGCATCATGTGTATAGTGGGTATACATGGGGTTAGAATGACGCGTTAGAATGAGATTAAAAAGTGTATACTGCAGTATAATAGTCAGCCACGCACTTGAGCGAGTCGACGGCCAGCATGAGCAGCAGACACAGCGCCAGGAACTGCGTCCACGTGTCATTGAACACCTCCTTGGTGTGGAACTTCATCCTGGAGGCGGGGCTGGGTGGTTAAGTAGAAGGGTGGGTGGGTGCGTGGGTGGATGGATTGGGTGGTTCTCTCTCTCTCTCTCTTGAGCTCGAAACTCTGACTTGGCGGGCGGATCGAGAAATGACCTGCTTTCCAGAATGCGAGAAGAAGCTCACTTGGAGTTTGTATGCCGTGATTTGAGGCAAGATCGCGTCTGGCGCGTCACTCGATGTCTGGGCTTCGGCAGTTTTTATGGAACGCAACACTAATCAATCAGCACTGCTGATGTCTACGCTAACAATTTGCAGCGAATTGGTCGCATGATGCAGCTTGTTCAACCTCGGAGCTGGCCCGGCGACTGACCTTGATTGACTCATTGTTTGTGGCTCGATGTACTTCAAGTATTTGATCTTTGGAACGCCCGACGGGTTGAGATTTATACTGGCAAGCTGTGAACACCGGTAGCGATGCGACATCCTTTGGACCTCGTACATGTGCGTGTCCCCCAAGGAACTACCGGTCAAAGCTAGCGTAGCCATCTCCGCTGTCTGCAGTACTTGGGTGCGATCGCACGATGCTGGAGTATGTATATCTTGCTCGCGGGTCTTATTGCGTTGAGTTAGTGTATCCTCGTTGTTCAGCATTTCTTCGTGGTCTCAACGCGAATTGCGAACGACTTTGATCGGAGGCTTCGGTGGCGGAGGTTGTCGAGTGGATGCTGATACAGACGCCCTGTTATTTTGACAAGATCTTGATAAATTTCAGCCACGAAATGCAGAAACGTATTGTGAAGGTGGCCGTTTTCCGTTTTGTCGAGGCATGCGGTGGGCGTTTGGTGCGAAGTTATGAATCGTGTTACCAAGTCAGATTTTGCGGCGTACTTGTACATACAATGCGCCTTGAAATTGTTGAGACTGACGGATTTGTTGGGGCGTTGGCGTATGTATCATCCGCCGTGTTCGTCTATCATCCCAGTCAAGCTGAATGGGTCAACTTGTCGCCAAGACCTGCTCTCGACTCCATATTATATGCCTCTAGAAGGTCTGGGCTTTCTAATATCGAGTTGAGGGCAGGTCTTGGCGACGAGCTGATATTATTGATGAAGATCGCAACCGAAGAAGCTGTAAGTTGATGCTGGCTATTTTTTTCTTGAAACCAAGCGGATGCAAATTTCGCACTATTTCGGCTGTAACTTGCAGCGTGAAGCTGATCATCCTGGTTGAATCGACTCTTGTTGTGCAGTAGTCCTATTTGAAACTTCCGGTAATTTATGGTTGGGGCTCATTCTTGCCAAGTACTTGTGTTATTAAGATTCGTATGAAAACTTGACGAAGTCGGCCATTATCAATCTTGGATTGAACCCTGATTTCAGCTTTCGTATATACTTCATGTATCGGCGGCGTCCACCTTGGCTCAGCTATTCATGGCAGCAGCGCCACCCCGCTAAAATAGCCTCGGCATTCGTTGGTTGCATCGTATCGCCCCCTTCTGACTCGCCTTCTTGCCCGACTGAGTGCTCGCAGATTCCGTTTCAACACTTGGAATCGCTGGACGACGTGGTAGAGTATTTGGCACCTCACCATGGCAGACCCGAGCATTCAGATCGTCGACGGTATCATTCGTAAGCTGCTCAGTGTGCAAGACAAACCTACGCAGACCGAAGTTACCGACATCACCACGGACGAAGTGCTGTTGCTATGCCGTAAAATCCGCACGGTTCGTGTAGTTCCACCTAATTATCTACCAAAACGACGTCTAACAATGTGGATGTGTTGCTTACAGATTTTCCTGGAGCAGCCCCCGCTCGTGGAAGTCCCGTCACCAATTAACATTTGCGGTGATACCCACGGACAGTATTCCGACTTGTTGCGGCTGTTTGAGATGGGAGGCTTCCCGGACGAACGGCGATATCTCTTCATGGGGGACTACGTCGATCGCGCCATGCAGAGCATTGAGACGATCTGCCTGCTCTTCGCGTACAAGATCAAGTACCCGGAACAACTCTATCTCTTGAGAGGGAACCACGAGTGCGCTTCAATCAACCGCATCTACGGGTTTTATGACGAATGCAAGCGTCGATACTCCGTCAAGGTCTGGCGCACGTTCGGAGACTGCTTCAACTGCATGCCTATCTCGGCTGTTGTTGCTGGAAAGGTGAGAGACTCCGGTACAATATTATGGCAGCTTGCTGCGGACAATATCTCACACGATTTATCTTGCTATCGATGCCAGATTTTCTGCACGCACGGAGGACTGTCGCCCGATCTGTATACGCTTGACCAGATCAAAAACATTCGACGTCCGACGGACGTGCCCGATGAAGGACTGTTGTGCGATCTACTTTGGTCAGACCCTGATCCAGATAGTCAAGGCTGGACCGAAAGCGACCGCGGCGTGTCGTACATCTTCGGCACTGACGTAGTGGACCAATTTCTAAAGACCCACGATCTGGATCTGGTCTGCCGAGCGCACCAGGTCGTCTCCGACGGGTATGAATTCTTCGCCGGGCGCAAACTCGTGACCATTTTCTCCGCACCCAACTACTGCAACGAGTTCGACAACGCCGGCGCGATGCTAGTCGTGGACGAGAGTCTCCGCTGCACTTTCAAAGTCCTCGCCTCCAGCGACAAGCGTAAGCCAGCAAAGAAAGTTTAAGCGAGAAGTAAGAGCAGCTACTGGAGCACAAATAACAGCATAGCTAGATTCTTAACTGCGTGAAGCACTGTTGATACCGCTGCTGCTTATCGACGATGCAAGATTTCAAGTCTTGTTAATGGTGGTCGAGCGTGACGTTCTTCAGGCTTGGGCTTTGGTACCTTCTCGTCGTCGTCAATCCCTTCTTCATATACGTCTTGGAACATGAGAGCTGCCGCAGTCGAGAGCGCAACATTAGCCTCTTGGTAGCTGGCGCAAACGCTATTACGCTTTTGAGATAACACGGCAATCGCATCGGCCAGACCATACTGAGGTGGTGAAGTTCCATCGCCATTCGCTCGAGCTCGCAGTCGCGCGAGCTGCGAAGTTAGGGCATTAGCCAGAGATCGATACGCATCTGCGCGGAACTGCAAGTTTTCGTAGTTCTCACATAGCCGTACCAGCACATCGCATTCTGATAGTCGGCGTTCAAGTGCCTCCGTAGCCTCACCGTCGCTCTGGGGCTTTGAGATGGGGCTTTCATACACGCTGACAATGTGTCGCTGAGCCAAGATCTGTTGATGAAGGTCTCCTATTTGCTCAGCAAGGGCACGTTGCTTCAAAAACACTTGCAGTGGCTGCATGGGGCCCGAACTTGAGTTGAGTCCAGCTATTGCAGCTGCACCAGGACCCTCCAGCATCAAAAGCTCTCGAAGCGCCGATCCTAGACCCGAATACGCCATGAGTTGCTCACCCTTGAAATCGAGGACGACTGCCAGCTCAAGTGCTTCTCGCCAAAGGGGAATCGCTTCAGTGTATCGCTGCGTGGCATTGTAAGCAATGGCCAAGTTGCGTAATGCTCGGTGCTGGGCATGAAGATCCTCTTGTCGCAATGCCAACGCCAAGTCGCGTTTGTGTGAGTGCTCGGCAAGAGTGAATTTTCCCTCCACAAGTTGTGTGCATCCAGTGTAGCACAGTAAAAGACCATGCAGCTTTGCCAGCTCTGGCTCAATAGGAGGCAGTGCAAGCTCTTCCTCTTCTTGGCCGTCTGCATGCTTCGCAACATCTTCACTCTCGATGGGTGAATCAGTATCCTTAGCTACTGCATCCGAATTCTGGTTATCCTCGAGGTCGATCCCCGTAAATTCTTTCAACTGACCAAGCGCGATCGCGAACTCGGCTTCGGCAGTATGAAATTCACCCGCGTAGTATTCCTCCTCGCCACGACAACCCTGTGCCAGTACACGGAGATAATTATCTGGTTCAGGTAAAGCAGCAGTTAGGTTTTCGCTTTCAAGAAACAAATCTTTAGGCGCCTTGGTTGGTGATGAAGCTGCGACGGTAGCCGCAGGGGTTAATGCCTCGGTTGCAGGTTCAGCTTCAGCGTTAGCGTCCACCGCTGGTGACACATCAGATTCAATCTCGAGCGCTTCACTATTTTCCGGTGAAGTCGAATGTTCCTGTTCCTGTTTTGGCTGCACTTCTGCTGGGGTATCTTCATCCTCTTCATCCTCTCCGATCTCCTGCTTCCCGTTCAGGTTGCGGCCCAGATATGACAAAGCAATGCCTAGATGGTATTTGACGGTCGATTGCTGCTGGAAATCCTTCGTTTGCAGAGTGGCACGATAGGCGCTTGTGAACAGATTGAAAGCTCGCTCCACATCACTTTGCTCGAGACAGTAGATGCCGAGGTTATTGTGCGCGCGAGAAATTAGTCGAGGGTCTTGCACACGGTCAGCCAGGGCTACTGCCCGCTCCGCATTCTTCAAGGCTCGTTCAGAGTCACCTCGAGCTTTGAAGATACTCGCTAGCACTGCAGCAAACCGGTTCGTTAGTACAATTTCATTGGTAATGAGAATTACTTCAGTACAACAAAAAGCAAGACGTACACATGAAGGCAGTACTTCGAGCTCGAGTATCATCTTCAGTTTCTTCGGTGGGATCGGATTCACCCTCGTTCACCACCAAGTGAGCTGCGCTCTCTGCGTCTGCGATGTTGCCTTTTGCGTGCAAGAAGATGGCGTAGTTGGCTGTCAGAGACTTGTCCACTGGTATGCTGAGAGATTCAGTTGGGGTTGAATCACCTCGAGTGAGTTTTTTGGCCTGCAGCAAGAACTCCATCGCTTCGCTTTGGTTCCCAGATCGAAAGTGCGTCACAGCCAGCCAATTGAGAGTATTTGTTCGCAATGCTGCTAGCTCTACTGCCTGCTCATCCACTTCTTTGGCTTGATCGCCATTCGAATGAGAAGCGTCGACACCGGTCAGCACTTGCTGGAAGTACATGCTTGCAAGCCCAAACTCGTCGTACTCGGCACACTGCTCACCAAGTTGATACTGCAACTTCAACACGAGTCGCGTGTGAACGGATGCATTCTTGGCCCCATTTGAGAGCTGCGCTGCAAGTGCATCGCGCAGCTCTCGTGTCTGAATTTCAAGCTGCGCTTGGAACTGCTGGCGTCGCCGTCGAATGCGTGCTCTCTCCATGGACAACGATAACTAATGGGTCGCGTCGGTTGAATGAATTTGCAGGTTGTATTCATGCTCAAACGGTTAGCCATGGACTGCAATCGTGTCCTAGTACAATCGTGTCCTAGTCGTGTATATATGCTCGCTAACTTTGCGTCTGCAAGCGCTTGGCCTCCTTAGCGCGACTTAGTTTGACCGCTCGCTCCGTGATCTCCACCTTGCGCTCGTAGTTTTTGACCTGCTGCTGTAGCTCGTACATCTTTGCCTTCTGCCCGACGTAGTCCAGAATCTGCGGCATGTCCTTGCTTGGTTCTGCAGACTGCTGGATCTGCAGCGACTGCAGGTGGCGCATGTCCTTCTGGTTCTTCTCCTCCACCAGCGCAATCTCATCGACGATTTTCTCGTTCAGCTCGGTACGCGTCCGAATCTCCCCTTGAAGCCACGCGCTCTCCTCCAGCAGCTCGTGCAGCCGCTTCTTCAGGTTGTTCAGCACTTGCACGGTGCTCCCCGTGGTCTGTTTAAGCCGCAGCAACTCTTCATTGCGCTCCTCGATCTTGGCCACGTACTGCTTGTTCTCGATCTGCAGCTGATGGAAGTCGATGTAGTGGAGCGCGTCGCCCATCTCCTCCTTGTGTCGGAGCTGCGCGTCGATCTTCTGCGCCTGACTCTTCAGCGTTGCGTTCTTGAGCCGCAGCTTCTCCACAATGGCGTCCTTCTGGCGCAGCTTCTCCTCCATGTACCGGATCATCTTCTCGGCGATGGTCTTGCCCGTGCGGAAGTTCTCGGCGCCCACCACAATGTCGCGCTTGAACTCGTACGCGTCCTTCTTGAGCTCGGCGATGCGGATGTCCGTCTCCTCCAGCACGGCGCGCAGCGTGTCGATGAGTCGCTCGGACGAGCGCTTGGTCTCCTCCAGCTCCTTCTGCGCCGCCTCGAGCTCCGTGCTGCAGAGATCGTTCTTCTGCTCGATCGTGAGCATCACCTGCGCCCGCACGCGCCGCTGTCTGGAGCCCAGTCCCGTCTTCTTGTCGCGGTCGTTCTGCTTCTCCTCATCGTCACTGCCCGTCGCCGGCTGCCCGTTGCGCTGCAGATACGACTCGAGCAGCTCGTTCTCCTGCCGCAGCACGTCGTTCTGGTGCGTCAAGTCGTCCAGCTGCAGCACAAAGCAGTGCAGTCATCAGTTCGCAATGCATTAACTCATATTAACTGCTGAAGTTCACGTCACCTTCGCCTCCAAGTCGTCCAGTTCATCCTCGTCGTTCATCTTCAATGACCAGATCAGCTCGCGTCGCTTCGTGGACAGCTCACATCACCGAATCAGATGATCCCTTCGCGCAACCTCCTAAAGAGGTGGTCGTCACAAGCAACATCCAAGTAATTTATCATGTTCAGAGGGTATTATTATTTGTGGCAGTAGCTTTACAGTTCTTGCATGGTTTTGGTATTGTCCTTTATAAAAACATAAAGTCTATTTCCCATAATTTACCAGGTCATAATGTTTCGGATTAAATACGTCCACTCTGATCCCTTCTAACAGCTCTGAAAAATATTTTTCAAAGTTATTGCTCCCGTCATGAAGCGCGCGCTGTTGATCCGCAACGTCTCGAGCCACGACGTCCCGCTGGACAGCCTGGACAACGCGTGTGTTCACGCCTGCACAGCACAGGGCTTCATCACGGAGCTGGCGGTGAACCACGAGGCCGACATCATGCACCAGCTCATGCAGACGCACACGCGCGCGCACTCGACGTCAAGCTACTCGCCCGCCCCCTTCGACGCGGTGCTGTTCCGCGCGTCGGGGCTGTCGGAGCAGCGCCTGTACCCGCTGCTGCGCACGATCCGCACCATCAGCAAGCAGATCTTCCTGTGCGTCTTCAGTCCGCAGCTGGCGGACCACCCCATGGGCCGCTACCAGTGCTTCCAGCAGGGCGCGTCCATGGTCACGGACTCGCTGGACGCGGTTCGAGACGTGCTGGCCTTCATCGCCTCCTGTGGGGAGGGCTACAGCCCCCACTCGAGACGGAAGAGCAGAGGCAGGTCCGGAGGGCGCGACGGCTTCACGTGTCCGTTCTGCGGCAAGAGCGGCATGGACGAAGACCAGCTCTGGAGACACTGCCCCATGTACCATATCAACGAGAAGAACACGGACGGAATCACGTGTCCGATATGTCGAGAGACCCCGAGAGGCCCGTTCCAGGTGCATATGCACAACGCCCACGGCCCGCCGGGACGACGCGAGATGGCAAGCGAGTTCAACATGGCCGACAGCACGCTCTACTCGTTCGCGCTCGTGGTGTGTCACAACAAAAAGTACAACAGCTTCTTGCTCGTGCAAGAGTTCGCCAACTCGGGCTTCTGGCTGCCGGGTGGACGCATCGATAGCGGAGAGAACCCGGCGCAGGCAGCGATCCGCGAGACGAAGGAAGAGGCCGGCATCGATATCCGCCTCACGGGACTGCTCAAGCTCGAGTACCATCCGAAACAAGACCGCAATGGTAGTCAGTATGTGCGCATGCGCTTCATCTTCTACGCCGAGCCTTTGGACTGCGACCAGCCGCCCAAGTCGATTCCAGATTACGAGAGTGCCGGAGCCACTTGGTGTCGCGCCGATCAAGTCGATTCATTACCGCTGCGAGGGTCCGAGCCCATCACTTATTTTAACCATATCGCATCAGGCAAGCCGATTTATCCGCTTGATCTCGTCCACATGACATCGTCTTCGACGTAGCCTTAGCTTAAGGCTGGTAGATGTCGCGGGTGTCTAACCGGAGGAACTTGACGATGGCACCAACAAGAGTGAGCCCTGGTAGAGCACCGTTGTGTTTTCGCTGTAAAAGAACCCCAAGAGTGGGGCAGATTTGTCAGTGAAGTGAACAAGTATCGTTGAACAGTCTGTCAAAATCGGTGCGTCTGTACCTGGTAGTTCTCCAGCTTGAGGCGTTCGTACAGACGCTTATGAAGCAGAAGCCAGTGGCTGTCGCCCAGTGTGGATTTCTGCATGCGGTCCTGGAGTCGAAAGCAAGGAAATAGCAGCATTGGGAAGCGCTTGTTCATGTTCTTGAACTCTTCAAAGTCGATGACACCATCTTTGTTGCGATCGAACTCTGCCAACGCATTGTTGATGTTGCCTGAGAATTTGGACTGGCCGTCGTTCACCATGCTGACGAGACGTCGAAGCTCCTTGTCGCCAATGGACCCCGTCGCCGCAGGGTCGAAGGTATCAAAAGCAACTACCGGTAGCAGCACAATCTAATTAGCAACCTCCCCAGATCTCGAGCTTCGAGTAGCGTACTTACAGTGAAGAATCTCATCGCGAGTGTACATACAGTACAGTACCATTGCGTGGACAAACTCTTCGAAATCAATCTACAAGAGAAGTATCATCAGCAATGGCTCAACATTCAAGCAAGAAGCTTCGTTGCTTACCGTTCCATTGCTATCAGCATCAATCATGCGGAACAGCCCTTCGGAGAACGGTGTCTTCGTTTCATCAATAAACTCGAAAAACTCATCGTAGTCGATCACACCGCTCGAGCTATGAAGCACACAGGTTAGCCGTTTACACATTCCTGTAAAAATGTGGCTGGGACATACTTACTCGAGATCGATCTGCTTAAAGCACGCTTTGAACTTCTTCAACTCATGCTGTCCTACTGCATCATTTGACCATGCAAGATGTCAGCTGAATAGGTTCGCTGCGACCACGCATGTCAACTCACACTGGTATTTCACGACGACAGCAATCGTAGCTGGACGAGTGAGGATAATATCTCCGGCATGCCGCCGTCGCGTACGCGTTCGCTGAACTTTTGATGCATTGTCTCCTTGGGAGCCTGAGGTTTTCGCTACCATAGGCAGCGAGTCTCCAGTCTCATTAGACCACCCACTCTTTGGTGGCTTCTTTTTCTTGTTTCCTTGTTTGCCTCCTGCTGCGCTGTGCGCCCTAGTGGTCAGGTCGTTATTGTCTCCATCGGGTCGAAGGTCTTGAAGACTGTTGGTATTCCGATTCACTCGCGGGAGGTCTCCTGTTCCCATGCCAGAGGCCCCACCAGTAATGTCCAAAACGCTCACGCTGCTGCTCTTTCGCTTGAGCATGGGCGGGGGAGTGACTGGTGGAAGTTCACTCTTGCGCTCGGAATGCGATGGATGCGATTGCTTGCGCTTCGGCGCCATGACGTCGATGTGGCTGAATCCAAGTGGAGCCGAGCTGTTCCAATAATCTCAACTACCCCGACAACCGGGCCAGCTTGCAACGCGTTCGTGTCAGCTCTGCCACAACTCGTGATAGCCTGTGTAAAATCACCTTCGTCACCACCAGATTATAATACACTTTGGTTCGGGGATCAGAGCCTAAGGAGCATCGATAAGATACACTCGCTTCAATTTCGCTCAACAAAGTCGCCCGGGCGGCAAATTATTTCAGAAACATGAAATATGCATTCCCATCGCTCTCAAACTTTGGCCAAACTATATCAGGAGCAACGGCACTTACCGCCTGCAGCTTTATCTCACAGTCCTACCGCGAGAACACACTGTCGTAGTGAGGGCGGAAGGCGCTCGAAGGTGACGCTTCTCCCGTCTCAGCCGATTCAGCGGCTGTCCTGGGACTTTTTTCACCTTTGACTTTCTTCGCAGCTCCCTTGCCTCGCTTCGGTTCACCCTGCTCAGAAGATATTTTCCCCGTTTTCTTTCTTCCACCCTTCTCACCATTCTTCGCATCATTGTCAGTTGACAACGGGGTTTTCCTGGTCTTTCCAGCATCCCTCTTTGGTTTCTTGGGCTCTGCTGTAGGGGACGTTACTTGTTCTGCATCGGCTTGACTCCTTCCGGTGGGCACTGCGTCCAGTGACCTGCGCTTCCGCTTCTTTGACAAATCCTCCTTTTTGAGGCACAGCGAGCTGGTGATACTGTTGTTCACGAATGGTGCCACGGGGACTCGCATAAACGCATTTTCATCCTTCGGGTCGAATCCATCGACATCATATGCGGGGCATCTAGGGCATTCATTGTTCCAACAATTGCCATCCATGTCCTGCGAGAACGAGCACATACATGTTAGATTATGGCCACAGAACAAATTCATGCAACACACCGTACCTCTTTCTCGACACCACAAATCTCGCACTGAGGGGTCACGATCAGATCAACCACCGCAGGATTGCTTTTATCCCAGAATCCGTTTTCTAGGTTGTTCAAGTTCAGTCGGGCCTGCCACTCGATCAAGTTTGGACGTTTTTTCAATTTCTCGCGACGACGCATTGCAAACCGCTTCACAAGGTCCTGGAACGCAATGTAGCGCGACGGTGTCGTTCCCATGAGCACCGCGTCCTCATCCAATCCCAGCTTCTCGCGTGCCTTGGCATTATTGCGATTGCGACTGTTTTGGCGAGCAGTCTTGGGATGACTGTCAGCGGCAAGTTCCAGATCCTTCTTCTTGAACACTTGTAACACCTTCGTGGTCTGAATTTCCACCGTACACGTATCACGGTCCGCCTTTTTAACAATTCCGAACCCCTTGCGATTCGGCAGGTTGACCTTCTTCTCGATCCACGAAATGCCGTAATTTCCGCGCGTTGAAATACGACGAGAGCGTTGCCCGTTATCTTCGCCCTGGGAGTCTTCGGTTTGTTCACCCACAAGCGGATCATCAGTGCCGCTATGACCGTCTTCGTCATCATCACCTTCCTCATCTGCATCATCATGGCGGCTACTAGCTCCATTGAGCCGACTTTCAGCACGACGCTTTCGCTCCTTCTCGAGAGTTTTGGCGTGCAGTACTTTAATAGTCTCCATATCCTCCAGAAGAGTCAACTCGTACGCGCGTTTGGCCGTGTTTTCGCTCGAGTTCTCCAGCTTCAGCTGCACCCAGCCGTTTCCTGAACGCAGCACGCGTCCATGCTGGCCCTTGAACTTGCCGACATTGATTCGGCACTTGCGGTCGATCCACATGTCCGGATCCAGAATGGACAGCAGTTTTCCCTTGCCCCTCCTCTTCTTATGGATCTTCAGCGGCTTCTTCTTCTCCTTCTCCTTCTCCTCTTCCTCTTCTTCGACGTCAGCCTGGTCTCCTCCTTCCCCTCCCTCCTCTTCTTCGTCTTCTTCGTCTGGTTCATCCGGCACCACCACCAAATGCCTCTGACCCAGCGTCACCACGATATCATCACTGCCGTCCAGCTGCACCAGCACCGTATCCTCAGTGTGTCCTGTGACGACACCTTCCTTCCCGTCGTACTTTTTCAGATACCGCTCGCCTCGGAACAGCGTCCGCAACTTCAAGTGGACGCGTGTGCCCAGCTCCAGGTGCTCCTCCTTCTGCTCTTCTTCTTCTTCCTCCTTGTCGTCCCCACCATGTCGACGTCCTTCTCCTTCCTCCTCTTCTTCTTCTTCTGCCTCTCCATGCAGCACGGGGCTGTGGTGAGGCGACACGGCCGGGCTGCTGACGTCGTCGCCGTCCTCCAGCACCTCCAGCGCCGACGGTCGGTACTTGTAGACCACGTCGCCGTCGCGGATGCGCACCTTGAGCCACGTGTTGGGGTGCTGCGGCACCTCCTCCACCACGCCGACCTTGTGCACTGTGTGGGGCACACGCTGCTCCACGTCGGGCGTCTTAAGGATGCGCACGAGCGTTCCCTGCTCCAGCGTGTGCAGCTCCCGGGCCGTGGGCGAGATGCGGTACGCCACGTCGATGGCGTCCAGCTCCGCCTCGTCCGCCTCGTCCACTGGGGGCTCCTCTTCGTCTTCCTCCTCCTCGATCTCTTCCTCTTCTTCTTCTTCTTCTTCCTCCTCTTCCTCCTCGTCAGCGGACGAGCCACCACCGCCACCTCCACGAGCAGGCTTCAACATTTCACGCCGCAAAGGTTTGGCAGTGGATCGCGTGGCGCGTGGGGCCCCGCGACGCGCAGCAGCAGCTTCCTCCATCCTCGCAGCTTTGGCTCCTTGAGGCTGTTCAGGTACTGAGACTACGATACGACACACAAATTGCGGTGCTCAAAAATGGTCTGACACAAAAATAGTCCCGTCTCAAAAAATATAGATTTAGTGTGGAGCACACAGGCAACGTGGCGGAAGTATCGAGGTTTTACTCTCGTCGTCATTTCCCCCGAGGTTTTTCTGACCCGGATTGTGGTGATACTAATCCAAGAAGCAGAGCAAGATGACGACGGCCGAGGCGACGGACAAGGAGGAGAAGGCGCCGGCCGCCGAGGCTCCCGCAGCTGCTGACGCCGCGGACACGGAGGTGTCGGACGCCAACGTGAACGTGCCGCAGATCGCGCCGCTGGCCAAGTACAAGCTGGTGTTCCTGGGCGACCAGGGCGTGGGCAAGACGTCCATGATCACGCGCTTCATGTACGACACGTTCGACAACGCGTACCAGGCCACCATCGGCATCGACTTCCTGTCCAAGACCATGTACATGGAGGACCGCACCGTGCGGCTGCAGCTCTGGGACACGGCCGGCCAAGAGTGCGTCATCCCACTAGATGCGCATGATGACGCTTCCTCTCTGACCTTTTGTGTGTGTTGCAGGCGGTTCCGGAGCCTCATCCCCAGCTACATCCGCGACTCGTCGGTGGCCGTCGTGGTCTACGACATCACAAGTGAGTGACGCGGTGCAGACTCGGGAGCTGGTAGTGGAGGGAGTTGCTGACGCTGCTGCTTGTATGTTGCTGGATAGACCGCGCGTCGTTCCTGAACACGAGCAAGTGGATCGAGGACGTGCGCACGGAGCGCGGGCAGGACGTGGTGATTATGCTGGTGGGCAACAAGACGGACATCTCGGACCGACGCCAGGTGTCGATCGAGGAGGGCTCGGACAAGGCCAAGGAGGAGAACGTCATGTTCATCGAGACGAGCGCCAAGGCCGGCTACAACATCAAGGCGCTCTTCCGCAAGCTTGCGACGGTGCTGCCAGGCATGGAGAACACCATGATTAGCGGAGACTCGAACCGTACGTGGTCGTCGGTCTGCCTGTATGAGACTACCTGTACAATTTTTGCTGACGTTGTGGCTTGTGTGACTGCAGTGATTGATATTAAGCTGACAGCGGCACCGCCTCCGAAGGAAAACACTGCTGAGCAATGCAATTGCTGAGAAGAGCGTCAGAGTCAGTAGATGAGCGCCGCAGGGGAGGGGCCTCGTAGATGGCAGGGACAAAGTGCAAGCAGGCCAGGGTTTTACACACGTATGAGCGAGCAACAGCACGAGGCACGCGGGGGCCATCAGAGCCAACTGGGAGAGCACGCTGCCTTGACTGCAGATCGCGCGCTGCTTCGCTGTCTTCCTCGCCTCGGCGCGTTCTTTTGTCAAGCAGGAAGGGAGTATGCATGTAGGCCTATTCCTCCTTTTTAATATGTTGTGCTAGTCTTGTTGGTCTTCACTTTAGGCATGCAGTAGGAAGAAGCTAGCTGGCATCGCTACAAGAAAGAAATGCAGAGGTGCTACTTGCGGCGACTGCCGCCTCCGCTTTGCTGTTCCTTCTCCCGCTCGAGCTCTTTCTTCTTGGAAATATTCTCCCAGTCGATGGCGACTTGCTTCGAGTACTGCAAAAACTTCTTGTCAGTCTCTTGAAGCTTGTTCGCCGCTACGAACCGCTCCCGGTAAGCAAGAACTGTGTCCACATGAGTCCCGGCGTCGGTCGTATGCTTGATGGCCAGGTCCAGTGCTTGTTCCCAGCGGAAGAGTCTCAAATTCAGCTTGATCGCTCGATACACCAGAGGAGTGGGGTGCGCCTGCAGCAATATGGCCTCAGCTTCGTCGACATTGCCAGAATACAGAGCCAACTCAGCGTTGCGACGCTCGTCGGAGGCTAGGCTCTTCACGTGCAGCACGAAATACAGCTTATCCACGCAATCGATGGAGGCAAGCGCAATTTCCGCGGTCTCGAGGTGGCGTCGGTGGAGTGCCATGCCGGCCAAGCAGGTCCACAAGCTTTTGCTCTTCACGAACCGGCAAAGTCTGACAGCTTTGTCCCAGTCAGCAGCAGTCGTGAACTCGTACAGCATGGGGGCATAAGGCGATACACTGGCAGCGAGTGTAGTGCCATCAGCGCGTCGCACAGTCACGCTGGAGCCTACGAAGCTGGTGATGGCTGCCATCTTCAAGAAGTCGGCCGCATCTCGAGACTCGACGATGTCCTCCAGTAGCGTACGGTCCACATACACCATGTTTGGGTAAGTCCACGTGAGCAATTTGGCGTCGGCGATGGCAATAAGCAGCTCCGATGCGTCATTCCACGCTGCAGAGTCCACCTGCGCATGCAGCTTGAAGTTGCCCTTGCTAGTCACCCGAGCGATGTACATATCGCGGTTCCGGTCGATGAAAAAGAGTTTGCGGTCCTCCATGGGGCCAAAGCGACTGAGCGACAACTCGAGAATCTCCAGCGAGTGCGTTATCACCACAGGTAGCTGCTTCCCCGTGTTCAAGTCGAAGCACCGGATTGTTTTACGGTCCGAATGGTCCAGGATGGCCAGGGTGTCACTGCTGAGCGAGATGGTGCGATGGCTCAGAAACTCGACGTGTAGACCAGGGAATCTCGGGTTGCTCACAGTTTTTCCTTCGTACGAGTAAACCTGAATACCGTTGAAGTTGTCCACTGTCAAGAAGTGGCTTTCGCTCTGGACAAGTAGACTGACGGCAGCGCGCAGGTCGAAGATGTGCGGCGTATTCCAACTCTGTGCGTCGTAGATGAAGCACTGAGTGGCGGTGCAGACCACGAGGAATCCATGAGCAAAGGACATTTCCACCACACGATCCCGGGCGAAGTCGAGCTCTTCTAGCGTCTCGTTAACGACGTCGTGGACGTGGATTTTACGAGGATCCACGAGAGTCACTTCCACCTTCTTCCAAGGCAGCATACGCCCCACGACTTGTGCGAATACAGTCGCGCCGTTGCCGCCTGCAGCTACAAGTTGCGTCGAGTCCGAGGCCCAAGCCAAGTCCATCAGCGAGCCACTCTGAGGGCGTTGGCGGCAGTACGACCATCCCGTCTGGTCACAAAGTCTCAGCATGTTGTAGGAGCCTACAGCGAAGCAGCTACCGTTGGGGCACCAGGCAACGGAGGTGACGACGTGCTCGCCTGCCGGACTTTGATACAGTTGGCGTCCGAAGGCGTCCCAAACTCGGAAGATGCGGTCCTCGCCTCCTGAAATGATGCGGTTGTTGATCGGATTCCAGTCCAAGCACAGGATGGAGCCGTCGTGGCCCTTCCACTGAATGTCTTTGCGTCCGAGTTGCACGGTCTTAATGACCAGGTTGTTGCCGTGTGAGAAAAGTAGTTGGTCGCTGTCGGGTCCCCAGCACACATCGTACACGGAGCGACCCGTGGTCGCCAAAGTCGAGCGAAGATTACCGCTACGTGACCAGATCTTGAGCGTGCCGTCCTCACCCGCGGTGACTAGTGCCGTGCCATCGTAGTTCCACTTGAGAGCAATCACCGCACCAGCGTCACAGGCTTCCACGCGCTTCTCCTCGCGTCCGCTCTTGGAGATCAATCGAAAGGTGCCGTCCGTACACGACACGGCGAACGTGTCGGCGCTCTGCTTGCCCACCGACGGGATCCAGTGCACCGATGTGACGTACGCGTCCATCTTGGCCACAGCGCCAGCCACTTCGCCGTCCATTCGCCAGCGCACGATGGAGTTGTCATCGCTGCATGTGATCGCGTCGTTCTCGGGCGTCCAGCAACACGCCGTCACGATTTCCGTGTGGTGGCTCACAGGCAACTGCGAGTGCTGCAGACGCATGACTAGTTAGATGTTAGATGGAGATCGTCCAGGTCGGCGACGAATGACCAGGAAAAGATCGGAGACTGCTCGAGGGACGCAAACTCGTCGACCTTTCGATACGCCGCAGCCGAGTAACGCTTTGAGTATTCATGGCCTCCCCCGAGATAACGTCGAGGGCCATAACGAACGGGGAGAAGTCTGTTCTCCTTCCAACTTCGGGAACGGCTTCACAACGCAAGAGTCGAGCGTGAGGCCAAGCAGTAGAAGAGAGAGGAAAACAACTTTTGCAAACCGCGAGATGCGTGTGGCGTACGCTCTTCATGGTCTTCTGGCAGCTTCAACGACGATGGCGACGTCTTACAACCCCCAGCACGTGGTGCTCGGTACCGACGGCACGGTTGTCGTAGGTGTCGATCCGAGTTTGTACTTCCGTAGAGCCAAGACCCAGATCTACCGCCATCACGACCAACTTGAGAGCGAGCAACCTTCACGCCTCGTTGAGTTTGACTCGGAGCTTCACGACCCCAAGGAAACTGAAGCAGAGGAACTGCCGCTGGCCACGCTGCCTGTAGTCTACGACGAGCTGCCAGATACATACGAGATCGACTCGAGCATCCAGGTAACGCAGCTACACATTACAGTTGTTGTGCTGCTTTCGAGCTCATGTTGTGGTGGTTGTCCTCAGGAGATAGACGAAGACGAGTTCTCGAGTTCTGCAGTTTTCCAGGTGCGTAGGTCACTCCTACGATCCTCTAATGTTCCGTGGCACTTAAAAATGTTTATTACACCGATCTTTGCAGGACACAGCATCATCCGTGTCTTGGACCACGTTCGCCGTGACCGAGGGCAGCGAAATTCCAGGAGTTTACGGATCTGTCATTTTCGCCGAGCTGGTACTTCACGCCGTCTTCATTCAGTTATGACCCCATAGCACTAATTTGTTTTTTGTTCATGGCAACAGAGCTGCTGCTTTGTGGCATTCATTGGGTATTTAGTGCGCTCGATCCCGCTATGGGTCGGCTTTTCGCGCAGTCAGAAATGCTGCCTTGTTGTGGCATTCAGCCTGGCGTTTTTGTATCAATTTGCAGCTCTGGGCTGGCTGTTCGGCACCGTGACACCGGAGCTCATGTTGGGGCTTTCAAGCGTCATCACGAGGATGATCTCGCTCGGGATGGTGCCAATCACTACTACATCGTTCATGGGTCGTGCGAGGGAAATCTGCCAGCCATGACCCCTTCAGTGTCAAGAAAGTCTGCACACTCGCGAAGCTCACGTCGCCACCATGCACGCGCCAGGGCCAGTTAACCCTTTTTCGTAGAGCCATGATATTAAAAAAATCGCTCTGTAGTTCATACAAGTACATCGCCATGCCCTTCAAAAGAGCGTCTTCCACATATTTTTGAACTTACAAATATGTTGGCACGTAGATTCTTTTTTGATCGGATCTGTCTGGAGTCGACTCGCCGTTGGGACTCTTTACATCCTTCATGCGTGACAAAATGCTGCCACGAGACTTCACAGGTGTTGGTTGGGCTTGCTCACCATGCTCGAGAGCTTCTCTTGAAGCTGTGTCATCTTGCTCTGATTCCGATTCGTCAATCACTGCCGTGTTGCCTTCCAAATGATATGTTTCCTGCTCATCATCCTGTTCACCAACAATCTCTTCGTGGCGAAATGTCGTGGCTCCATTCAGCAGTGCGTCCATATCATCATCATCACCGCTATCACTACTTAGTGCAGTACGCTTTTCTTCGATGGGGGGTTGCGTAGGCAGTTCCTCTGCTGAAAGCATATCGGAAACCAACTCGTCCGCTACTTCGATCATCTCACCTTCGTCATCATCCACAACATTGAGTTGCATCTTTGGGGTCGACTTTTTTGTCGGCTTTCTCATCGCGGCAGCATTGTATTGAACTCGGTTCTGCTGAATTATTAAGCCATCCCGGCTTCGTTGGTACGCATCTTGAATACCCTTGAGTACACCGCCAGGTTTCCAGTAGATCAAGTTCGCTATACCAAAGAGCTCTCCACGCTGCTGCGGGTTGCCCTGAACACCCTCGAAGTATCTCGGTGCGTTGGCTCCCTTCAAAGTCGTGTCGCTGAGTTGCTGCTTGTAAATTTGCCGAACGTAAATCATCTCTTCGATTGTTCCCAAGGTAATAAGTCTGTAAACTTGCACATCTTTCGTTTGACCGATACGGTATGCCCGATCCTGAGCCTGACAATCGTGAGCTGGGTTCCAACTAGGGTCAAAAATTACGACATTTGTTGCACTCTGAAGATTTAGCCCAACGCCGCCAGCTCTCGTACTGATCAGGAACACTGTAGTATTGCTGTCAGGGCTGTTAAAATCGTTTACCATTTGCAAGCGCTCCTCCACCTTGGTGTTTCCATCCAGCCTGCTGTATCTCGTTGTCTTCGTGATCAGAAAGAGCTGGATGATGTCCAGCATTCGGGTACTTCGACTGAAAATCAGTGTCCTCTCTTTCCGCTTTTTCCACACTGCCAAAAGTTTTTCCAGCACAATCATTTTCCCGCAAGTCTTTGTAGAAATTGCACACATTTCCTGAAAACTTGACACCTGGTTCACACCGCCAACAACGTCAAGGTCGTCCCCAAATGCTGTTCTTGCAAACTCAGCTTGATAGTGCTGAAGCTCCGATGCGTCATGCGGATTTACCTTGAGCAACTCCAAGTGATTAGACAGCTTCAACAACATAGCCACACACGGAAGGCCCATGCAATTTGGGCAGTTTTTACACGCTCCATTTTCGTGAAAGCGCTCGTACAGCAATCCAGGGGCATCACCAAGATCCGTAGGTATCTTGTAGCAGCATTTCTTTCGCTTCTCCTTACTATCACGACCACAGTCGCAATTTTCTTCCCCTCTTCGAAGCAGCTCAAATTCTGGCATGGCTAACACTCGCTCGTATGCAGCCATTTGAAGTGGTGTGAGGTCACAGAAGACGACTTGGTCACTCTTCTTAACTTCCTGGAATGTTGGATTGATTTCCTTCTCTCGCCGCAGGTAGTACGGTCGCAGCTTTTTGCGGAGTTCCTTTTCTTTTTGACGACTTCGCTTTACGGCTTCAGGGGCAGCAGATTTCTTTCTTCCGTACTTGATATCATTTCCATAGTACATACTGAACTCCGCCCAGGACCCAATCGCCCCCGGAGCTATAGTATCGACCAAGCAATGCAGCTCTTTTTCATTATTTTGCATCAGTGTACCGGTGAGTCCAAGCTTCCGTTTACATTTGATCGCTTTGACGGCTTTGGTCAGCTGAGCCTCAGGATTCTTCAAGCAATGCATCTCGTCTAAAATCACCATTTCCCACGGTATTTTATGCAGCCGGGCCAAATACATCTTCAAGATGTCGTAGCTGCAAATGACGATCTCGTATTCGCCCCTGTACAAAGCAACACGCCCACTTTGTGTGAGTCCCAACCTGATGCTACAACTTTAGAAAGTCCACCGTACCGTGCAATCTGGTCAATCATCGCGTCACGCTCGCTGGGCTTCCCTCGCAGAATAATAGTGCTGCAGCTCATCCACGTGTGCAGTTCGTGCTCCCAATTTTGAAGCAGGGATGCTGGCATCACAATAAATATTGGTGCAATCTCTCCAGCAAAACTGAAGCCGATATCTTCGGGATGGCCACCACTAGTATTGCTATAACGTTCTCGGCGCTGGTGCAGCAACACCTTCCACGCATCCTTGTCGCGACGATCGCCGTACTTGCCCATAACTACCGACAGGAACGCGATAACCTGAATGGTCTTGCCCAGCCCCATGTCGTCACCCAAAATTGCGCCAGTGTCGCGCTGATAAGCGCTGTACAGAAATTCCACGCCTCCGCGCTGGTAGTCAAACAAATAGCTGTTCAGGTTCGCACACACTTCAAGAGGTTTAGCTCCTTCCTGCTCCGAAGCTGTCAGAACCATGGGGCCAGCATCAACCTGACCAAACAGAGTATGTGTACGTTATTCAACATCGCGATGCTCAAGTGGTAAAAGTGACGTATTCGCACCTTAGGAGGATCAAGCTGCGGCCACCGCTCGCTTGTGTAGGCCTCTTTCTCGTCCTCGCTGGAATCGCTTAGCTCCTCGGGTAGTCGCTTCCGCACTGGACGCTTGGACGGTACTCGTTTATCCCGAGTTGTCTGGCGGCTCACAGTCCTGCCAGCTCGACGAGGAGCCGACAGCGTCTCTGCATCCGCCGCTGCAACTTGTTTTCTTGCAATTTCTTCATCCTCGGACACCACCTCCTTCGAATCTGACATCCACTCGTCAGCGTCATCGACTTCCGGGATGGCCGAACCAATAATGTGGCGCGGACGTGGTCCGACATCCTGCGCCTCGCTCTTTGAGTCGTCGTAAAAAGTGTCGCGTGCATTTTTCATCTCTTCCTCACTCATTTCCACCATCGGTTGCTGTCTGCGTTGCCTCCTCTTTTTCATATTCATAAACCCATTCGGGTCGCTAAACGGCGAAACATAGGTCGTCGTCTTCTGAGCTGGCTGCTCGGTATCCGCACCAATAATCTGGTCGTCCCAGAACGACCTCTTCTTCGACTTCTCCACGGGTTGTTGCACCGGGGACGCAGTTTCTCTCCTCGGTGTTGCACTGTCACTAGACCCAATGGAGCGGCTTGTAGCCGTCGGACGCGTAGCCGTCGAGCTGGACGCACTGTGTCCACGCGTCGGCGTCTCCTTGGACGGCGTCTTGGCTGCAGCCACCAGCCCGTACTTCCTTGCAATGCGCTCGCCAGCTGTGAGCTCTCGCTCCTCCTTCTGCTCTCCGCTCTGCGCAGAAGCACGGGCAGGAGGTGCAGCTTTGTTTGGAGTGACCAGCGAATAGGCGGCCACTGCGGCGTCCACGGTCGCGTCTTTGGCGTTTATTGCAGGCGACGGCCGCCGCGTTGTAGTCGGCAGGAAGTTCATGAGCAGCTCGTGCGCAGAGATCACAGGCTTGTGGCCTGTCGGTCGGTCCCGGACCGTCTTCCGCTCAGCGCTGGGCTTGTTGACGGCCTTGGTGCGCATTGAGGGGCTGAGCAGCTCGTCCTCGAGACTGTCTTGGCTGTTGGCGACTGGCAGACGCTTTGGGCGCGCTGGAGACGCCGACATCGACGCGGGCGAGTCGCCTTCATCCTCGCTGCTGGACATCAGCTCCATCGTTGATGGGGTTTTGAGCTAGCTCTGATAATGGAGAAGAGAACCTTCTTGAGCCGATACTCTGAATTTCTGTATCAGAGTATTTCCCCCGAAATCGAGTTTTGTATTGCAGGATCTTTTTTATAGTTCAGGCGTTGTTAAGCGGTTTCAAAGCTTGATGAGCAGCAACATTACATGCTAATTTCCATCAAACATATCGTCATTTATTGCAGGTATAAGAGTAGAAGGGTAATAGTCGTCTTTGCGTTCAAACGCTTTGGAGAGCACGAAGTCTGTAGACATCCATCGTTTAGGTCACTGGGTTATTACGTTAGGTCTATAAATCTACAGCACTGCAAGTGGTCGCTTCGTGGGGAGGCGAGGCATGCATCGTATCGAGTGCGTCAGTCAGTCCCTCCTCCCGAGGGCGTCTCCACCCCACCCTTACTGGAAGATCGGGTCGGGCGACTGCGTGGGCAGCAGACCGAAGCGCTTCTTGGTGGTGATGCGCTCCTTGGAGAACTTGTCGTCGGGCGAGAAGCGCGCCGGGTGCGCCGAGCACGTGGGGGCGCCGGCCGAGGTCTCCTTCTGCACAGCAACGATCGATGAGCAAAGCCAATACAACGTTAGCACGTATTCGATGAAGAGCTCAGGGTTAGCGCATGTAACGGCATACCTTGAGCGTGTAGACGCGCTTGCCGTCATCGCCGAGGTAGTACATGAGGTGCATGGTGACTTGGGCCTGCGGATCACGAGTCGGAGACGAATGTGCGGCGGAATTCGGTTTTGAGGCGCGTTCATGCCCAGTCATTTGCAGGAGCAAAAATAGGTCATTTGAGTGTGCACAAATTGGTACTGGTCTATAATTTGCGTATCCCCGAGATCCTTGCAATGGTACAATTATTCGGATACAGTGCACGAGTAGGCTGCTGTTGCAACAGCTATTTTGCGCGCGTCTAATTTACTTTAAGTATTCCTGAGTGGTTGCGAGGTGGTGCTGTAACGTTACTGAAACATACATGTATTATCTTCCCAATATCTATCGATATCGACTGAGGCTCAGCTTGCACAACAGTAGAGGTTATCATGGTTATCATGGTTGGAACGAATGTTTGAGCAACATGTCATGCCCATCGGCACAAGTAGTGGTGTCGTGCTCTACGTGGTGGTATCGTGTTCTAAGTACAAATCGGCTAGTGTTGTAATGTAGGAGAGCTGATGTCCATGCCAAATCCTGTGTTTGCTTTTGAAACTTCGTTTTGATACCAGTAATCTGCAGTGCCCGTTGAGTCTTTGTTAGAACGGTCAACAAGTTCAAGTCTCCCGTAGAGCTATGGACAGGTGGAAACCAAAAACTCTTCTTCCATGTAGTATGCGCTTCTGGCTGCTTTCTGGGGTTTTATTCCACTACGGATGTCGGTCACAAGCAACGTAGTAGGTAGGTGAAAACTAAACGTTGAGCTACATCCGAAAGTGATAGCTACTTCAACATCGTTTTCAAATGTACGCTTGCTACAACACTTCCTTGCTGGGCTTCGCTTTGTCGCACAATATGCGCTCTAGGGGTTCTGTCTTGATAATAACAGACAGTAAAGAGGTGTTCGTAGTTGGAAGGAAGTCGTTAGCACCACGCAAGTGGCATAACTTTTACGTGTTGCAGTACCAGCAGGTTAGAAACTCAAATGCTTCAATGCAAACGGCGAGAGTTTGTATCAAGGAGCGTTGAGGGCTCACCAGCCAGATGACAACACTGCCTTCATTGCGCCTCACGCTTAGAACGAACATTCTGACCCATTTATTTCATACTTGGCCATGCTGTTCTACCATTATACGAGATGACCTCGAGCAGCACGCGGCGTTCAACCCTTCCGACAGTCAAGAAGCGGCCACCGCTCTTCAAATTGTTTCCATCGCGCGGTTACCAGTAAATCTTCGCGGCAACGATTTGGTCTGGGTCGGTACGGCTCCAAGATGAGACCCCAGCCAGATGCAGACGACTCGAAATTGTGCACACTCGGGCTGAGCAGCAGCTTGTCACCGTTGGTCGGCAGTCCACTGGGTTGGTCTCCACACCGGGAAGGTTATCCGGCTACAGGCGCTAGGGGCACAGCAGCAGACTAGGAACCACCTTAGCTGACCTTCATGCTTTCATCGCTGACCTACATGTACGTTTTCAAGCTAAAATGGCGCCTTTATCGTATCCTTCATTTCAACATCCGATGGCAATACTCCGCACGGACCAGGAACGTGAGCCACCCTACCTGGATCGCAGCAGGTCAGCAGACCAGGCTCGACGACGTGCCGAAGCAGCCCTGTTATCAGACTCGAAGGCGTTTGATTGGTCGACTCGGCGGCTGTTATTGGGTGCGGTGACAGCAGGCACATCAATCAGGCCGTACATATCTTGGCACAGAAGATGAACCCATACAAAACTCAAGTGATCTTTGGGTTTGATAATAAACCTCGTTGAAAAACCTCGCTGAAAAACCTCGCCCGCGCCCTTTCACTTGGATCCAGTATGTGCTCAGACTGGTGGAGGACGTGAGTTTCGCGGCTCTCATTCGCTGCCCCGCGCCCGATAGTCGGTAAAGTTCTCTACGCGCACGCAACTTAGACAAGATGGTACGTGTATATAGATGTCTGCAGAGCCGCGGCCGGCACCGCGCCACACCGAACGCGATCCCACGACCCTCAGCCCCCTCCCTGCTTCTCCCCGCACCCCGTAGCGGCGTCCAAGCGCAGCTATGGGCCCAGATCCATACCCAACGGAATAAAATGAAGCCAAGCAGCGGTTTATTACTACGATGACCGCTGTAGCAACAAGACGGACCTAGGAACATTTTATCAGACGGAATAGGACAGGGAGAAGCGGATTTAAGGGACTGAAGGCACTGGGAGCGGCTCGGGAACGCACTAAAAGTAAACAGGACCCAGAACGAACTAACTGACAGGACTTGATGCATCTTTTCAGGCCCAGAACGTCCCGGAATTCAAGCTCATCCTCGTGGGTGACGGCGGTGTCGGCAAGACCACCTTCGTGAAGCGCCACCTGACGGGCGAGTTCGAGAAGAAGTACGTGGCCACGCTCGGCGTGGAGGTGCACCCGCTCACCTTCCACACCAACTTCGGCCCCATCCGCTTCAACTGCTGGGACACGGCCGGCCAGGAAAAGTTCGGTGGTCTCCGCGATGGCTACTACATTCAGGGCCAGTGTGCTATCATCATGTTCGACGTGACATCGCGTATCACCTACAAGAACGTCCCCAACTGGCACAGAGACCTGTTCCGCGTGTGCGAGAACATCCCCATCGTGCTTTGCGGTAACAAGGTCGAGGTGAAGGACCGTAAGGTTAAGGCCAAGCAGATCACGTTCCACCGCAAGAAAAACCTGCAGTACTTCGACATCTCGGCCAAGTCCAACTACCAGTTCGAGAAGCCGTTCCTGTGGCTGGCCCGCAAGCTTGTCGGGTACGTTTATCAGAATTTTTTTCACGTATTTGGCTACATTTTGTATTGACTTGTATGTGATTATATATTGCAGTGACAACAACCTGACTTTCGTCGAGGCTCCCGCTCTTCGCCCGCCTGAGGTTACCATCACCCAGGAACAGATTGCCCAGATTGAGGCGGATGCTAGCTCTGCTGCCGCCGCTGTGCCTCTTCCGGATGAGGACGAGGACCTGTAAGCTGGAAATGGTGTGCTGTCCTATCACGCCTCGACCTGCACTTTTCGCTTAGAACTCAAGGAGGAGGACGAAGGAGGTCGACGCAGACGGATATGCTGCGCCGGTTAAGTCGAGCTTGCTCGCGCGCGTTCCGACTGTATTAGCCGACTGGGTTGCTGCTGCTGAGGTGATGGAACGTTAAGGTTCCTTTGAAACGATTGACAACCAGGAGACGAAGAAGAGGAAATAGTCGCGGTTGAATGCATGTTGCTCTATTTTTGATTGCCTTCGACTAGCCCAGCTTACTATCGCATTTCGTAGCTGGATAAACCTGCGTGATCAGCTCACTTGCTCGTCAACGTCAGCCCCAATCTTGCTGTGTTGTTGGCTTTGGCCATCAAACAGAGCCGGATGCAGAGCAATCTGCAGCTGGCGAGTTGGTGCGTTCGAAAGGTTCGTCCACACGTTTAATTCAGCGAGGCTAACAGGGTATGTGTAATCAAAGGCAATATGTTGATACATTCGATGTCTAGAGAGGGGTTGTTCACATATAATGTTTAGCAGGTCATTTAGGGATTTTGCTACATGTAGTGTCGCGCGGAGCGTAATGTGTGAAAGAACTTGGCGAGCCTGCTCAAGGTTCTCGGCTCGAAACAGTCAAATAGTTATTTTATTCAGGAACCAACGCACGTGATGACCGGCGATAGCTCACTGCACTTGCGACCACTGCAGGACGACGGCAATGGCGAGGACTCGAGCGCATACGTGCACTGCGTCTCTCCTGGCGACGCGGTGCGTCCATCGAGCGACACGTCATTTGACCAACAAGACCGAGAAGTAGACAGCGCCGCCGAGCTCAAGTTGGTGCGATTTGCGCCAGGAAGTGCAGACGAAGTTTCGGTCGATATTGGCCACGACAGACTCGGCAGCATTCTTCACGCGCCCGACATCCAGTGGACACTGAGGACACGTGCATTTCGCACGTGCCTTGTGCTGGCCATGCCTTGGGCTGCCTACGCAATTCTCGGTACGGCGTGGTCAAATTGATTTTGTGCATGCAGTTGCTGACAGTTGCCTGTTACAGACACGGTCTTCACGAACACGCGCTTGTCGTACATGGAGTCCATGGGCATCTCCGACTTCGTGCCGCGATTCGTGCCCAGCCTCATCCAGTTTTTCCTCGGACCAATTCTCGGCGCGATGTCGGATCGCTCGCTGTCCAAGTGGGGGAGACGCAATGTGTTTCTGATGGCAGCTGCGGTCGTCGTCACGGTAACAGGGTTGCTGTATGGATCCGCCAATGTGCTCTTCCCCAGTATCCAATACTTGACGAAGCTGCTTCTTGTGCTGCTCAGCGTTGGTGTGCTGCTACTAAACGTGCGTCCCCAGCGAAACAAATTTATGCCACTTGAGGTCCTTACTATCTACTGATTATATTTGCCTACAGATTGGTTTACGAGCTCGCGTTATGGATATGGTGCCGATTGAGTTTCAAGTTCATGCCCAAGCCACGCTGGCGATGTATGAAGGCGTGGGTGGTGTGCTGGGGTCACTCCTTTTCCGGAGCACGTCCGACGCGGTGGTCTTCGCGAGTGCTATCAGCGGGAAGGAGATATTGAAAGCCTTTGGGTTCGCCATGGCAGCCATCTTCGTTACGACGGCAGTGTGTATCTGCTTGCGACCCGAACATCCGCAGGACAAACCCATATTTCAGCCTCGCCTTAGCCGCATTGGGCGTGAAGCGTGGCAACAGGTTGTGCACGCACCCAAAGTCTTCCGGTTCCTATGCGTCGTGTACTTCGTACTGTCGTTCGCGTGGCTGAGTTTCTCGGATGAGGTTTACCAATGGTGGGGTGCGAACGTATATGGAGGCTGCAAAGCTGCAGGTAACGGCAGCTACTGTTCTCTTTCAGTTTGGAGCAAGAAACATAGTTTTCCGTTTTGATATGTGGTGCAGATTGTGACGACGACAGCCAGCTCGCCTACAAAAGAGGTCTCAACACCGCGAACACAGCACTTATTGCTCAGGTATTCCCACTTATTTGAGCGATGACGTCTGTTAAAATGTGTCGTGCTAACCGAACGCTGCGTCTTGCAATATGCAGAACGGTCTCGTGGCAGTGATTTGTTTCATTGTACTTCTGATCATGCCGCGGGTTCCTGATGCAAGCTACCTCAAGCGCTTTACCGTGCTTGGGCTCGCGATCGGAAGTACGTATTACTATTGTACGTCTCAACATCTCGACTACTCTGAACGTTGCTAACGTTTTGTGTCTGCTGTGTTCTCTCACAATGCAGCCTGCGCGCTTGTGGTTGCAGTTTCGGTGGGCAGCTTCTCCAAGGAGGTGGCATTTGCCGGCTTCGTCATTACAGCCTTTTACCAAACGGTTGCGAACATTTTCCCCTTTTCTGTCGTCGGCATCATGGGCAAGGAGCTTCAGACTTCGGTCCACGGATTCAACAACAACGGGCTATACGTCGGTGTGCTTATGCTGTTCGAGGCAGCATCGGACTTGACTGTTCAAGTCTACGGCACCGAGAGCTTATCACCGCTGGGGACGGGAAATGTGCTGACACTTCCGTGCATCCTATTCGCTGTCGGCATTGCATGTACGACCAGCTTCGTGGCAATGCTCAGTCGTGGTTGAAGGTTACTGCGCCAAGAGCAGCCACACAGCAACAAGTACTCGTAGGCCTAGGAATTTCTTATCTCTATCTATATGGCGGACCTCTTAGTTAGAAAAGGCTTCACAGTTTTGCAGGTGCCTGCCTGCCTACTTGCCCCTGATCTGATCAAAGAACGGCAGCTCGTCCTCGATGCAGACGCGCAGTCCGACAATGCGGGCTCATGGACACCTAAAATGGCGACCGAGACGCAACGCCCAGCGCTGCCGCATGAACTGGCGGTGACCCACGACGAACGGCACAGCTACATGCAGCGCATGCACTCGCTGGTAGGCCCTGGCGCGTATATCATCCCGTCAACCTTCCACCGCCCAACACCAAACCTACTGCTGCGCGTGGTGCAGCGCGAGCAGTACGGCCGCGAGTTCTCACGGTACTGTGCCTGCACCCATCACCAGAAAACTAGCGCTGCTCACCGCGTGTTATTCGGACCGCATGCTCACAGACAGAAGCGCCTTTCGACGGCAGGTACCCCTGCACTGCAGGCTGCACCGGCGGAGTCTGCGCTCGAGTACGTGTCCGCAATGCCTCAAACCTGCATAAACGCGCGACTAACCCCGGTTGGTTCCACAAGACCCCCGTGCCAGCTCTGCCTCGTCACTGTAGCCGATACGCACCGCGCGCGCCGGGATGAGTTGCGCAGGCTGCTGGCACCGGTACGATGAATCGCTTACCGCGCTCGCACCGGGCTATTGCTTCTCACTATTGGCGTGCCTTGCTTGCGTTGCTGCTGCTGGTGGGTTTCTCGTGCAGGTAGGCCGCTGGGGTGAAGACGCTTCGTCGCCGTCGGACCAGCGCGCCGCGGCGGACGGCAAGCAGCGCAGTCCGCGAGCCTCGCCAAGACCACGCGCTGGGTCCCCGCCGCGTCGAAGGTGGACGTCCGCCGAACTCGCGGACATCGTGGCGGATTTCGGCGAGCAGCCCGCGTCAGCGGCTGATGAAGAGCAGGAGGACGGCGCTGCCCTCGCGGCTCGCATGCAGCAGCAGGTAAGACAGCGGCACGGAGATCAGTACGGAGAGAAGGGGTATCGTTGCGCGTCATGACCTCGACTGACGCTGCGTCGATGCATCGTGTGCTTCCATTTGACGCAAGCAGCTCGGCTCGTTCCGCACGCCGCTGACGTACCAGCACTTCCTCATGAGCACAAGTTACCTGGAGCGGTTGCGCCGGCAACAGCAGCAGCAGCAGCGCTAGTAGCCCCCGGCGCCGGCAGCGTCATTTTGGCCATCGCCGCGTGCTCGCCGCGCAGCGATCCGCAAAGGATTGGATGAGGTGTCTGCAAACGGCAAGTTGAAGCTGGGTGTAAAACAGCAGCGACGCTGGCACGTAGGGAGAGAGAGTTGTCAGCTGGTTCAATTTAACTAGTTACCTACTCGAGCAAATAACTTAGTTGCTTGAAAGCTGAGAGATTCTTGTCATCTACCATGACTTCGCTTGCATCCTCCTCGCTGTCTCATTCTGCCGGCTTGGGACTTCAGACGTCACGGGGGGGCACTCCAAAGAGGTCCCGTGGACTCGTTGACCAAGTCCGGGGTTAGTTATAGTGCACGGTCGATCCGGATGGTAGCTCATTGGTTGGGGCACTGCATCGCACTGGGACAGGGGACATTGGGCGGGCACGGGCGACCGGATCTCAACCGGAGCGTTTACGCCATCTAGCTTGCGCCTTGACACTGATCCTGACATCTCCTTATGGGACGGAAATTCTTGCTCTCCTTGACGGTCTTGAAGAAAACGTGCGCTTGCGGAACCTTGTCATCACTGGACGGAGAGGTGTCTGGACGTGCTTGCTCCTACAAATACGGTCCGGTACTGGATCTCAACGGGGCATCACGGTCTTGGAGGAGTTCACTACCATGGAACTGGGCTTGGGCGCAGCGAACGGGGTGGCGTCTTGGACTTGGACGAAGAAGAGCAGGAATTAATTCGCAATGGTTCAGGGGGTCGACACGCTCCGGCGGCCGACGCCCCCTCCCCTCGGGTCGTAACTTTACGGTAGGCTTCACCTCTCGGGTTGCCCACTGCGCTGCCCCCGCGGCGCACGTAGTGGAGAGAAGGCCTCCCCCCTTTTTACCTTGGCCTCAGTATGAGGGACTTCCCACCCAAGGCAAGGGGGCCAGTTTTACTGGCTCTCGGAGGTCTTCGTCTCTGTCCGGACTCTGGTCTGCGATTTCGGCCGCAGATTGGGAAGTGACGCTGGCACGTAGGGCTTTGCGTCATGGACCTGATTTCGTCGGTGCAGGGCCGCGTCACACGCACGTGGCGTGAAAGCTGGTTGAATAGGCACATCAACTCGTTGCTCCGGCGGTCCTGTGCTCATTTTGCTGTCCCCCGGCGACGTATGTCAAATAGTTAACCGAATGATGTGCAAAATCGCAGTTTTCAGTAAATACGTACACTCGGCGAATAAAACCAAAGTAAACGTTATATGACAGATTTGACGTACTAACGTTGGTTACAAATGTACTGGTTGTGACGCGTCGGCGTCATGCTATGATGTCATCGCGCCCCTTGGTCCCCTTCAGGATTTGCCCATCCCCCCCGGCCATACAAAAGCCAAGTCAACACCGGGGCGCTGACGCGGCGCCCAAGCAGCGGCGGGACCATCACTCCTGCCCCGATGGGCACGTCCGATCCGTTCGAGCCGCCCTGAGAGCGCATTTGAGATTTTGCGGCGTCCCAGTCACCGGCCCCTCCTCGAGAGCATCCGAACCCCGCGCACATCATGTCGGCTAAGGCGATCCGCGAGTTCGATGGCAAGCGCATCCTGACCACGAGCCTGCCGGCCTTCAACCTCAACAAGCGCTTCGCGCAGGTGGCCGTGAGCAAGAGCTTCGTCGGCCAGAGCCGCGAGGAGTTCTTCGGCGCCATCGAGGCCGCCAGCCCGTGGCTCACGACGCTGGGCGAGACCAAGCTCGTGGTCAAGCCCGACCAGCTCATCAAGCGCCGCGGCAAGGCCAACCTGCTGCTGCTCAACGCCTCGTGGGCCGAGGTGCGGGACTGGGTCTGGGAGCGCATCAACAAGCCCATCCAGGTGGAGACCGTCACGGGCGTGCTCACGCACTTCATCGTCGAGCCCTTCGTCAAGCACTCGGGCGCTGACGAGCACTACGTGTGCATCGTCTCCAACCGCGACGGCGAGGAGATCCTGTTCCACCACGAGGGCGGCGTGGACGTCGGCGACGTTGACGCCAAGGCCAAGCGCCTCCAGGTCGGCATCGAGTCCGTGGCCTCCGAGGAAGAGGTGACCGCTGCGCTGCTGTCCTCGGTCGAGGACGCGCGCAAGCCCATCCTGGCCAAGTTCCTCGTGGGCATGCTCGCCAAGTTCCGCGAGCTGCACTTCGTGTACATGGAGATCAACCCCATCGTGCTCGTGGGCGACCAGATCTCCGTGCTCGACATGGCCGCCAAGCTCGACGAGACCGCCAACTTCTTGGTGGGCGATCGCTGGGGCGAGATCGAGTTCCCCCCGGCCTTCGGCCGCGCCAAGTTCCCCGAGGAGGAGTTCATCCAGGACCTCGACTCCAAGACGGGCGCCTCGCTCAAGCTCACGATCCTCAACCACACCGGCCGCGTCTGGACTATGGTTGCCGGTGGCGGCGCCTCGGTCGTGTACGCTGACACGATTGCCGACCTGGGCTACGGCCACGAGCTGGCCAACTACGGCGAGTACTCCGGCGCGCCCAGCGAGACCCACACCTACCACTACGCCAAGACCATCCTGGACCTCATGACGCGTAACTTCGACGAGCGCGGAAAGGTGCTTATCATCGGCGGTGGTATTGCCAACTTCACGGACGTTGCGCTGACGTTCAAGGGCATCATCCGTGCCATCAAGGAGTACCAGCAGAAGCTCAAGGACAACAAGGTGCACATCTGGGTGCGTCGTGGTGGCCCCAACTGCCAGGAGGGCCTGGCTATCATGCGCGACGTGGGTGAGGCCACGGGCGTGCCCATTGAAGTCTTCGGCCCGGAGACGCACATCACGGCTATCGTTCCCATGGCTCTCGGCCTTGTGGAGAAGCCCACGACCGTGGCGGTGCAGCCCACTACTGCTAAGGCCATTGGTGGCTCCAAGCCGAGCGCTAGCAAGCCGTCGTCCGAGGATGGCAGCGCTGCCATCAGCGACGACGAGGAAGGTGAGAGCGCCGATGAGCTGGAGAGCAAGGGCGTTGCCAAGAAGCAGGCGCCTGTGGTGATCCAGGACGAGGGTATCGTGCGCATGACCGACAACACCCGTTGCATCGTCTACGGTCTGCAGCAGCGCGCCGTGCAGGGCATGCTCGACTTCGACTATCTGTGCAAGCGCAAGACCCCCAGTGTGGCGGCCCTTATCTTCCCGTTCTCGCCCAACCACTACCTCAAGTTCTACTGGGGCACCTCTGAGCGTCTGATCCCCGTGTTCCAGAAGCTGTCGGATGCCGTCAAGAAGTACCCGGACGTGAGCGTGCTGATCAACTTCTCGTCGTTCCGTTCCGTGTACCAGTCGACGATGGAGGGCTTCGAGCACAGCGACGTCATCAAGACGCACGCCATCATTGCCGAGGGTGTGCCGGAGCAGCAGTCGCGTCTCATTTCGAAGAAGGCTCGCGAGCTGAACGTGGGCATCATTGGCCCTGCCACGGTCGGTGGCATCAAGCCCGGCTGCCTGCGTATCGGTAACACCGGTGGTATGCTGGACAACATCGTGCAGTCGAAGCTGTACCGCCCCGGTAGCGTGGCGTACGTGTCCAAGTCGGGCGGTATGTCCAACGAGCTGAACAACATTGTGTCCCAGACGACGGACGGCGTGTACGAGGGTGTGGCCATCGGTGGTGACAAGTACCCGGGCTCCACGTTCATCCAGCACCTGCTGCGTTACGAGGCGAACCCGGACGTGAAGATGATGGTTCTTCTCGGCGAGGTCGGAGGCACTGACGAGTTCGCTGTCTGCCGCGCCATCCAGTCGGGTGCCATCAAGAAGCCGGTGGTTGCCTGGTGCATTGGTACGTGCGCCAAGATTTTCCCGTTCGAGGTGCAGTTCGGCCACGCCGGTGCTTGCGCTACGGGCGAGTCTGAGACTGCCTCGGCCAAGAACGCTGCTCTGGCTGCTGCCGGTGCCATCGTCCCGGAGAATTTCGACCAGTTCGGCAACGCCATCCGCAAGCAATTCGACTCGATGGTCGCGTCGGGTGCCATTGTGCCGCGCCCGGAGGTCCCGGTGCCCAAGGTGCCCATGGACTACGCCTGGGCCAAGAACCTCGGCCTCATCCGTAAGCCGGCTAACTTCATCTCGTCCATCTCGGATGACCGTGGCGAGGAGCTGCGTTACGCTGGCACCCCTATATCGAAGGTGTTCGAGCAGGACATGGGCGTTGGTGGCGTCATCGGTCTGCTGTGGTTCAAGCGCAACCTGCCGGCCTACGCCTCGAAGTTCATCGAGATGGTGCTTATGGTCACTGCCGACCACGGTCCGGCCGTGTCGGGTGCCCACAACACGATCGTTACTGCCCGTGCCGGCAAGGACCTGATCTCGTCGCTGATCTCGGGTCTGGTGACGATTGGACCCCGTTTCGGAGGTGCTCTGGACAAGGCAGCCGAGATGTTCGCGAGCGCGCACGACTCGGGCATGTCCCCGGCTGACTTCGTGGTGGACATGCGCAAGCAGAACAAGCTCATCATGGGTATTGGCCACCGCATCAAGTCGCTGTCGAACCCGGACAAGCGTGTGACCATCATCAAGGAGTTCGCCAAGGCCAACTTCCCCGCCACGGACGTGCTGGACTTCGCCCTGGAGGTGGAGCAGGTGACTACGAAGAAGCGCAGCAACCTTATCCTCAACGTGGACGGATGCATTGCCGTCTGCTTCGTGGACTTGCTGCGTAACTGCGGTGTCTTCACGCTGGAGGAGGCCAACGAGCAGATCGAGCACGGCTGCCTCAATGGCCTGTTCGTGCTCGGTCGCAGCATTGGTTTCATCGGCCACTTCCTCGACCAGAAGCGCCTCAAGCAGCCGCTGTACCGCCACCCGTGGGATGACATCTCGTACCTGAACGAGGATTTCTAGATGGACGGAGCGAGAGCGGGCATGTGCACAGCAGTACATTCCGCGCAGCAAGTAGTAGATGCTAAGTAGTAACTTCTGAAAGTGTGTGTTTCATCATAACTATCCGCGCTTCTCGTTTTTCGTTCTCGCTTCATCATGCGCTAGCGGCAACAGGAACCGTAGCAACAGCAGGGTTGCTCTCCTCCAACGAGTGCAGTCGTTGAATTGCCTTCCTGATGCGCAACCTGTGCGCAAACTTGGCGATACCGACCTCGCTCATGGCTTGATCGACATCGTCGTCACTCTCTAGCTGCGCCAGGTCCTCTAACGTCAGGAATCCGTGCTCCTCCAACTGCTTGGCGTACACGCAGTACTCCTCCGGCCGAGAAGTGTCGATCCCCGCGAGCCACTCACGCAGCGGGCTGTCATCGCAGCTCCCATCGTCGTCTTGGAGGTCCAGCAGGACACTCTCGACCCCCGTCTTCTCTGGAGAGATGGCACCAGCCTTCTCACTTGCACCGTGAGTAAGCAACTCGTCCACACTGAGCCGTCTTACAGTCTCTACGTCCAGCGTCTCGCTGCTCTTGGAGTGCTTCCTCGTCGTCTTCGTCGACTCGAGGATCTGATCCAGAGCCTTCTCCGTGTCGGAGGCCAGCGTCGTGAACGCCTCCTGCTCCTTCTCCGGACTCGCCCTCTTCCAGTGCTGGGGCGGGCTGCTCTTGGCCCGCGCACGCTCTGCCTTCTCCTGCATCTTGCGCTGCTTCCAGCGCGACGGTTGTTGCGACTGGCCGTTGGTCATCGCAGACCCCCACCGCATGACGGGAGTCGCGAGAGCGCCGCCCTCCATCACGCGTCGACGCAGCTCCATCATGGCCGCCTCGGAGAAGCGCTCATCCTCCGTCAGCAGCGCCTCCTTCTGCTCCTCGTTGAACTGCGGGCGGCGCTGGTGCAGGCGGCTGAAACACGTGGTGAAGGCCGCAGCCACGTTGGAAGCGGCCTCGCTCGCCACCTCGCGCGGGCTAAGCACGAACGGCAGACTCAGCGCCACCACCGTCTTCACGACGGCGCGTGCGCAGCCCGTAGGCACGTCGTTGGTCGCATCCATCGTGGCGAAGCGGACGTCCATCGGTGCTGTGTCACGTACTTGAGCTCTTCGAAAGTGAGGCGAGTCGCGTCGGTTCAAGATGCGAGATCCAAGATTTCGTGGAAGCCACTTTGTATCGGACTTTATTTGTGTTATTTGTGTTCTCTCCAAAATATTTGATCCCACGAAACCGAATTTACAGACTGGGCTACCAATGGTATTTTTCCGCGATCGTTTTTTGAGAGATCCACCAGCCTTGATTTGGCATTAACGTTAGATCGTGTTTGCCGGTCTGAACGAAGGATGGCTGCGAATTTCTGACAGGTTCCAGTGTGACTATTACATGCCGCAATGGAGGCTTGAAGAGCTTCAAACAGCGGCGTTGGTGTTACGCTCTGATCTACAAGCTGCAAAGGTTAGTGAGCGGTTCGACACTTTTGGTGGAGTGCCACGATATTCTGTCGCACAACGAAAACGTTATCGAACGCCTATTGCATCACTTGGAAGTTTAGAGGAAGTTTAGAGGAAGTTCAGTCTCGACTTCTGGAAAAGAAGATAATCGTGCTTCTGCATTTCGTGCCACGTTCTGGTAACTATATGCTTCGAAGCGGAAGCTTGCGGAGATAATGACGGAGGGGGCCGAGGAGGATATAAGCACATTACGAGAGGCACTTCGTGATATCCCGGAATCTACCGCAATTTACGGATAAACGTGCAAGGTTGATGCACACCTGCAAAGGTGGAGCCTGCTTGCTGTGTGACAAACCCAGTGGCAGCAAGAAGTGTTTTGTAGGTACTAGTGCAATGCTACAGGAAATTTCACAGTTGTTGTCATGATAAAAATCTGTGTTTTCCTTGTTAACATGTTGGCCAGAACGAAGAGATTTTATGCTTAGGCCGCGACGGAAATGGCGCGACGCAGCGAGGCCTTGACGGTGTTGTACTTGCATCCAGTAGAAAGTTTGATGTACTCTTTCCCGTCGTCAATCACCACCGTGAGCCATTCAGGCACCAGCGACTCCAGCATGTAAAGTTGCTCCTCGATTTTGCCCTTGATTGGTGCGCGAGCTGCAAGTCTGCGTAGCACCTCTGCCTTGGGGAAAATGGATTTCCGCGTGACCATCACGAGCGACTGCAGCTGGTCGCTGAGCTGCGGCAGCGTCGACAGCAACCGCTTCTTCAACGCCTTGGCACTGTTTTCTGCTACATCCTTGCGGCCTAGCTCCTGCTTGCGAACTTTGCTGATGAGCCATTCTGGCAGCGTCTTGAGATCCGTCGGCACGGGCTTCGCGAGCGCCTCCTCCAGTTTCTCCTTGTCCTTGGCACCTGTTGCGTCGTCCTTCTGTTCCTTACTCTCCTTTTTCTCGAGCAACACAACCGGACTCTCATCGTTCGCGATCTCCACCGGCACCTTAGGCAGGGGGGCCTTCTCGATCTCAATGAGCTCCAGAGCCTCTTTCAACTCGTCGTCCGTCATGTCGGGGAACTCCTTCTTGATAGTCTCCACATGAGCCTCCAAGTAGGCATTGACCTTGCTGAAGAAGAGATTGATACGTGCCTCAAGACTGTCGCAGTCACTGTCAGGAGGAGCAAGCTGCTGCTTGCGCAGTGTGAGAACTGGTGGCTGCTGCTTGAGCCGTTGGCGCTGGGCCTGAAGCGAGTCGCCTCCCTCTTCTTGCGCTTGGCGGCGCGCCGTGCGCGTGTTCTTCTTCCACTCGAGGGCGTAGGCACCTGGCAGAAGGTGCAGAATCTGCTGCAGGTGCGCGGGCGTGAAGCTGAGCTGGCACGAGCTCTCGACGGCGCGCTTGACGGCGGCGAAGTCGGGCGTGTGCTGGTACAGCGTCAAGGCGCCGAGCCCAAACTCTAACGCCGAGAAGAGGCGCACTAGAAGGCGGAGAGAAGGCGGTGCCCGCTTGTCGAGGCGCCGACTGCTGCGACGATGCTGCGACGAAGCCGCGGAGTCGGTCGACTTGGCGTCCGTGTCGACCATATCGCCGCTGATGTAAATCGGACTATGAAAATGTATGCAAACAAAAACCTATTTTGGCAATACATGTACAAGGTGCGCTTATCGAAAGTGGGTACAGTAGTGCTGTCTTCTCAAAGCAGTGCAATGAGATCCATTAGGCAAGTCTTGTTGCGCGTGTGGACAGCCCTTGGTGGCTGTTGGTATTGCAGATCGAGCATTCGTGCAGGCAAAAGCTCATGTCGATGCCGTGGACTCGCACTCTCGTGCCGGTGGATCTGTGGTTTGTGGTACTTTCATTGCAGGTTCGAGTGTGTCGCTGCTGCTACCGGCGGACACGAATGCAACGACAGGAATCAACTCGGCGGGATCAGCGAGTGCGTGACTCCGAAAATGTGCAACGCAAGAAACACGGGAGCAACAGCGTGAGCGGCGCGAGCGATTGAATAGCTGGGAAGCGACAGTGCCCAAGCGCGCAGCTTCCACGCGGCCGTTGTACGTCTAAAGGCCGAATGCGACTGCTGCGCTAGCAGCAAGACTACTTTCACTTGCACAGCGCCACTCGTGCACCGAGAACATTTCTTCCAGCTGAGACTGTCCGAGCGAGCTGCCAGTAGTCGGCTCCTCCGAAGAAGGCGAGGGTCTATTTCCTGGCAGCGCTCGATCTCGATGGTGCAGCCAGCTCTTCATTAGTTTCAGCTTCGCGCGCGCACATGCTCGCGAACGAGGTGCACGACGAATGCAAGGCGGCCCGCTTGCAAGTTGCCAGGCTGCATGCTGCCTAATGTGTGTGGCACACATGACTCGACCGAAAGCTGGGCCGCTGGCCGACGAAAACTTTTGGCGAAAAGAGCGTCCTCGAGGGGACTCGAACCCCCAATCCCCGCCTTCGGAGGGCGATGCCTTATCCATTAGGCCACGCGGACACGCTGATTGATGTAGCAGTCTAAAGCCCAAATCCTCCAAAGCTTATATTTGCTATCACTACACGACACAAAGATGCGCCATAACGACCGCCAGGTCGCGCGAAGGTCGCCAAACACTACCGTGCCTGACGCGCGTCTCACCTGAACGAGCGTCCAGTCATGTGTGACCTCAGCCACGCAGGCTTCAACTTGCCTTTGCCTTTTGCGCGCCGAAGAGCTGGACGGAGCCTGCCATGACTATCACGCATTTCAATGTTTCGACGAAGGATCTTTATTTTGGACGACGGAGAACTACGCACTCTACTAATGGCCACCGCTCACTCAATCACTCGCTCGCTTACTCAAGCGCCGTGCACCGCGGTGTAGTTGTAGTACACCTCGTTCTCGTACTCGCTGTCGCAGTACGGGAACGACGTGTCCGAGGTCGTCGGCGTGAACAGCGCCTTGCCCGATGTGTATGTCACGTAGCAGCCAAGAAAACTGCAGATGACGACGACGATCAGCGCCGGCACTTTCTCCTACATCGAGATCTCCAGGAAGATAATGTGCTGCCATCGCGCCCATCTGCTGCTAAGGTTATTGTGCCTTTCATCTGTTTTGGCCAGACGGCAGTGAAAAACTATCTTTGTTAACATAGGGGTAGGGTAATCGCAACAAGTTACCACCACGGAGGTACAGATTAGCCTAGCCGGCAAATCCTCCCTGAAGCACCCTCACAAGGCTTTGTGAAGCCCTGCGTAGGAGAGAAAGCCCGTTTTGGCAGTGTTGAAAGCGGCCAATCGGGCTTTTTGAACGGAGGAAATACCTTTGTAGGTGCCTACTACCAAAGTAGTTGCTTGCAAGACTGCCGGCAAAACAGGCGACACGACGCAGTTGGGGCTCATAATTCTTTAGCTAAGTAGATGAACGATATTACATGGTCAAAATGTCTTTATTGCTAGCGAAAATACGCGGTAGCTACCCGTCACCGCTAGGCAGGTACTTGGCCAACTTCGACGGCACTTGCCTGATAGTTGGTGGCTACTCCGTTTTACATATCAAATCCTAAGATATAAGTACTCCCCAGTAGTAAAAAAAGTACCTTCTAAAGTCCCCTGAAGGACGCGCAAAAAGACAGAAAGGCACAATACATGGACTTGATAAATAGCTTTGGGTTGTACATAATATGTATTATTGATTCGCAATGCGTAGGAACCAGAGTCTGGTTCCTGCGCAAGTCTTTTTCTAGAATGCTTGTGCCAGATATGCCTAGAGCGAATTGCCGTTGTTGTGAAATGGCTGTCACCGAAGACCTTCGAGCATCCTCGAATGAGATTCTCTAAAGCCCTTGTGTCATTTCGTATGGCAGGACCAATCGATTGGGGTAGCACCTGCCTACGCTTAGCTGATCGATCACGTTCACAATGCTGGAAGCTAACATTGCACTGTTTTAACCAAGATGTTAAAGTGTACTACCGGTAGTGCAACTTGAAAGTGTCCTGCACGTAAAATGTCGGGAATGAAAGTGCCGTCATTATTCTACATGTGCACTACAGCAAGTATTCAAAGATCCCGACGCGCGATTCGTTCACGAAGTCTGAATTGGTTGTCTACGTTCACATGTGAGGGTCCGTGAGCATCGTCTCAAGGCGCATCCCCCAAAACGTACTCCGTATAGTTATCAATGCTGGACCGTTCGCCCTCAGGGATGCTTCACGAGGTTTCGGTGCCCTAGCGGCCTCAGCTCAATGTTGCTCGCGATTCGTTCTCATTTTCACTTTTACCGCGCTCGGCGCACCTCCCCGAGCTCGCTTTCGCCGACTGCGATTGCAATCATGGCTAACAACAAGAAGTTCTTCACCTCGGAGGATCTCAAGATGGCGCTCAACATCTTCTGCTGCGTCTACGGCATTGGTACACTCGGTATGCCGGGAAACTTCTCACGGTCCGGACCTGTATTGGGGGTCATCGGTTTGCTTTTCATGGCATTCGCCAATGTCTACTCCTCTGTGGCCATCTGCCGCGTGATGCTGCTGGCGCCCAAGAGCGTGAAGACCTACAGCGACCTCGGCGAATGGTGCATGGGCAAGTGGGGCCGTTGGCTTGCAGTTGTTTCGCAGATGGCCTCGTGTCTGCTAGGGCCATGCGTACTGCTGGTCCTAGGTGGCACCCTGCTCGACGGCCTGTTCCCGGACGCCTTTAGTACCTCTTACTGGATCTGTTTCATGGAGCTCATGTGCCTGCCCGTGTGCCTCATCCCAACGCTCAAGGAAGGTGCCGGGGCTGCGTTCGCCGGCTGCGCCGGGACGATCATCGCCGACGTCATCGGCGTCGCCGTCGTCATGTACGGCATGCGTGGCCACCCCACTCCGCCGTCGCCTGATATCAAGTTCTCGCAGGTCGCGGGCATGTTTGGTAACCTGGCGCTCGCGTACAACGCCGGCATCGTGATCCCGGCCCTGCAGCGCCATCACAGCGAGCCGACGCGCATGCCGCGCGTGGTGTTCGTCACGATGGCCTTCATCTCGTGCCTCTTCCTGATCCTGGCTAGCACGGCGTACTCGGCGGTGGGCTGCCAGATTTCAGGCAACATTTTGTTCTCCATCTACCCGAACTCCACCGGCCTCACCACCTTGGGCTTCGAATCCAACTGGGGAGCCGTCATCATGGCCTACTTCTTCATGCAGCTGCACATTACAATCGCGTTCTCCGTCATCCTGAACCCGGCCTTCTACCTCGCCGAGCGCCTGGTGCTCAAGATGCACCAGAAGAAGGAGGACGACGTCGAAAATGCTCTCACGTATGCCGCCGCCTCGTATGAAGCCGCAAACACACCAAGCAAAGATGTGATCAACGACGAACGTCGCTCGTCCAAGGTGTCTTACATCTCGAACGCCGACGCCGAGAATCCCTATTATGGTGATATTGAAGCAGAAGTCGCTGAATACCGTGGATCGAACGCGATCAAGTACGTTATCCTACGCGTAGTCATCATGGTAATCCTGGTGGTCGTCTCGGTCATCTTCCGCAACCACTTCTCGGACTTCCTCGATTTCGTGGGTGCGTCATGCATCACGCTCATTAGCATTCTGCTGCCCATTATCTTCCTGTTGAAGAAGCTGTGGCACGAGATCCCGATCTGGGAGAAAGTGCCGGCGCTGATCGTCGTCATCTGCAGTTTTCTGGGCTGCTACGTGACATACACATCGGGCAAGGCGCTGTTCACGCCGACGACCTCGGACACGTCGTTCCCGTACTGCGACAGCGAGTACGAGAACGAGGTGTACTACAACTACACCGCGGTGCACGGCGCTTGAGTAAGCGAGCGAGTGATTGAGTGAGCGGTGGCCATTAGTAGAGTGCGTAGTTCTCCGTCGTCCAAAATAAAGATCCTTCGTCGAAACATTGAAATGCGTGATAGTCATGGCAGGCTCCGTCCAGCTCTTCGGCGCGCAAAAGGCAAAGGCAAGTTGAAGCCTGCGTGGCTGAGGTCACACATGACTGGACGCTCGTTCAGGTGAGACGCGCGTCAGGCACGGTAGTGTTTGGCGACCTTCGCGCGACCTGGCGGTCGTTATGGCGCATCTTTGTGTCGTGTAGTGATAGCAAATATAAGCTTTGGAGGATTTGGGCTTTAGACTGCTACATCAATCAGCGTGTCCGCGTGGCCTAATGGATAAGGCATCGCCCTCCGAAGGCGGGGATTGGGGGTTCGAGTCCCCTCGAGGACGCTCTTTTTCGCCAAAAGTTTTCGTCGGCCAGCGGCCCAGCTTTCGGTCGAGTCATGTGTGCCACACACATTAGGCAGCATGCAGCCTGGCAACTTGCAAGCGGGCCGCCTTGCATTCGTCGTGCACCTCGTTCGCGAGCATGTGCGCGCGCGAAGCTGAAACTAATGAAGAGCTGGCTGCACCATCGAGATCGAGCGCTGCCAGGAAATAGACCCTCGCCTTCTTCGGAGGAGCCGACTACTGGCAGCTCGCTCGGACAGTCTCAGCTGGAAGAAATGTTCTCGGTGCACGAGTGGCGCTGTGCAAGTGAAAGTAGTCTTGCTGCTAGCGCAGCAGTCGCATTCGGCCTTTAGACGTACAACGGCCGCGTGGAAGCTGCGCGCTTGGGCACTGTCGCTTCCCAGCTATTCAATCGCTCGCGCCGCTCACGCTGTTGCTCCCGTGTTTCTTGCGTTGCACATTTTCGGAGTCACGCACTCGCTGATCCCGCCGAGTTGATTCCTGTCGTTGCATTCGTGTCCGCCGGTAGCAGCAGCGACACACTCGAACCTGCAATGAAAGTACCACAAACCACAGATCCACCGGCACGAGAGTGCGAGTCCACGGCATCGACATGAGCTTTTGCCTGCACGAATGCTCGATCTGCAATACCAACAGCCACCAAGGGTTGTGCCCACAACAGCTAGACTTGCCCAATGAATCTTATGGTTGAGACAGCCACGACTGCACCAGCGTCCTGCCATCTCCGTGTCCAAGCTTGAGAATTCCTCCAAGTTGAACTCTACTGGAAGCCTAAAAATACGGGTTACCTGCCGTTGTACAGTCGCCGACTTGTGGCGTGACCTCGCACATGGTCAATGAATTTCCCGTGGCCTCCAAAAGAGGCATTTGGTGAGTTGCCCCAGCTTCTTCTCGAGCGCAGTGAGACCGACGACGACCCTGACGATGATGGTCCAAGAGTTAACTCGTCCGGATCTGTGAGGGAAGTGGCTGCGGCAAGCGTGTCCCGGTGGCAATGGAAGTTCTGGAAGAAATCGTCACCGAAGCAGAAACGAGCAAAGCAGCGCAAGTGCCCGCTACCAGGTGCGACTTTGACACCATTGCCAGCCTCTTTATCCCCAGGACGACATCATCTGGGAGGACTCGAGAGACTTGGCACTTTGATCGATGCCATTGAAGAGCGTGACGCTGTTCGTCTGTTATCAGCACGACCCCACTCAGCAGAAGTGCCAACATCGAGTAGTGCTGGATCGCCGTTACCACCTCTCGAGACGCAGATACTGCAGCGACCACGACTTTTTCTCGACCTCAATGGTAGCCCCACCATTGGTATTGAACAACTCGTTCGGCTTCAGGAGTACATCGAGCCAAAACCGCCTCTCAACGCTCTACAGCTTGCTGCAATACCCAAAAAATGCGAGGGTGGCGACGAAGTTGCACTCATGCCGTGCCATTCGCTACAACACCGTGGATTTGAAATGCTGCCAGCTGAACGGTGGCGTGAACCTGTATATGACCGAGACAAACACTGGATGCAAGATGAATTGCCCGTGTTGCTGCGTGGCAATTCGCATTGTCTCCAGGCGACACCCTGGAGTATGACAAGAGCACCAGGAGCAAATAATCGTGGCAAGTGGGCGAGATACGAGGCTTATCGATTTCACATTTCAGCACGTCTTAGCTCAAATGCTGATCATTCTGCAAGTCCTGCTAGCCCAGTCAAAAGACCTCAACGAGTACTTCTTCGTGCTCAAGGAGTATTGATCACTCGTAGCTACTGCGTGGTTTCAATATTTGGCGAAGGCATTTTTGGGAGACTTTACGGCGCCGGGCTAACAGGAAAGGACAAGAAACGATGTTTGCATGTGGAAGCATACGAACCGGCCACAAGCCGAACATACTTTCTCCGCGTGACGCTACACGATATTGAAAGGCTTTTTCTATCGGGTGGAGTTGACCCAGAACGTGAAGCATTGTTAGCGCCAGGCAGAAAACAGGAGTTACTGCGCCGGCTTATCTCATTACTTTACTTTGAGTATGCTGAAGATCCAAGTAATGATGCTACAAGCTCCCAAAACTTGAGCGACGACCCTTACTTTTGTGAAGAAATCGTAAAACCCCAGAAAGTTGGGCTACAAGTGTTGCGAATTTCGCCAGCTATTCAGCTCAACGAGTCGGCACTTCGGCGTCTTGAGCGAGAGGAACGTTTGCGACAAGAAGAAGCCCGACGTCTTGAAGAGCTAGCATCACTATTAGCCAAACCACGCCGAGAGCGACACCGAGTGCTCTGTCAACCGTTAAAACTTCGAGGTCGGCGATTTTACGTGTCAGTGCATCATTTTCCTGCTCAAGCGCGAAACTTGGTAATCACAGCGTACAATCCAAGCGCCTCATTGACATACAAACTTACAGTTGGGTTGCTCGAGGCTGCATCGCTCGTCAAACTGTATCCGTACCCTCGAAGTGGTTTCAGTACTGAGCAAACCTTGACCGTAGCACAGGGATTGATACCACGACTTCGAATACTCGGTCGCGAGGATAACAGATCCAACGCTCGTATGATGCTCGCGATAAACGGAGGCCGACATGGACCAGGAGCAAATGCTCTTCCTGTTCTACCTCCGATGATAACGGAGGAGCGCAAACGCGAAGAACTGCTTAACAAAATGTTGCGAGATAGTCAGCGATCTCTACAACTTGAGTTGGCTATGACTCAACTTCGTCTTCACAATGCTGCTGAGGCTGAACGTGTCGAAATCATGCAGAAAATTGCGAAGATCGAGGCTAAACGATACGAGTTGAATGAAAAGGATCAAGCGAATAAGTCCCGGATCGAAGAGATCGACGCTATTGGTGGAGGCGGTGGATCAAATGTCAATGTAAAACGTTTGCATGAAGAGAGGCGAATCATTAAAACAGCGCGTCAAGCGCTGAAGGTCGAAATGAAGGCCACAACGACTCAATTAGCCGAGTTCAACCAACAGTTGCAAGATGTTAGCGAAAAAGAGAAGTCATCCAGAGACCGCGCTCAGCGACGGGCTGACAGGGCTCGGAAGAAAATACGTGAAGAAGTACTACAAACAGTATCGACGTTGCAGTCGATGGTACCCTTGAAACGGCAACAACCAATTGGGCAGCGTACGTGGCTCTCAAAGATACACATGAGGCCAGGACATTCAATACTGTCTTCTGGGGGATGTCAGATATCGGGATTGTATCTTCGATACGCGCTCTTTGGGTTGGTATTTGAAACTACATGTAGTGATACTTTGGACGATGTAGATTTTGATGGACAGCTTTTCTCTCTGGAGCTGTACGATCCTAGTACATGCATGCGGTGTTCAACTTTTATCATCTCGAAGCTCGAGTTGATCGCACTAACGAAAAGCTGCCACGAGCAGCAACAGTTCGTTCCTGAAATTGCTCCCCTGGTCTCACACGTATCAAAGCGTCTCATTGAGCTATGTGAGAGCATGAAGGAGACCCGTCAGTCGCTGCATGAGTTGGCAGACACACCACCTGGATCAAAGGCGTCGAAAACGAGGATTTCGTCAAACAAGAAGAGACGTGAAGAGCTGCTTCGAGCTATGTCGGCAGCTAGCAACGAGATCCACAGATTGAATCGTGATGCCCCCTGGTCGATCTTGGTGAAAGAGCTCTGCAAGAAGTGTACCATCACCCCAGCAGAAGACGCCACAACGTTCGAGATTAGCTTGGACCGGTGCATTTTCCAAGTTGTTTCACCTGTGCTCCGCATCACAAACGATGAGAACGAAGCTGACGATGAGGAGTCAAGTGCCGTCTATTGCCGCGTACGGGCAGAAGTGGCCCCTTTAGCCAGAGCTGTAGTATTTGATGTATGGGACCCATTCGAAGGGATGCAGTGGCGCGTAGAATACCCGGAAAGTCGGGAGCTGCTCCGTGAGTTTGCAGTCGAAACCTTCATCGAGCAGCAAATGCACCTAGAAGCCATCGTGATATCGCTGCTCCTGCACACTGACGCAGGCCGCCTAGAATTACGATTCGAAGAGTGAACACCACCCACCGCATACAAAGTGCACCAATTTTCACCGTTAAAGTATTTCTCCGTCGAGATGTCAATGTGCGTTTAGTTTCTCTGCCAACTGCAGTCTCCACACACAGACGAACCGAGGTGGAGCTGGTCTAACTGAAAGAGCTGGGGTCCTTGGAGTTGCCTGTAAGACGACGGAACTTCTGCGCGATCTCGTCGAACTCGGTGCTGAGGTCGTCCAGCGAGTTGGCCAGCGCCTCCACGGGCGACGACGCGTCGTTGGTCTGCACGCGCACGGTGATGTCGTGGATCAGCGGGTGCGGGTGGCGGTAGCCGCTGAACGTCACGTTCGGGTCGCGCAGCAGCTGCCTGCAGACACGGGAGGTGGTTATTTAGTGCTAATTCCTTTCCTTATTCGTAGCCACTTGCGACGCACATGCGGATGAGGTTGCCCATAGTGTGGTCCTCGCGCAGGATCGTGAACTTGCCGGCGTTGGAGATCTTGGTGTCCTTCTCGTACGTCACCTTCTGGGCGCCCTCGGGCAGCAGGTACGAGTCGCTGCGGGTCGGTGCGTTCATGTTGCTCCAAACGGCTCAAATACGCGACTGCCGGTCACGCTGGTCACTAAAACGGATCGACTTTGACGGGGAACACTATAGTGTGATGCACATGTATTTTAATATTGGTGTGGCACACACGTTTTTGACTGAGTTGAACTGACAATCACACTTCGATGGAGGAGGCGACGTCAAGCGCTCCGCGGCGCCAGCGTTCGTGGCGTCCCGCGGGCGACAGCAGCGCTCAAGAGGAGAAGAGACAGCGGATGACGCCTCGCAAGTCGCGTCCGATTCAGAGACGGTGGATGGCGTACGCGCCCCCGAGGAGCGCCGACGACCCGAGTGTACCCATCACAGCCTCCACCTTTCGGTTCATGTCTTTCAACGTGCTGGCAGGTATAATAACACACCCGTGTAATGGAAATAGCTTATGCATTATCAACTGACGAGGGTCTGGCTTTTGTTCGTGCAGACTATTTGGTCCAGAACGACCGGGAGAACGAACCGGCCAAGCGTCACGTGAAATACGAGTATGCGGATAGCTGCTGCTCTAGTGTGTCTCTATTCCAGTGTATGTATTGACCCTTAATTTTACATTGCTGTGCTGTTGCAGCTGGGAGTACCGTCGAGGTCGACTCGTGAAGGAAATCCTACGGTGGTTGCCAGATGTGGTGAATCTGCAGGAGGTGGACCATTTCGAAGACTTTTTCGAGCCGAGACTGAGAAACGCAGGCTATATGGGCGTCTACAAGAGGAGGTATGGTGGAGACACTGTGTTGTTGGGGGTGGTGCTGGTGTTGTTGCGTTTGGGTACTGAAGAATGATACTCGATAGAACTGGAGAGACGACGCATGATGGCTGCGCAATCTTCGTCAAGGAAGACAAGTTCCGCATTGTGTCGTCGCACCCGCTCAAGTATCACGTCCCAGGTCATCCAGTGCTGGATCGTGATAATATCGCATTGACTGCAGTCGTGGAGGAAACGTCGAACGCCAATGGATCGACCCCGGCTCGCTTCGTCGTCGCGAATACGCACTTGCTGTTCAACCCCCATGTTCGTGTGCTGGCATGTAACAGTTGTTGTACTGTAACCCTCAATTCATATTTTTTTTCAATGTTGTGCAGCGTGGGGAGATCAAGTTGGCTCAGCTGAACATGCTGCTGGAACACCTGACGTCTCTGCGGCAGGAGCACAACTTGATGCTGCCGGTTCTTCTCTCGGGAGATTTTAACCTGGCACCGCACAGTCCACTCTACCATTTCCTGTCTTCAGGGGAGTTGGACGCGTCTGGGCTTTCTCGCTATGACTTATCTGGGCAAAACTTGAGTAAACATGCAGAGAAGGTGGGTTTTTAGTTTTAACGTCAGTATGATGGTGCGACTAACTGTTGACTGACTTGCTAACAACGATTGTATAGAAAACTATTCGGACGAATGAAAACGACCGAGCTCGCCACCATGGAAACGGCACTGCGCATGGAAAGTTTAACGCCGCTAAAGCTCGACGAGATGATTTCCGAGTTTTTAAGGCGAACACGGTGTACTCACATGAGGTAATAAGCCTGACACACCAACGATGTCGAGCGTGCTATCATTCACGATTGTGCTCTTATTGCAATTGCAGCTCGACTTTGCCAGCGCGTATGCTCAGTCGCCTAATGATAAGTGTACAGGGGAGCCCAAGTTCACGATATTCCACAACGGCTCGAGGGGCGCAGTTGACTACATTTGGTTTACTCGCGGCTCACTCCACTGCCATGGGGTTGTGGAAATGATTCCCGCCGGATTACTCTTTGTGAATAAGGAGCTCCCCACTATGGAGCACTCGAGTGACCACTTATCGCTTGTCGCCAATTTCTCGCTGCAGTGAGTTGGTTCTGGACGCACGCAGCAGAGTTTTGCAGTGCTGCGCGGAAATGTTGAAGCTAGAAACAACATCAAGGCGATGAAGATAAGCACACGTCGGCTCAGCTGTTAATTAACGGGAACTCGCTATGCTTTATTGCTGAAAACTGAATATCTACACTAACTTCGTCCATATCTGCCAAGGCTCTCAGCGGAGCACAACAACAACATGCTCTATTTCTTTTCCAGCAGCTTGACAATTCCGTAGCCCACCAGGCCGACAACTGTGGCGCCGAAGAGGTGAATGCTGAGCGGAATACCGAAAGGAGGCACAGGCGGGGTCGCGATGTTGCCAGGATCCTCGTACAGCGCCGTTCGCTTGTGCTTCGGGTCGCGGACGATCGCAGCCGCACGACGACCAGCAACAAATCCGTCCTCGTGGAAGCCACGACCCAGCCAGGCACCGGACAGCGTGATTCCCTCCTCCTGGATGATCTCGTCCTGCGGCACGCAATCCGCCAGCAGACGCGGGTGGTCCCAGCGGAAAGAGGAGATGGTCTGTTCAGGAGAAGGACGCGTGCCCTGGAAGTCGTGCGGCGTGATGGTCACGAAGACGTCCTTCTTGCTGTTGAGGCGCTGAATGCGGTTCATCCAGTAGGTCAATACGTACTGCTCGTCCTTCGTGATGAGGACGTTCCAGCTGCTCCACACCTTGTTCGACGGCGGCAGCATGATCGGGTCGCGGTGAACGTACATCATGCTCTTGTGGAAGTGGAAGCGCATCAGCGAGCGCTGAGCCTTCTCGCTCCAGCGAAGCATATGCGCACTCTCGTCGGCGTGCGTGGCCAACACGACATGGTCACACTCAATCCGCTCACCACCCTCGAGGATGACAGCCTTGCCGCCCTTCTCGACCTGGTCCACGGTAGCGTTGTAGCGCACGGTGCCGTTGTACTCCTCGGTGAAAAGCTTGAGGAAGGGCTCAATGTAGCCCGAGCCGATGTACCACCAGAGGTGCTTGGGGCGGTCCGTGCGACGACCCAGCGCACCGAGAATCACCTGCCAGAGCGGGATGTACAGCGAGTTGGAGTGGGTCTTGAGGCAACGAAGGAACTGCGTCACCGGCAGGTCCAGCACGTCGTGCTTGGGCACCGTCCAGAGGATGGACACGAAGGCGAGGAAGTAGTGGCGGAAGAACTCGTTCGAGTAGCGGCCCTTCGCCGCCCACTCACGGGTCGTGATGTCCTCCTTGACGGGCATGGTCATGAGGTCCATGGTGAAGCGGTAGATGTCGATGAGCACGCGCCAGATGCGGGCGTCGAACAGGTTGAGCACGCTGCCGTGGAACGGGGCGCGAGACGAGAACTGCAGGTCGCCCTCCACATCCGACGTGACCGTGAGGCTCATGGGGATGCGCTTCTTAGTGGTGCCGTCCGGCTGCGTGATGCCCAGCGACTTGAACCATTCCTTGATGTTGGGGTTGGAGTCACCGAACATCATGAAGCCGATGTCCACCATCTCGCCGTCGATCTCCATCTCGTACGTGTGTCCGCCCAGCGTCGCGTTCTTCTCGAGCAGCACGACTTCGTGGCCGTCCTTGACCAGGTGGTAGGCGGCGGAGGTGCCGCCAATGCCGGATCCGACCACGACGACTTTCATGGCTGAGCGGGAGTCTGCAGGCGACGGGGGATTCCGAAATGGCCATTGCAAGCGTCTGCGCGAGCCAACTGAGCCCACTTCCACAACCACAGAGGGGGCCATACAAACGCCAAGTCAAACGCAGCGATATGCACGGGATTGGACAGTCCAGTCTGGATGGACTTTCAGGCGATGTACGCACGCGCTTCAACGGCGAAAACCATTTCGGACGTTGCAGCGCTGCCTTGTCACTAGGATACTGTAAACGGTAGTCTCACAACGGAGGCAGGCAACGCGGTGGCATTGCCACCGAGACTCTGCTGCAGCTAGGCAACTCGTTTGAAGCGGGTTGCGGTGGTGCCGAGAGCACCGACGGCTGCCCAACGCGCGTATCCTTGCAGCGTGACGTGTAGGGAGAGGACAAGTTGCCATTGGACTTGTTGTACACGTACTGCGGCTGCCAACTGATGGGATGTTATGGTGGGGACTTGAGGAAATGGAGGGGAAACTAGTGTCGAATTGGGGGAATACACTGCCTACGACTGCGTGACTACCGCACGCTCTAACTCCGTGCACACTCGAGCCCGTTCAACTTAATACACTCATCACTACGCCGCGCACACCGATTAGAACTTGACGTCCAGGTACTTGGCGATTCCGTAGCCCACCAAGCCGACAACCGTGGCGCCGAAGACGTGGAAGCTGAGAGGGACGCCGAAAGGAGGCACGGGCGGAGTCGAGATGTTGCCCGGGTCCTCGTATAGCACCGTCTTCTTGTGTTTCGGGTCGCGGATGATCGCAGCAGCACGGCGACCGGCCACGAAGCCGTCCTCGTGGAAGCCACGGCCCAGCCAGCAGCCAGACAGCGTGATCCCCTCCTCCTGGATGAGCTCGTCCTGCGGGATGCAGTCCGCCAGGAGACGCGGGTGGTCCCAGCGGAAAGCAGAGATGGTCTTATCAGCGTCGGGGACGTGGCCCTCGAACTCCTCGTACGGGGTGATCGTCACGAAGACGTCCTTCTTGCTGTTGAGGTGCTGGATACGGTTCATCCAGTACGTCAGGATGTACTGGTCCTCGTTGCAGATCAACACGTTCCAGCTGCTCCACACCTTGTTGGACTTGGGCAGAAGCGTGGGGTCGCGATGCACGTACATCATGCTCTTGTGGAAGTGGAAGCGCATCAGCGAGCGCTGAGCCTTCTCACTCCAGCGAAGCATATGCGCACTCTCGTCGGCGTGTGTGGCCAGCACGACGTGGTCACACTCAATCCGTTCACCACCCTCGAGGATGACAGCCTTGCCACCCTTCTCGACCTGGTCCACGGCAGCATTGTAGCGCACGGTGCCGTTGTACTCCTCGGTGAAAAGCTTGAGGAAGGGCTCAATGTAGCCCGAGCCGATGTACCACCAGAGGTGCTTGGGGCGGTCCGTACGACGACCCAGCGCACCGAGAATCACCTGCCAGAGCGGGATGTACAGCGAGTTGGAGTGAGTCTTCAGCGCACGGAGGAATTGCGTCACGGGCAGGTCCAGCACGTCGTTCTTAGGCACCGTCCACAGCACCGACACGAAGGCGAGGAAGTAGTTGTGGAAGAATTCCTTGGAGTATTGGCCCTTGGCGATCCACTCACGGGTCGTGATGTCCTCCTTCACGGGCATGGTCATGAGGTCCATGGTGAAGCGGTAGATGTCGATGAGCACGCGCCAGATGCGGGCGTCGAACAGGTTGAGCACGCCGCCGTGGAACGGGGCACGCGACGAGAACTGCAGATCACCCTTGATGTTGGAGCTCACAGTCAGACTCATAGGAATGCGCTTCTTAGTGGTGCCGTCGGTCTCCGTAAGGCCGAGAGACTTGAACCACGCCTTGATGTTGGGGTTGGAGTCGCCGAACATCATGAAGCCGATGTCCACCATCTCGCCGTCGATCTCCATATCATACGTGTGTCCACCGAGGGTCTCGTTCTTCTCGAGCAGCACGACTTCGTGGCCATCCTTGACCAGGTGATAGGCGGCGGAGATACCGCCGATACCGGAGCCAACAACGACGACCTTCATCTTTTACTCGGGTCTTCTGCAAGAGCGGCTATTGCAGGCACGCGTCCAATGTGGAAATGACCAACCTCGAGATACTCCTGCTCCTCCGGCGGATACGCACTTAGCGCAGTTGCTTCAGCTTCAGCTTCAGTATTCCCCATCCGGACAGAGCCCAGCCAGCACCACCACACATTGAGCGCGTATCTAGCAGCATTTGCTGCGGGGCAAGCACAGCGTTTCTCTGGCAGATCGATAGGCGAACCTGTGGACTGGTGATAGTTCGTAGTCTGCCAGAACTGCATTCAGCACCAGCGGATGGCAAACGACACCACTGGAACGCGCTTGATTAAAAGGTTCGCGAAAGTGAGTGAGCTTCCGATTCGAGCCCAGGACAAAAGAGTCTGCCAAGACGCAAAGTGCAGTCTGCATTGCAGACTCTGCAATGATTCGTCGCCAAGTCGGCAATGCCAGCGAATGCGGTGCCGTTGCTCCGATTAAATTGTCTGTAGTATCCAGAAATTCATCACTGGAGCACTCTTATTTTTGACATGTGCCTGTTTACTTGCACTTTACTTGTGCTGTGCTTCCGGTACTTGTCGAGTCCATCACTCGGGTCGACACGTCGCTTATCTTACGCGTAGCTAAGCTACTCGGCACATTCATTAACCTTACATGCTGTATGAGAAGACAACGTACCGATAAGCTTGACGAAGCACCATTGCACACGACCGCGGTGCCGCAAGTTGACCCTCCGAAACATGACCCTTCTTGATATTGTGGGATGGCGCTTGCACACGCACAACATCAAATTTTGCAGGTGATATCCACTTTCAAAGAGACCGGTCTGGTTTCTGTATGGCTTGACTGTCAGCGTTTCTTTCGGTGCCGCCCCGGTTTTGAGTGTGTTGGTCGGTCGTACGACTCGTAGACCTACGGAAATCACCAATGCGAGGGCGACAGCTCGGGACGTTTGTTGGTTGCAGCAAGGCTTTGCTTGCTTGCTTGCTCGATCGTCCGCTGGTCGATGCAGATGCAACCAGCAGCCAAAAATCTAGGACCAGCCCAGCCGATCTCAGTGAATGCTCACAGGAAGCCTGTCGACTTACATGTGGTGCGAACCCAAGCAAGATACACTTGCGGTGCCTTGGGAGGAAACACACATTTTCAAGAGCGGCACCATCCAGACTGGTAAAATGACAAGCGGGCGTCGACAATTGCAAGGTAAATCTTGGCTCTAGCAGAGCACCTGCTCAACTGGTTCATGCTGAGCACATTGTTTCCTCTGCAACCGATCGATTTCCTGTTGGTATTATTTAGTGACAGGGGTGCTCGTATCAACCTTGCCCGATACGGGCTTGAGCGAATCGGTGCGATTGACTCATGTACAATGTAACAGGCGAGGCGAAGCCGCAAGCAATGCACAGTCAATTTGGCTTGTGAGTACCGGTACATGTAATGACGAGTTATGAGCCACATTTTTGTATTTCTTAGGGGTGTGGGGTGTGTGGCAAGCTTGGTTTCCGTCCTCCCGAGCCGCAGCAGCTTGCATCCACTGAAAGAAGCACAGGTAGACGCTAATAGCAGTTTCGGACAGGTCCAGATTGTGTGTGCTCCGATGCAATGAATCAGAAATGCAGGATGTTCCGATATGTCGTATGCAAGCGTCCGGTAGCAAGAGAGTAAGCTACAGGAACTCTAGCATCCAGTGGTGTTTGCTGCGTCGCGGTCATTGCTTCGTCCTTTGTAGAAGGAAAAGTGATGAACGAAGCCGCGATACCCAGGTCGAAGAGATGTAGCTCCCATACTTAAATGAGGTGACCATTTAGACTACAGCAGCTCTGATCTTCCTGCACTCTAATGACTGGCTTGCAATGCAACAGACGCAAAAGTATCTTTTGGTCACTTCAACTTGGCTATGGCGTGAGTAATTTTTGCTAAGTTTATCGTGTCTTCACATACAAACGTCAAGTGAAACATACCATCTACTACGTAGTATATTCGTAATAAACGCAGCTAGATCGCGACCGCACCGTTTGCTCTCTATAAGATACGATTTATCCCCTGGGGGAAGTGAGGAGAAGATTTCTTTCTGGAGCGTGAAGCAACAACAGGAAGAGACAGCATGACCGTCGCGCACGGCAACTCCGGTACGTTTTGCCGCCTCTCGAGGGCGTCGGGGGCTTCTCCCCCTGCGTCTCCCTCCGACCCCTCCGTCTCGTCTTCAATTATACGCGACGACGGGCTTCATCCGTCGTCTACAGGCGCCACAAATCTAACTTCCCCGGGGTGGATCTTTTGTCTGTATCTGCTCAGCCGCGGGCGTCCTCGCGCTCCTGGAAGAAGACGACAACGCGCTCAAGGTGCGACACATCACGGCACACCGAATGCACCTTGTTTTGCCACCGGGGGACCTTTATTAACGTCGTAATTGCGTGTCAACACCCAGACCCATGCCCTGCACAAGCTGAACCAGGTGGTGGACCACTACTGGGCCGAGATCGCAGACGCCATCCCCCTCATCGAGGAGCTGTCGGAGGAGAAGAGCTTCCCGGACCGCGAGCTGGCGGCCTACGTGGCCTCCAAGTGCTTCTTCCACCTGGAGGAGTACGAGGACGCGCTGCGTCTGGCGCTTGGCGCCGGCAAGTACTTGGACCTGAACACGCGCTCGCAGTACACAGACACGATCATCGCCACGTGCATCGACAACTACGTGGCGGTGCGTGCCAAGGAGGACCCGGAGGCCGAGAAGGCGCTGGACCTGCGACTCACGCAGGTGGTGGAGCGCATGTTCGAGCGCTGCTACGCCGCGGGCGAGTTCCGCCAAGCCATGGGGATCGCCCTGGAGACCCGACGACTGGACCAGGTGAAGGAGTGTCTTGCACGCTCCACGGACGTGTCGGCGGCCCTTTCCTACTGCTTTGACATCTGCAAGACGGTGGTGAGCAACCGCCACTTCCGCCTCAAGGTGTTCGAGGTCATGCTGGAAGTCTATCGCTCGCGCCCGACCCAGGACTACGCTAGCGTGTGCCAGGTGTTGCAGATGCTCGACAACCACGTGGAAGTCAGCAAGATCCTGGACCAACTCATGCGCGGCAGCGACCGCGACTGCCTCGTCGCCTTCCAAGTGGCGTTTGACCTCAACGAAAACGAGAACCAGAAATTCCTCATGAATGTCTACCACTCGCTGCCGAGTCCGCCCGCCCCCGCTGCTGAACCAGCGGCAGACACGACCACCACAGCCGAAGAGGGTAAGACCGAGGCCCCTGCACCCGCGGCTGTCCCTGTCACACCCCCGCAAGCTCCTGCTGGCGCTCGCGCTGATTACTGGGACAAGATCGCCAAGTTGAAGCAGGTATTGTCCGGCGAATTCCTTGTGGACCTGAAACTTGACTTCCTGCACAGCCAAAGCGACTCGGACCCGCTCGTCATGAAGACTATTAAGACCGCTGTGGAAAACCGCAACTCAGTGCTGCACCACGCTGCTGTGATTGCGCACGCCTACATGCACTGCGGCACTACGTCGGATACGTTTCTGCGGGAGAACCTGGAGTGGCTGGGCAAAGCCACCAACTGGGCTAAATTCACGGCCACTGCTAGTCTCGGTGTCGTGCACAAGGGCCATGTTCGGGAGAGCAAGAACCTTTTGGCTCCTTACTTGCCACAGGGCGGTATGACTACCTCTCCGTACTCGGAGGGTGGTGCTCTGTATGCAATGGGTCTGATCCACGCGAACAAGGGCTTTTCGGGCACCGGTAGCAAGACCACGATGGAGTACTTGCGCAATGCGCTAAAGAATGCTGGCTCGGATGAGACTGTGCAGCATGGCGCCTGCTTGGGTATCGGTCTGTGTGGCTTGGCTTCGCACGACTATGAGTTGTACGAGGAGTTGAAAACGGTGCTGTTCACTGATTCAGCGGTCGCGGGCGAAGGTGCGGGTCTTGCAATTGGTCTTACGCTGCTTGGTGCGGGCGGTGAGGCTCGTAACGGTGAAATTGTGAAGGACTTGCTGGCATATGCGCACGACACGAAGCACGAGAAGATCATTCGCGGTTGTGTTATGGGCATTGCGCTCATGATGTACGAGCGCGAAGAGCAGGCAGACGCATTGATTGAGCAGCTGACCCGTGACAAGGACCCACTGATCCGCTACGGCGGTATGTACACCGTGGCCATGGCTTACGCCGGTACGGCTAACAACACAGCTATCCGTCGACTGCTGCATGTGGCCGTGAGTGACGTGTCGGACGACGTGCGCCGCGCTGCTGTCACGTGCCTGGGCTTTATCCTGTTCCGCACGCCTGTGCAGGTGCCTAAGCTGGTGTCGCTGCTGGCTGAAAGCTTTAACCCTCACGTTCGCTACGGTGCCTGTGTGGCTGTGGGTATTGCTTGCGCTGGCACTGCAAAGAACGAGGCCATTCAGCTGCTGGAGCCGCTGCTTGATGATGCTGTAGACTACGTGCGTCAAGGTGCACTCTTGGCGCTGGCCATGGTTATTATGCAGGAGTCCGAGGGCCGCAACCCCAAGGTGGCAGCTATTCGGGCGAAGATCATGAAGCTTATTACCGACAAGCATGTGACCACGATGACCAAGATGGGCGCTATTCTGGCGCAGGGCATCCTGGACGCTGGTGGACGTAACGTGGTGATTTCGCTGCAGTCTCACACTGGTTTCACGAAAATGGCCGCCGTTGTTGGTCTAGCCGTTTGGGCACAGCATTGGTTCTGGTACCCTCTCTTTAACTTCCTGGAATTGTCATTCCAGACGACGATGGCCGTTGGCCTTAACAAGGACTTGAAGCTTCCTCGCGGCTTCGAACTCACGTGTAATGCTAAGAAGTCAGCGTTTGCCACGCCCAAGCGCATGGAGGAGAAGAAAGAGGAAAAGAAAGAACTGGTAGCTACGGCTGTGTTGTCCACAACGGCCAAGGCACGCGCGCGCCAGGCTAAGCACGACGCTAAGGAGAAGACGGCCAAACCCTCTGATGCTAGTGGAGACATCGTTATGGAGGAGAAGGACTCATCCGCTGCCGACGAGGAGAAGAAGGAAGAGAGCGGCGATGCGATGGAGGTGGATGCAGAGGAAGCCAAGCCGGCAACTAGCAAGAAGGCAGCGGTGGCCAAGGAGCCGACCGTGTTCACATTCACGACGCCCGCCCGTTTGACGTTGGCACAGGAGTCCGTGATTTCCCTGGACACAGCGCAAAGGTACGTTCCGGTGATGCACCCAGCGCAGAGACTGGCAGGAGTTATCATGCTGCGCGACACAACGCCCGACGAGGCCGAGGACGTGGAGGCCGTGAAAGCACCCGCTGCCGCCGGCGCGGAAAACGAGGCGGACCCGCCTGAGCCGTTCGAGTGGCAGCCCTCGCAGTAGGTATTGTACGTACAGGACAAGAGAGGCCTCACGCTCGGCGCGCGCAAACCGACATGGGGATCGGGCTTTGGTCAACGCCCGTCGTTGATGGAGCATCGGTAGCAGAAGGATGAGGTCAAGACCAACTGTGAGCGACACAACAACTCGAATATAATTTTTCAATCAAGCGTTCGCACTTTGGGTTGCATCATGCAACTTGCATGCCCCACGCACTACAGTATTCACCAAGCACGTTGTGTGCATCTGAAGTGAATGGCGAGAGGATACTTTTTGATTTGCGAGGCACACGCCTCCTATCTTTCTTCCCTCATTCACGAACCCCCCTCGCAAGGACAAACCACCTACCGGTACGCACACTGCGCTAGAATGCTGGACCTGTTGGACAACCTTGGCGAATCCGCGACAACCCCAATACTGCCTGGCGCCGGCGACCGGTTCGCGAAGGTGACGGGCCCGCAGATCGGACAACCGCTGCATCGAAAGCTGTTCGTCTTCACGAGGCCAGGCTGGCGAGCGTACCTGAAGCAATTCATGACCTTGCAGGAGGTCTCAGGCGCGTTTGGAGACATCGGACTGTTCTTACCGCTGCTCACAGCTCTTGCCATTGGACGCGTGAATGGCGCGCCGCAAATCGAGTTTGGAGCAGCATTGTTCTTTGCAGGAGTTTTCACCTCAAGCTTGGCTCTTCACTTCAACGTGCCGATCCCAGTGCAGCCCATGAAGACGATCGCAGCCGTGGCGATCGCCGACAAGCTCCCCAACGAGCAAATTGTCGCTGCGGGTGTCCTCATGGGGGTCGTGGTGGGACTGCTGGCGCTTACCAACATCATCACGCATGCCAGTAAGGTCGTGCCGGTTGCAATTGTGCGTGGAATTCAGCTGGGTGTCGGGATCAGCTTGACGGGGAAAGGGCTCAAGAGCGCGTACGTCAAGGCGGTGAAATTTGGGGTCGGTGCTGCTGGTGAAGGCAAGGACGACGTCGTCTGGTTTGGACTGGACTCCGTCACGACTTCGCTGCTTCTTGGGACGCTGTGCATCGTGTTCATCCGCAGCCGCAAAGTGCCCATGGCTCTGCTGCTATTTATCTACGGGATGACTGTCGCTGTGTACCAGTATCTCCGTCTACGCGACGAGTACCACCTGCCGTCTCTAGCTCTGGGGCCGAAGTTCGTCGCGCCGGTGGTCCCCTCGACGCACGACTTTGGCCAGGCCTTCGTGTACCTCGTCCTGCCACAACTGCCACTCACCCTATTGAACTCGGTGGTCGCTCTCGAGTCGCTGGCGGCCGAGCTGTTTCCAACCCACGACAAGCCCGCCGGCGTGCGCCGCGTGTGCTTCAGCATCGCTGGCGGGAATCTGCTGTTCGCGTGGCTCGGCATGCTGCCTGTTTGTCACGGTGCAGGCGGCCTGGCGTCTCAGTACGCGTTCGGTGCACGAAGCAGCCTGGCGATGGTGTTTCTGGGGGCCTTCAAGATGTTCTTCGCGCTGCTGCTCGGCTCCACGTGCGTGGCGCTGCTGCAGACGGGCATCTTCCCAGCGTCTGTGCTGGGCGTGATGCTGGTCTTCAGCGGCCTGAGCCTCGCGGTCGTAGGGCTGAAGCTCGAGACGGTTGAGGACGAGACCGAGCGCGATGCAGCGCTGCTATTGCTGCTAGTGACAGCCTCGAGCTGCCTCGCATTCAACACGGGGGTCGGCTTCCTGCTCGGGTTCTTTGTGCACATTCTCTCCACTTCAACGTCAAGTAGGTTATGTTAGCGGTTTAAAGAGGTAATGTCGCTTGAATGTCGTGCCACATGTGCGCCACACGACCCATCCGCTTCCAGCTCGCCGCCCAGTCAAGATTGGTCACCACTCCGCTCCGTCTATTGTCACGTTGACGGCGCTCTGCTTGGCGCGGACGCACCTGCCACAGTTCAACCTTCAAAGGTAGCAGCTCCCAATCCCACTGGAGAGAGTGAGAGAGAGAGAGGATTCTGTTCTCAGCTCGTGAGCCAAGCACCGAGACCGAATGGCCGGCGAGCGCATGGGCCGCAGCTTCGAGACGCAGCGCCTGGTGCCGCCCGCTCAGCGTCCGCCGAGCGCCTACGACGGCTACGACGGCAGCTTCGACGGCCGCGGGGCCGCCGTCGGCGCCTTCTCGCTGCTGAACGGCGAGCGCGCGGGCTACGGCGCCACGCTGGGCCGCAGCGTCAAGGACCGGCCCGGAGACTTGACGCCGCCCTGGCCGCCCTCGGTGGCCATCCCCGTGTCGGCTTCCACGTCCAACAAGCTCTCGAACTGGCAGACGTTCTACCACCTGCTGTCGTTCATCACGGGCACGGGGATGCTGTGTCTGCCGCTGGCGCTCGTGGAGATCAACTGGTACGGCGTGCTGCTGCTCGTCGCAGCGGCGGCTGTGAGCGCGTACACGTCCAAGCTGCTGGTGGACGCGCTGGAAACTCTGCGCTGGCTGAGAGGAACCAGCGTCTCGTTCAGCGACCTCGGCCAGGAATGCTTCGGCGCAGCTGGTAAAGTGCTCACGAGTGTGCTGGTGCACGCGTCGTTTCTGATTCTGTCCACGGGCTACTTGGCTCTGGCGTCTTCGTGTCTCGTGGACGTGCTGGGACTTCAGTTTGGCACTGTGATGGTGTTGGTGGCCGTGTGCGTGTGGTTCCAAGTGCTGGTGCCGTCGCTGAAGACGCTGGCAGTGCTCTCGGCTGTGAACGTCACCTTTAGCTTCTGGATCGAGTCGGTCATTCTCGGCGACGCCATGTACCCGCTCAAGCAAATTGCGCTGGAGCACTCGGATTTTGTGTTTGTGACGCCCGACCTTTCGAATGTGACGATGATGGGGAAGCTCTCGTACACGTTCTCTCTACTGCTTGGCGGACTGTTTGGCCACTCGATCGTCCCCACGTTGTACGACGCGATGGCAGATCCGAGCCAGTGCAGCTCTGTGGTGGCACGCACGAAGCTGGGGGCTACCGCGCTATTGTATCTGCCCATTTGCTGCGTCACATACGCTGTGTATGGCGCGACGCTGCAGGCGCCGGTCTTTTTCAACATGCGCAACGCTGTGGTGCGCAACTTGGCCATCGTGCTGTACAGCATCCACTTGCTGCTATCGTACACGATCACCTTGTTCCCTCTGCAGCGCGCATTCGAGCGGTGGATCGTGCAGCCTCCGAGCGGAAGTGGACGTAGCAGTCCAGTGGAAGCCGCCGCAGCAGCGGGGGCGCTTCCATTTGTGACCTCCAGCCCCGCGGCGGCGGCTGACCAAGAAGGAACGTGCGGCGGGGTGGAGACTACCGCACGCGTGCTCTGCCGGACCGTTCTGGTGCTCACCACTCTCTTCTTGGGATATTTCACGGCTCCTAGCACGCTGGACGTGTTCGCGTGGATGCTCGTGCCCACGGCGCTCCTGGCGCTTGTACTCCCCTCAGTTTTCTATTGGCAGCTTTGCGGCGAGGACGCCTCCCGAGTGGACCGCATCGCCACCGTTGTGATCAGCGTGGTCGGTATCATCACCGCGTTTTGGAGCCTTGCAGTGATCGTGGAGTGTTAGTGAATTGCAAGCGGAGCAAGAAAGTTGACAGCAGTAGCTAGTAAGTTAAGAAGAAAGAAGTAACCCATCGCAAATGTACCAAGCAAGTAAGGAGCGGTGCTCCCATTGCACCTTGCAGTCAACTTCAATATACACTCCTACAACTCATATCTGATGTAACGAACACAAATAACCCACGAAATACGATGCAGCACCGCAGGATATTTACGTCGCCCATTCCCAGCTTGGAAAGACATCAGATAGTCAAGGAGGAAGCCATGGCCATGGACGCCATCGCGGGCGTGAAGAACTACCTGGAGAAGATCATCTCGGACCCGCAGCTGGAGGGGATGAAGGCGCTGCTGCTGGACGCCGACACCAAGAGCGTGATCAGCATGGTCATGTCCCAGTCGCACATCCTGCAGCGCGAGGTGTTCCTCGTGGAGCAGCTGGACGCCGCGCACGAGCCCATGCTGCACCTCAAGGCCGCCGTGTTCGTGCGCCCCACGGCGCGCAACGTGGAGCTGCTGCGTCGAGAGCTCAAGGCCCCCAAGTATGGCCGCTACCACCTCTTCTTCTCCAATATCCTGCCGGTGGAGGCGCTCGAGAAGCTCGCGGAGGCCGACGAGAAGGAGGTCGTGGTGCAGATCCAGGAGTACTACGCGGACTACCTGGCCGTCAACGACTCGCTCTTCGACTTCGGCCTGCACAACTCCGTCCAGCTCAGCGTCAAGATGCCCGCCGCTCTGCCCGGAGGAGCTTTGCTGTCTACTGCGACGGCGGGTGTGCTGACGACGGACTCAGTGGACAAGACCAAGATGACGCCCCCTCAGCTGTTCCAGAGAAGTGTGGAGGGACTGCTGTCTGTGCTGCTGTCGATGAAGAAGCGACCTGCGATTCGATACGCCAAAGGGTCGGAGGTGGCGGAGAAACTGGCGCGCGAAGTGTCGGCGAGGATGCAGCTGGAACAGGACGGACTGTTTGATTTCCGACGACCGGAGGTGACTCCGTTGGTGTACGTGCTGGACCGCAAGGACGACCCTGTGACGCCTCTGCTGACGCAGTGGTGCTACCAAGCTATGGTCCATGAGCTGCTCGGACTGCGTGAAAACCGCGTGGACCTCCGCGACGCACCTAATGTACGCAAGGACATGACGGAGCTGGTGCTGTCGACGACCTCGGATGATTTCTACGCGCAACATGTGCACGCCAACTTCGGAGACCTCGGTATGGCGGTGAAGCAGCTCGTGGACAAGTATCAGGCACAGACGCAGACGCACGAGAATATCCAGTCTATTGATGACATGCAGCGCTTCTTGGAGAATTACCCGGCCTTCAGATCTCAATCGGTGACCGTCTCCAAGCACGTTACACTTATGGGTGAGTTGGCTCGGCGTGTGGAAGTGGATGGACTCATGGATGTGAGCCAACTGGAACAGGAACTCGCGTGCGGTGATGACCACAACGCACACTTCCGTGACGTGGTGGCAAAATTGAAGGACGCCCAAGTGAAGCCGATTAACAAACTGCGTTTGGCAATTTTGTATGCTTTGCGATACGAAACACACAGTTCCGTGCAACTGAAGACAGTGAAGGAGCTATTGGCAGCTCCCCACGGAGGCGGCTTGTCTTCTGATCGCGTGGCATTGATTGATGCGTTCCTGAAGTTTGGCGGTCAAAAGGCTCGACAGGGTGATTTGTATGGCGATCGTGCCGGTCTCAAAAAGTTCATGCGGGCGGTCACTCAGGGTGTACAGGGCGTTCCGAACGTGTACGCACAGCACGTGCCACCGCTAACGAAGAAGCTGGAGTTGATTCTCAAGGGTCAACTGCTGGATCAGGAGTTTGGAGTTGTGAACGGAGGCGCAGCTGCATCGTCATCCACTGACCTCAGCGGGAGCAACGGAGTGAAGCGCGTACGCGACGTGATTGTCTACGTATGTGGTGGCGTGACCTTCGAAGAGGCCATGAAGGTAGCCGAGTTCAATCAAAAGGCGGCTGCGTCGAACTCAGGTCAGCGCATCCTGCTCGGTGGATCGTGTATTCATAACTCCACCAGCTTCCTCGAGGAGGTGGCAACGGCGTACAACTTATCTCCTCTTCACGGGCACGGTGGCGCGAATGGCAACTGGAACTACGATGGAAAGAAACTCTAGATACGTCGTCGTTTCAACGGTAGTAGGAGTCGAAGCGAGGGCTCAGACAAATACGAAGCGAGATCTTAGCATGAGGTAACGAGCAGTAAGGAATGTGTATTTCTATTCGGGAGAGCCGTGGATCCGTTTGACCTCTTAAGTTAGGACGAGACAGTAATGCGCTCGTAGGTGGCACGGTCGTCGTCGACATTCGTACCGTAAAGCTCAACGTACAACACCTTGGGGATGAAGGCGAGAGTGCTGTTGGTTTTCACGTAGATCTTCCAGAGACGCGACTGCGCGCCATTGATCGTGGTTTGCAGGATGACTCGACCTTTGGCATCGACGAAGAGCAAGGCGGGACGACTGGGCAGCGCGTTCAGCGTGACGGTGTAGCTGGTTCCGACCGCCTCAACTGCGACGGGTCCCTCGGGCTCCACAGCCTTGTGGGAGTAGCCCCACGCCAGCCGGCGCTCGATCATACCTGTGGAGTTGCTCGTGGGGTGAGTCGTCCAGCCGAAGCTCTGCCAGTTGATGTCCAGCGGCCACTTGGGGTCCAGCTCACGTCGCTTCTTGTCGCGGAAGTTGGCCGAGTACACGACGAGCTGAGCATTCTTACTGCGCTCGAAGATGACGATACGGTCTTGGTTCACTGGCAGGTAGGCTGGCCACAGCGGCGTCTGCGGGTGGGCTGACTCGGTTGTGCACTGGTAGTCATTGTCCGGGAACTCCTCGGTGAAGTAGTGCTTCTCGTGGTGGCCACCGCTCATGGTGCTCGGTGCGTCTTCTCTGAGGCTGCTGTTTCGGGAATGACGCACGTCTGCTGTGGCGGTTGGGGGCGTTACGGCACGAGCTCACACCGATGCCAGAATTATCCTGCACTCGGCAGTTGTTCAGACAAAGAACTGCTGCTGGAGCAGACCAAGAAGTCAGCAATGTCGCTCGTTGTGAGCCTGTGGGCAAATGTCGCTTCGAGGTGACGTTTGTACGCCGCTAACCGGCACACATAGCTTGAAGCGCACTGCTGTCATAACTTTGCTGCGGAACTTGGCCATATCGCACATTAGAGATCGAATTGCCGATCCTGGGACTCACAGACTAAAAAGTCTGTCTGCAAGCAAGAAATATTAACTTGGTAATCGCTTGTTCCTCGAGCGGTCGCAGCTCGAGCCTTTATCGCCCCCCTTACAACGGGAACGTGGCAGAAGCCGAGAACGAATTGCCCCATCAGCCACGTACAGCATCTCTACGAATGGTACAACGAATAAGAACTGGGCTCTAAAAGCTAGAAATGGTTTGATGTTCCAGATTTAGTCTCAATCTCGTCATTTGGTCAATTTTTAGTCGGGTTCTGAAAACCCCGGTTATTTTAGTGGGTGGGTGGGTTTTGGGAAACTTAATTACCTAGCTCTGTACACACATTTTACATCACTAAAACCTGCAATAACCTGTCATTTAACCTCTAATAAATAAATTACTGTCCTACATAATCAGGTAGTTGCTCAATAATATCGATGAAAACAAATAACCCCCAAACCCACCAGCGACTCATGGGGTGGTGCAATAAATAAAAAAACCACCCAAAAAAACCCATTCGGATCCCTGGAACCCTGGTCCCCAGTGTAAAGTACATCGACCGCGATGAATGCGATCCTGTCTCGCGCTGGGCTGAGTGCCGATCAGCAGCGCGCGCTCGGCCTCGACACCATCAGGGATGAGGTGCGGCACACGAGGGACAAGTTGGAGGACGCGCTTGTGTCCTTGAGATGCCTCGAAGAAGTAATTCGCCTGGCCAGAGGCGTACACAAGTCTCGGATGCCGCTGAGCGTGTTGGTGCCAGATGTGCAAGCACCGCTCGTGCTGGTGGCAACGGTCAGCGCACAAATTGGTTCATTGCTCAATAAAATTGAAACTGGAATGAACACTTCGAGTGACTCGGAATCCAGAGAGACGTCAACCGACGGACCCGTGTCGACAACAGAGACACATTCCAGGACAGCACGCTCGACAGTGCCGAAATCGGCTTCGCGCCCACTCGAGCCAAGTTCAGACGCAGCCCCAGATGACTCAACCGCGGTGTCAACATTGGAGTCACGAAGTCAGGGAAGGGCTAGTTAACCCTCTCTTGCTCACAAGCGTGGGTTATCTGCCAGCTCCATGGACCAAAATCAATCGTCGAGTAACTCTTTCTTGAGGCCGGTTGCTTCGGCTCAAATCCCTAGGACCGAACATCTCACGGAATACGACGTCAAAATAGAGGCCGATGGAGAGCGGCCCAGCAAACGACGAGCACTCGAGAGCCACATCACGCGATCTCAACCACAGCATACAAACCGGGAGGCACTTAACGTAGTCGAGGATCTCATTACGCGACAGTCTCGAATTCCTGTGGTGGAACACGAGGGGGTCTTCTACAAGTGCCTAGCATCTACACTTGCGATGGTGGGGCACGCTGGAGAGAAGAACAACGTGCAACTTGCTGTGGACAACACCCAAGCACTGATTCGGGATTTCTTTCGCGGGTTTTCGAGTCTCTCAAGTGAATCTATCAGCCGCTTGGAAGATATACGGCTGATACTATCAGTCGTTGTGTGTGCTGTATTGCAGACCACTGGTAAGCTTGATGAAGCTGGGCTCCGCGATTTGCATAGTCTCATTGGCACACTGTTGGAGAAGCATCCCGGTTCTACGGGGAGTTTCCGTTGGTACGTGAATGTGCAGTGAGAAGCACAGTAGTACGTAGTTTTACTTGTAGTGTTTGACTGACATACTTGGGTCCCCATAGGTGGCACACGAAGCTGCACAGATTTATCCAGGAGAACTACAACGTGCCATCGAAGTCATCTCTTGCTGTCCAAGCCGAAGTGGTGTCACTACTGGAAGAAGTCCAGCAGTGGAGGAGCACTCAAGACTTTAACGTCTCCATGATGGACAAAACCATGAGTGTTGTGGGTAGAGCACTTCGGGACCCGTTCGATGCGTGGAAGCCTCGTGAGGATTCACGACTTGCAGAGGTCATTGGTCATTTGAAAATGTGTATAAACTCTTACAGAGACAGCCTCGTGCAACGAAGACGCCGAGGTGATATCAACGCGTGGTTGGGCCAAATGTCAGGATGCTCCTTCACACCAACACTGAACATGAGCTCGATCCCGCCAGCTAGACCAAGAGAGTTTTTCTTTTCGAGAAGCCGAAATTTCAAATCGCTGGACGAGATCAATGAGGGATTCAAACTTATTGCAGAGGCGAGAGAGGAGAATAGTTTCGGGCTTTTGACAACAGCTCTGTACAGCTTCCTTGTCAAGGCCCCTTTGACAGCTCACGACTTGTTACCTCTCCACCAGCTACGAGTTTTCAACGAGAACGTCGAGGAGCTCAGGCGCATTGGTACGGAACCCGCCCACTCGATACAGCTACAATCGTACCAAGAGCTGGAAAATATCTTATGCCTGATGCGTGCACTCATGCGCAAGTGGCCCGAGTACGAGGAGTGCTCTGTCGAGTATGTTCATTGTGCGGTTGGTTATCTTTTTCTCTTTCGTCACTCACACGAATGATATGCGTCCTTGTGCAATACAGAGCCGTTGAAGCTGCGCTGTCACGTTTCCCGCCATCTAAGCGGCCGGCATTTGTGTTCCCTATCAGTGCCATGACTGCGAAGTCTTGAACAAGATCGCAAAACGAGTGTTTCCAAGTTTAAATGTGACGTGGCTGGTATGGTATAATTGCATTACATGCACCACGAACGATTTAGCAATAACCACGAAGATTACAAACTTTGGTTGGTATGAGCCATCTTATGCGTTGTGAACCGCGGTGTAGTTGTAGTACACCTCGTTCTCGTACTCGCTGTCGCAGTACGGGAACGACGTGTCCGAGTCCGTCGGCGCGAACAGCGTCTTGCCAGACGTGTACGTCACGTAGCAGCCCAGGAAGCCGCACACGACAACCACGACCAGCGCCGGGATCTTCTCGTACATGGGGATCTCGTGCCACAGCTTCTTGAGCAGGAAGATAATCGGCAGCAGGATGCTGATGAGCGTGACGCACGAGGCGCCCACGAAGTCCACCAGGTCCGAGAAGTGGTCCTTGAGGATCACGGACAGGACGACCAGCACCGCGATGATGGCGACGCGCAGGATCACGTACTTGATCGCGTTCGAGCCTCGGTACTCGGCAGCCTCCGCCTCGTCGTCGCCGTAGTACGGGTTCTCCGCGTCGGCGTTCGAGATGTACGACATCTTGGACGAGCGGCGGTCGCCGTTGGCAGCGTCCTTGCCGGGCGTGTTGGCGGCGGCGTACGAGGCGGCAGCGTACGTGAGGGCGTTCTCGACGTCGTCCTCCTTCTTCTGGTGCATCTTGAGCACCAGGCGCTCGGCGAGGTAGAAGGCCGGGTTGAGGATGACGGAGAAGGCGATCGTAATGTGCAGCTGCATGAAGAAGTAGGCCATGACGACGGCGCCCCAGTCGGACTTGAAGCCCAGCGTGGTGAGGCCGGTGTCCGCGTCCGGGTAGATGGAGTAGAGCAGGTTGCCCGTGATCTGGCAGCCCACCGCCGAGTACGCCGTGCTGGCCAGGACCAGGAAGAGGCACGAGATGAAGGCCATCGTGACGAACACCACGCGCGGCATGCGCGTCGGCTCGCTGTGCTGGCGCTGCAGGGCCGGGATCACGATGCCGGCGTTGTACGCGAGCGACAGGTTGCCGAACATGCCCGCGACCTGCGAGAACTTGAGCTCGGGCGACGGCGGAGTCGGGTGGCCGCGCATGCCGTACATGACGACGGCCACGCCGATGGCGTCGGCGATGAGCGTGCCCGCGCAGCCGGCGAACGCGGCTCCGGCGCCTTCCTTGAGCGTCGGGATGAGGCACACGGGCAGGCACATGAGCGCCATGAAGCAGATCCAGTAGGTGGAGCTGAAGGCGTCCGGGAACAGGCCGTCGAGCAGGGTGCCACCCAGCACGAGGAACACGCAGGGCACGAGCAGGCACGAGGCCATCTGCGAAACAACTGCAAGCCAACGGCCCCACTTGCCCATGCACCATTCGCCGAGGTCGCTGTAGGTCTTCACGCTCTTGGGCGCCAGCAGCATCACGCGGCAGATGGCCACGGACGCGTACACGTTGGCGAAGGCCATGAAGATCATGCCGATGACGGCCAGGACGGGCCCGGCGCGCGAGAAGTTGCCGGGCATACCGAGCGTTCCAATGCCGTAGACGCAGCAGAAGATATTGAGCGCCATCTTGAGGTCCTCCGTGGTGAGGAACTTCTTGGCGCAAACCATGGTGGCGACTTGCAGTCGGCGATGAAGATGAACGCGAGCGCGCAGAGGGTGTTTTGGCTGACTGTGTGCCGACAGGCAAAAGCGAGAATGAGAGCGCTGCACTGCAAGTTGGTGGGGCTGCTTGTGTATCGGAGACCCGGTACCTTCTGAGAGGTAAGCCATGTTTTGCCAAGTGCATCGGACGAGACGCCGAGATATACGGAGCTCGTCGACGATGAGGAGGATGCGCCCGCCGAGCGCATCTCAGTGAGTCGGACACCCGAGTGCAGTGCCCCAGTTGTACAGTATTCATCCAATCGAGGCAGACTTCCAAACAGCACGAGTGAAGCCGAGTCCTGCTGCAGGACTCCTCAGGACTCCTGAGTCAGGAGTCCCCCTGCACTTCCGGTGCATATGCGCACATTTTGGGTCATATCGATACAGTACTGTAGGATATGACCCAAAATGTGTATGCAGCGATTCGGAGAATGCGTCATGTTGAAGTGCACAGCAGGGGCGCCGCTAGATTGGTCCCCGGGCACAGGTGTCCTCATGCCAACGGCTCATCGTGCACGATCTCGTAGGGACGCGCATGCAGCACGTCGCGATGCGACTGCAGCATACCGGACTACATGTACAATATACTTCACGCTTAAGCCTCGCATGCCCCGTAGGCCCGCGCGGTAAGGAGGGGGTTGCGATTCCGGCGCGAGGGACTGAAGCACTCGTCGGGGGATACATGTACTTCGCTCGTAGTACAACCCGTGCCGCACATCGGATTGATCTAAGAAGACGTTGAATCCACTTGCACTTGTGCGGCTTTGCAGCACTACGCAGCAAGTCCTGCTCACCCGCTCACTACCTGCACTTGAAACAGCGCGCAATGGCGGGCGAGGCCAATGGTCTCAGACCACGCAGATGTGGAAGGATGCCTGCCGTTCGTGCGCGCAGACTGCGCCGCGCAGTGCTGGCCAACTCGAGTTTACCTCTTGACGTGCATGTAGTGGTGGTTCCCATCTCCTCGGGTTGTCTACGCCGGACGGCGTGAAACGCGGCGGAGACATACAGTACAGTTGGTGATGCGCTTCGCGCGGCTGCGGCCGACGATTTCCACGCCGAAGGTGAACTTCGAGGCCCCCGCCCGGAATTTCCGGGCCGGAAAAAGAGCGCAATGTGACTCACATGCTCGCTCACAATGTGAGCGAGCATTCTGGTGCCCGCTTCTGGCCCCCCATCCCCGCGGTCTTACTGTGGATTAACAATGTGAGCGAGCATTCTGCCAGAATTTCTGGTGCCCGCTTCTCGCCCCCATCCCCGCGGTCTTACTGTGACTTTGGATTCTGCAGCGAATCGCCGCCAGCGATGGAACCGAGGAAGCATCTCCGTACAGAGGGGATCTGGTGCCTATCGCGTCTGCAGACTCTGCACCGGCACGGTCCGAGACTGCAGACTTTGTTGTGCAACGCCAAAGGTTAATCAGATGTCCCATTTCTGGTAGTACTACTGTACCTGAGTTTGTACCCAAAACCGTACGCTTGGGGGACCCAACGTAGCGTGACGGGCTCCGCGTCGACCGTGACGCTGCCTCGGTCAAATTCGTGAGAGAGAGATTGAGCAACTTACCACTGGTAAGTTACCAGTGGTAAGTTTCCACTAACGTATTAATACCACGATAAACCGCCTGGTGGTCATAATATGACTCATACGTTACGACTAGATCCTTCTCCTCCTCGCTGTCTGAATCTGCTAGTTCGGTGCATCCGTCCTCACTGAGGGGGACCTCAGCGGGGTGGGGGGGGGGCTCCTCAAATGGCACGTGGTTTCGTCCCTTGATCAAGAATCAAGTACACCGTTCACCCTTATTAGTCGTGCCACTTTATTAGTCGTGCATTGGCACTTTAGTGACGTCACAAAACTGGGCGTTTCTACAAAAGTACACTTTTCGCAGAAATAAGACCAGATTTGAAGAGATCTCGTCGCCCTGGTGAGGACTAGGGCTACGCGTAGGCTGGGATAGCGCAGACACGCTAATTATATCTGTGTTGATCGAAACAAGCCGCTAAAAAAGATTTCCCATGGCCCTGACTCAGGGCCAAAGCCGAAAAAGAGTGGGTGGTCGCCGGATATCGGCGCGAGCAAGCGCGGTCTCGTGCAGGAGTGCAGATCCGACACGGATGACGCCCGCGTTGGAGATGCTCTTCGCCAACGCAATATCATGGACGAATCCATCTCGTGGCACGACTTCCCCTTGAGAGCAAACGAGTTGCGTACGTGGTCGGACGGAGCGCCCCACCGACACATTGAACCTGTCGTAGTCGAACCCCCGAAGCAGCTTCCGGAGTGTAGTGGGTCGTCAGCGAATAACACACTCCGAGGGAAGCTGGCGCTTCCTGGTGAACCCAACGTCTATTGAGTCCTAGTATGTCTATTCTCTAATGTCCTTCCACTACCAGGCGCGGCCTGTTGGCCTGGGAGTGGTTTCCTAACTGCCCAGTGAGTGGGTGGAGGCTTTACCAACAAAAGCTCCCCACTACACTGCCCTCCCAAAGTCTTCACCACTCAATCATGTTTGCTTTGCACGGCCTGCTGTGCGTCTGGTGGCGGCCGGTCTGTCGGCCTTGACTTTGTATGTGTTTGGGCTGCGATGGCTGGACGAACTGCCTGTCGTTCGCCGTCGTCGCGAATTGAGTCAAAAGAACGGGAATGTCCTTGCTCAGTTGTGCTGTCGGCTCCCACGAATCTTCGATTGGTTCGAGGCCCTTCCAGCTCACTAGCACTTCGTAGTCCATTTTTTCTTTGTTCCATCGAGCCTCTTTCAGCTCTGATACCGGCAGGATTAGTCCCTGTGCGGCGATGTGCTCCCGCAGTTCTTCTGTTACTTGCAGTGAACTATCGGCGTAGTACTTGAGACGTGAAGGGTGTACGTCCGACTCCTTCCCCGTCAACAAATGTCGAACAGCGAAAGAATGCGAGTCTGCTCGTACCACTTGATAGGGTCCCACCCAGGTGACCAACAACTTATCGTGATGCTTTTGGTCCACACGTGACCTCAAGACATAGTCACCGACGTCGAAGTTAGGACGGCAGGTGTATTTCTGCATTCTTTTGTTTCGCACAGTCTGTCGTGCACGTTCCTCCATCATTGGCTTGTGCAGCGCTCGAATGCTATTTCGTAATTGCTCCATCCACTTGCCAATAGCCTCCGGTTGCTCAGGTATCTCCATGATTTTCCGTTGTTTTGAATCCATACAGAGCGCTAACGGTGACGGAGCAGGCAATCCGCAAAACAACTCAATTGGAGCTCGGTTACCGAGCGACGGAACAGGGGTATGATTCAAACTCGATTGAACCATAGGCACGAAGAATGTCCAGTCGTGTGTGTCAATTTTGTACTCTAGACATAGCACACGAAGAACTTGAACAATGTCGCGATTCGCTCGCTCAACACTCCCATTTATCCACGGCGAGTATGTTACAGTGAAATCATGCCGTGCCTTGAGGCGTCGGCAAAGTTCAGCCATCACCTCGTTCCGAAAATGCGTGCCTTGATCACTAATCCACAGCGGTGGCAAGCCAAACCTGCTGTACCAAGCTAGCATCACTTCTACTACCACAGTGCTGGTTGGGTTAGAGCAAGGCGTAAGCTCCGTGAAATGCGTAGCCTCATCTTTCATGACTAGCATGTACTTGTCCCCTTCAAAGCTATCGCCTAGCGATAAAAAATCGAAGTGCAGAGCTCCGTTCCGTTCATTCGTACGGTAAGTAGGCCCCCACGGACGCTGAACAACGTTTGCACCTTTGACGTGCTTGCACATTAAGCATGCGGAGAGGAAACGATCGGCATGAGCGCGAAGCCGGTGTACCTCGAAGTGTCGGCTAACACTCTCGATCATTGCCTCCCGTCCGCGGTGTCCTTGAGATCCGCAGTGAGCCACGACTAACAGTCTCTGGATAAGTGACTGGGCTTTGTCAGGTATCCACAATTTGTCTCCAATAAGCCAGCCAGTTTCGTCATCACCAGTAGCGGAGCGCGGTTTTTCATCTACATAGTTTTGCTGCACAGCCGCAATTGCTGTGCGAGTCGGCTATTCAAATTCGGGGTCGCCAAGGGGTCTCAATTGCATTGGCTGACGCGGCGATGCAGGTTGTTCCTCTCTTGCCAGGCCTCTCTGCTTGCTTTTCCCACGCCGACGTCTCTTTTGTCGTTTTGGGGGCTCTGCCGATTCCTCCCGGCTACGCTTTCTCAGTTGCATGACGTTGAGACGCACGGCTGATTCGTGATTCCCTGCCCACCTTGACAACATATCGGCCCAAACGTTTGATTCTCCGTCGATGTGCTCGATTTCATATCGGTACTCCATCAGTTTGGTTGACCACCGGAGCAATTTCCCTCGAATATGCTTCTTTACTTCCTTGCCTGGGGCGAAAATGTACACCAGGTTGCGATGATCACAGTAGAGCTTAAAACCGGCAGGTCGTAGCAAGAGATAGCTGAGTTTATCACAAGCACAAATTATAGGGTAGGCTTCTTTCTCGATGATACTCCAGTTGCATTGTGAACCAGTGAAAGTGCCACTCAAGCAGATCAGGAGCTCGTGGTTTTGCTCATGGACTTCTTTGTCCGATTCCCATTGTGTCACCTGAGATACTATGACAGCCCAACCGGTGTCACTCGCATCTGTAAGCAGGCACACAGTTGACCCATCCTTGGGGAATGACATGGTCACACTTGTCGATAACAATTTCTTCATTTCGTCATATGAGCTTCTCTCCATGTCGTTCAGTTCAATTGCTATTCCAGATGCTACCCGCTTCGTGCGTTTGGACGCTCGTGAAAGCGCAGAGTCCAACACGTCTTGGAGTGGGCGGGCCACTCTCGCGTAGTTTATCAATGAGTCCCTCATCCAGTTCGTAGCGCAGAGGAACTGTTGAAGTTCGCCTGCTGTCTTCGGGTATGGCAGTGCCTGGAGGGTTTGGATCCTCCGTGGGTCGTGGTGCACACCACTTCCAGTAATTAGCTTGCCACACCATCGAACTTCACGCTCGAACAAACTTGACTTCTTCGGACTGATCTTAAACCCAAAAAAATCTAGCAGTTCGAACAAGCGTTCGAGCTTCACGAGATACGTTGTTACGTCATTGGCAAACAACAACAGGTCATCAATCCAAACAAGGAGATGCTTGTGTAGCAATTCTTCTAAGCACTTCTGGATCGTCGATTGGAAAAACAAGACAGCGTCTGTGCATCCTTGGGGCACACGCCGTGGGGTATACACTTTGCGGTGAGTCATGTATGACAACCACTCCTGGCATTCCTCCGCTAGGGCAATTTGCCAATACCCTTTAATGAAATCAAACAGCCCAAAAAACTGTGCGCCCTTGACATCTTCCAAGTCTACGTGAAGGTCAGGCATTATCCCCACGATGGCTTCAACCAAAGCGTTTACCGGCTGATAATCAGAGGTTTGTCGAAACTCGCCTCCACTCTTCCTCACCGGTAGCACTGGGCAGGCCCATCGGTTCTCTGTATTCTCGTAGACCCAGCCCAGTCGCTCTAGTTAATCGTTGAAATCATCAAGGAATCGCCGAACCTCTGGTGTGTATCTCCGAGCCTTGCACCGATATGGCTGGGCCCCAGGTTTAAGCCGGATCTTCATCGGCGGGACACGTGCCGGTGGGTCGTCGCCCAGCCTCAACCTCCAAATGTCAAACCGCGTGGCAATCCTCCTGAGTGTGGACTCCAGCTCCTTCGGAAAACCCTTGCTTACTGCTTGTTCAATTAATTTATCCACAGCAGCACGCACTTCGTCAGTCATCTCCACGCTAGTTCCAATTCGGGGCTCATCCACATCATCAAATTCATCGCTTTGTTCTTGTTGTAAAGCATTGGCAACAAACAAGTCAAGTTGCCTTTGCACATCGATACCTAACATCGTCAGTACATCGTTGCCAAGTAGGAATTCATTTGTGTCACCGGGAATGATTAAACACTCGACCGGCTTGGCGATACGAACACTACCAGCCACTGTCTGTAGTCTTAGATGCAGGTCAACAATCGTGTCCACCATAATCGGGCTCCCATCAGCACCTTTGCACGTGAGCGGTTCCTCCAACCTCACCGCATGTACCTCCGGACAGACCTTCATCAATTCTTCATATACCTTCCTGCTCATTCCGGACCTGTCTGCTCCACTATCGGCGCAAAACGCTACCGAAAACGCGTCCTCCAACACCACTGAGCGAGTATGCGTCGGAAGGCATTCCCCTAGGCGTCATAAATTCGGGGTACCTTTCCGTTGAGGTTTGCCTGCTTTCTTGCTATGCTCAGCAGTAAGGCGATCGCGGTCTTCTTTCGTCGCAGTCGGACAGTCGTTGAGGTAGTGGGAACCGCTACAATGAAAACACCCAGTTTTTGGTGTTCCTTTGCTTTTCGGCTGGTCCTTAGATGTTATCTTCTCAACGTTCCGCACTGCGAACTTTTTTGGTCGCTTGTCAGGTTTTTGCTGTTGCACATCGGCGTGACGCTTTTTGCGTTGGAACGGGAGCTGCTCACGCATCTTCGGTTTACGGGCAGCTTGTCTAGCCCGATTCAACGCGCGGTCCTCAATTGCTTGTTCCAAAGCCTGGTGGTTGATCAACTTCGACAACTTCAAAACGCTTGTCTGCGCATCAGGATAACGGTACTCGATCTCATTCTGCACCTTTTGCTTCAGCCCGGCTGGCAAAGAGTTGACCAGCAGCTTCCATTTCTTCTTTGTTCCTTTGTCATCCTCGAAGAAGCTAGAGAGACCATATTTCTTGATCAGTTTGTTGCAAGAAATGACATAATCCGTCACACGCTATTGAATGTCAGTGTTATCCATGTTCATCTTCAACTCGTTCAAAAACAACTCATTCACGGGCGGCAATACTTGGTTCTGGTAGCTGTCGGTGATGGAATGGATTTGCTCCATCAGAAATTCGTCCGTCAGATCGCTCTTCGAGACTCCCCAACTCGCCTCGCACAGTGCCGTCAGCAAGTCGTCGTCGAATGAGCTTTTCACGCTCTTCAGAATAGCACCGAGGTCCTCTTTCCCATCCTTGCATCGCTTCCACATACTCCTTGCGCTGTTTCAGCCACTCGATCAGAGCATCGCGGGAAGTGGATGACACCTTCGGCGCTGCAACCACCGCAAATATCGGCAATGGCGCTCGGGTCACGCACGCTCAACGAGTCTGACGAACTTGTCGACGACGCTGAGGTTCCGCTTGGTACCCCAGCACCTTGGCCTCGGCTGTTGTCGTCGTCCTGGGCCTCGAACACCATGCTGAGGTCGTCCTTCAATCGGTTAGTTGTAGTCGCGAGACCTCGCAACTAAAGTATTCTTTGTAGTGGGTCGTCAGCGAATAACACACTCCGAGGGAAGCTGGCGCTTCCTGGTGAACCCAACGTCTATTGAGTCCTAGTATGTCTATTCTCTAATGTCCTTCCACTACCAGGCGCGGCCTGTTGGCCTGGGAGTGGTTTCCTAACTGCCCAGTGAGTGGGTGGAGGCTTTACCAACAAAAGCTCCCCACTACACCGAGGTAAGACTTCCCTCCGTTCTTGCCATTCAGGAACTTCCTCTTGCGCAGGACGCGGTCGTAGAAGAACGTGGTGCCTGTCTCCACATAGCCGTCAAGTGTCCGAAGAACTGCCGGGTCTTTCATGACCATATCGTCCACGTCCAGCAGCATAACATGGCGTACGTCTGTATGGTACATTGCGAGTGGCTTGATCCACCAACTGCGGAACTTCGCTGCCATTTGCTGGGAGATCACTCCTCGACTCGACAGATCCGAGCACACGTCCACGAGCTCCACACGGTTGTCGAGACTGAGCATGAGGTCGACGGATCTCTTGGATAGTTCGTCCCCCCCCCGCAGTGATACTCTTGAATGAGCTCTTGGTTGCCGAGACACCGCAGCTCGCGGATGAGCGACAGCCCCATGTCCAAAACTCCGTCGTGCATGCGCTGGGGGAGTGCACCGTCATGATCGCGAAATGCGGCCCGGCCGACTGCAACTACAAAGAAACGCTAACCAGGAAGTTATTGTAAGCGGCCAGCATACAGACCTTAATTTTTAAAACAGCAACAATGTTGCCTTCAGAGAGGACTTCATTGTTAGGGGCGAGCTGTCCCCACGTAGTGCGTACCATATTGTAGCGCCATGCCAGCAGTGCCTTCTCTTACTTCGGCTATGTTTCAGTAAATAACCACGACTCGCAGCTAACAGTCTGATACAAACAGACCCTTTTGAGTCAGTCGCCGTCAACGCACTTGCTTTAGCCGCTTCGGTTACCGGTTTCATCTACCGACTTCAGTTAACCGGCTTCAGTTACTGGCGCGAATTAAGCTGATTTGGACTGTCCCAGCAATACCATAAATGGTTACTGCTATCCCAGTAATATCAACATATCATTGGATAAAAATAAAAACTGCCAACGCTATGGCCAATCAAATTCGAGCCAAAATCCTTACACCAGAATTAGTCAGGGTCCGACTAATAAGGGTGGCCGGTGTACATACATGTACCGAGAGACTTCTGAGATTTGCGTGAATTTCAAATTAACGCACATCCCAATTTTTATCGGATCCCTGGGATATCACATGAGTGAGTTATCGATGCACTACAGTACAGTACATGTACTTTACTCTAAGTTCTAGTATTACAGTAATAGAACGCTTGGCGAGTTGCTTAGCATCTAAGAAAAGAGCGGATGATTAACTGGGACAATTATCGGACCCGGTGGGAAATACTGTACAACTGGCTAGTTACCGACATCATCGGGATTTACCGTGTGCTATCTGAGGGGATATTAATAGTTCACTCTCAGGAGAGCATGTTTCACGGGGAAAACCCAGTCCTCCCGAAATACTAAGTCATTCGCTGGAAACCTAGCTCATTTAGGGATTTACATCGTCTCTTCCGAGCTCATATACAAGACCAAGTCAAGTTACGCTGATGTATCAACGGACGACGCCCGAGGGTGGAATTCCTGAACTGTCAGTCTTGAGGAGACACTGTGCGATCAGTGCTGGTCGTACTCCAGAACAAGTGAGCTAGGGGGCGAATAGTGTCAAGTATGGAGCAACGGCAGTTGGGTGTTGTCGTGTGGCTGCTCTACTTGTCCCTGGTTGAACGGCCATTTCTGTGTGCTAGCTTACTGGACTTTTGTATAGCATAGTGAAGCCCATATCTAACGGACTCTGTGCTTGCGCAGAGTTCCCGCAATCCCAAATCCGCTGAAGTGGGCAAGAGCTGCGTTCGTGGTTATCTCTCTGCGCTCTACGCAACAGGTTATAAGCCCAAACGTCTGGAGCTCCTGGAGCTAGCCCTCTGGAGCCTCGCTATGTCCTCGCGAATGACGACAACCTCGGCGAGTACCGCAGCAATGACAGCTGTTGGCACTCGACCGACGACGAATGTGAATGGTTCAACGCTGACAACAGCGATAACCTCAGTGAATATGACCACGACGGTGACCACGATGACTACTGCGACTACGGGAACGGGTTCTGGAAGTGTAGGGCTACTGCTGGATTGGCAGCGACGACGACGGCGGCAATGCCGCGTCTTCAAGGTGGATTCACGTTTCCTAGCGTGCCTACCAGCGGAGTAGTGGCTTCTTCGGGCGTGCCAGTGCCTGGTGCTGTGCCTTCCATCCCTATGGGATACGGGAATGCTTATCCTGTGATGACTAGTATGCAGTGTGGCTATGGTTTTGGATACTCGGCGGCCTCGCCTAGTGGAGTATTGCTGATCACAGGGATTCGCAACTTCGGGACTGGAATTAACTGTAAGGAGATCTCAAATAAACCTCCGGTCATGAAGGGCAGCTTTGATTTGTATGCTGTTCAGTTGAAAACCTTTTTGACTCGGTTGGGACTTTGGGTGTGGTGGATGGCTCTGAAATCCGCCCATTATTTGATGTCGATGGCCAAGCTGTATTTGATGCTCGCGACAATGCGGCTCGTGATGCGATTTTGCGTGGCGTTCCCGATGCCGATGCAGAAAGGATCTGTCACGAGGCATCTGCGAAGGATATGTGGACTCGCTTCGAGGACAAGCAGACAAAGCGTGAGTACGCCAACTATATATTCGCACGTGAGCAGATGTACTCCAACAAGTACACCAGTGATGTGAAGCTGAGTGATTGGTTGAGAGACATGGAACTGCAGAAGCGAGAACTCCAGCACTATGGAAAGATGATAAGTGATGAGGAGTTTGCGGAGATATTACTAAGCAATGTGTCGCGCACGCACCGTGAGGTAGTGCGGCAGTTTTCATGACACTATGCTGTACTGGCGGTACCTGGGACGCACCAGCTGGCTCCGACGGCAGCTCAAGTGATGAATGCACTGCGAGCCGAAGAAGATTTAGACGAGAAGATCGCTGATGAGGCTCCTCGTTCTAGTATTAATTCGACTCAGAAGAAACCCAATGGCACCAACAACAAATCTGCTGAGAGTTCTGGCAAGAACGACACTGGAAAAGGGAAACGGCAGCGTGGCCGTGGCAGATACAAATCGAAAGGCCAAAATCAAGATAGCAAAACAAATGCTGGTGGCAGTGGCAAGTCTTCTCAAGGTTGTTGGAATTGCGGCGACTTGAACCACATCCGTGCAAACTGTCCGACTGCAAAGCCAAAAGAAGGCTCGCAGGGGCAGAAGCAACCTGCTATCAGCGAGTACAAACGATGGCAGAATAAGAAGGGTGGAGATGGTAAGAAGAGCATTGATGCGCTTACAGTGCGCAAGATCAGCGCGACTGCGATTGGTGCTCGTCCCCGTAAGGCTGATATTACAGAGTGGGTGCTTGATACAGCCACCGATGTGCATGTATGCACGGATATGAACCTGATGATGGACCCGCAGCCTGATCGGCAGCATCTCTTCCTGGATTTCGATGGTCAACCAAAAGGAGAGCGATTAATTGGTGATGTGCGTATTCTGGTGAATATTGAGATGACAAACCAAGATGAAGTTTTGACTTTGGCTGGTACTGTTCACACACCGACTGGACCATACAATCTGTTGAGCTCTCACCTTCTTGAAGAAGATGGCTGGGAAATGCACTTCAAACGCGAAGCCGGAGAGTCGATTTGCTTGCTGAAGAAAGGTGACTTACGAGGCGAGCGACAGAGCCGTATCAGAAGCTGATGTCAGACATGTGCTATGTGGGTGTGGGTACCTACGACGGCTACCAGCATTTCCAACTCATACAAGATGAGGCGACACGGTGGGTGTGGGGGTTCCTGATGAAGGCCAAGGAAGAAGCTACTGGTGTAGCGATCTCCCACGTGATGTGGTTATTGGCTCAGGGACACCGCATCGAGGTGTTTGCGTCTGACCAAGGTAAAGAATTGGTGAACAAGCGAATGAAAACTTTTCTCAGGGCGAATGGAGTAGAATTTCTATGGACAAATGCATACAGTCCGGAGGAAAACGGCCTTGTGGAAAAGATGAATGGCGTGTTGTTGGCGCGTGTCCGTAGTCTGTTGACGACCGCTCACATGCCGGAGAGCTTGTGGGGTGAGGCTTTCACGTTTGCAGTGGAAGTGGTTAATGTTAGTGCATCTAGTGGCCTTGATGGAGACACCCCGTTCGCACGACGATTTGGCGAGAGACCTGACGTCGTGTATGGGGCTGCGTGGTACATGAGTTCACTCCAAAGGTGCTGCGAGCTAATAAACTTGAGAATCCTGGCAAGTTGGGCCTTTTTCTCGGATTTGCAAAGAACTCCGAAGGATATCGCATCCTGAATTTGCGTACAGGTGATGTTCGGGAGCGACGGTCGGTAGAATTCAATGAAGACTGGACTGTGGAGAGCTCCTACGTGGAGCATCTACTGGCTAATCGATATCGGCGTGGCCGGTTCAATCTTCCAGCTGTGATTCTGCTGGTGCGGCTTCCGGTAATGGCGGCGGTCATTCACAACGAGTTGACGGCGCCTCCGGCAAAGCGTCAACGTCTCACAAATGCGCATGGAAGTGGACGATCTATTGTTGTGGTGGAGCAGTCTCCGGTTAGTGCGGGGGGATCTGTGACTGAACCGTCGAGCTCGACTCCAGCGCGAGTGCCCTTGGCGGACGCTCAGCTGTCACCATTTGGTGAACCACAGGAAGAGGTCGAATGCTTGGGAGCGTGACCAACTCCATGAAGAGAATGGTGATCCTGAAGAAGCTGTAAGTGTGCCTAACCGCCGCTCAACACCTCTGAGGGAGTTGCCGGATTCTTTTCAAGCGCAAGATGTGAATGACGAAGATGCAGAGGAGGAGGTGGCTGATGTGATTGCTTCCGGTGATTCGGTGAGAAGCTGTTTAAGTTCAGTGGGAGATAATTTATCGGGCAATGAACGTGATGAGGACAATGATGAAGTCAATGGATTGGGTGCATCATTTCGTCGCTCAACACGAATTCGCCACCCCAATGTGCGGCTTGCTGACTATGAAATCGAACTTCCCGCGAGCTTAGTGATCCAAGCGGTGAACGCCATCTTGGAACCGACTTCGGTGGAGGCTGCTTTGGAGGCTCCCGATGCAGAGAAGTGGGTCGAGGCGCTGAACACTGAGTTTGCTGAGTTGCTGCGCAACAACACCTGGGAGCTGGTGGAAAGACCAGCAGATGCAAAAGTTTTGACAAGCAAGTGGGTGTTCGTTCGGAAACGTAATGCGAGAGGAGAAGTTGAACGACATCGCGCTCGAATTACCATTAAGGGGTGCCAACAGAAGTATGGTTTGAATTTTTGGGAAACGTACGCCCCCGTTGTGTGTGCTGAGGGTGTGAAGCTAGTTTTGCTGCTGGCGTTGCATTACGGGTTAGAGTGTCGTCACATTGATTTCGTGACCGCATTTCTCAATGGCCCGATCGATTGTGAGATCTACATGAAGCAACCCGAGTTCTTTGACGACGGAACTGGGCGCGTGTGCAGATTGCTGCGGAGCCTGTATGGCTTAACCCCTTAGTTCCCGTATACGGTACTACATAAGAGGCGTATACCCTAACTCACTTCCCGTCGCAGCATCTATGCTATGTAGTACGGTACCACATAAGAGGTGTTTATACTTGGATTTGGTATTGGGCAAGTGTCCATGTACCGCTATAATAAAACTAAGATAACATTTTGAGTGTAAAACGGCCGAATGCACAGGCTTAGGTTTGCAGTTCATGGGATACAGTTGCAGAGGGCAAAGAACGGAACTACTCACCCACTAAGGACGTGTGGCGCGCAGCCAGCAGCCCGTCATTCTCCAAAAAGACAGTAAGACAACAAGTAGATGCAAACTGCGCGGCGATACGGCGGTCGTGAACGGCACGGCGGAAGCGATGAAGGCGATGGACAAGATATATGAGAAGGTTACAAGGGAGGTGATGAACATAACAGAGGTATTTGACACGGCAGCTGTAAAGAACACGGCGGGGATAAACCGCGCGGCGGAGGCGAAGGGCACGGTGGAGTCGACCGGCACGGCGGCGGAGAAGGGCGAGGCGGAGGAGATGGACACGGCAGGGAGGAATACATGGCAAAGGGCACGGATGCGGCGGGGTAGCGGGACACGACGGTGGTGAAGGACACGGCGGAGGAGATGGACACCGCGGGGGGAGAAGGACGCAGCGGAGGTGAAGAATAAGGGGGTGAATCACACAGCGGAGCTGAAGCGCACACTGGAGACGAGCGACACGGCGGAGGAGATGGATACGGTGGAGGTGAAGGGCGCGGTGGTGGCGAACGACGCGGTGGGGTGAACGAATGAGCTGAGGCGAACGGCACGATGGTGGTGAGAAGCACTGCGAAGTCAAAGGCTACGATGCAAAAGCGAGAGCGAAGGCGAACGGCAAGGTGGGGGTGAAGAACATGGCGGATGCGAAGAGGAAGCTGGGGGTAAATAAGGGGGCGTGTTTGGAGCTGCAATCGCCATTGTAATCATTGATACGGCGCTTGCTGATACAATGGCGATTGCAGTTCCAAACCTTTTTTTAGGCCTAAGTGCTTATGTTGGATATTTTCAACGTAAACCAAGAGCTTTTCCAGGTTATTTAGTATAATACATCATAGACACTACCTTCTACTTTTACTTGTTGCAGAAAGCAACCTCTGCTAGGGGTCTCACTATTTGCAGCAAGCAGAATCGCCGCCGCGAACTTTGGAAGAGGTCGGTGTAAATAGGAATCATAGATAGCAGAGAATCACGAACCTGGCGATGAAGCACAAGGCGTGAAGCGGCGCCTGCATTCTACAAATGCCATCACAAGTTTACAAAGTCCATTTGCCCACGATGATATAACTAGAACCAACGCTAGACGCTGTTCATTCATTACAGAGTTTAACTTACAAGTCCTACAATGATGAAGCAAATATATGCGCAACGTTCCACGCGACGGAAGGGTGGATACGTACTGTTGAATCGGGCACTTCGTCTAGAACACGGGAACGCTACCCCCCTTGAGTTGATGCAGGGTCACAGGTAGCGCGCAAAACTACTGGCGTCGCGGCCAGGCAAGAAGCAAAGCGCCAGGCACTAAAATGGTGTCGAAGGTGTCGGTGGTGGCGGCGGTGGCGGCGGTGTCAGCGCCGGAAATGTAAGTGGCGATGAGGCTCGAGTGGTGGGAGCTGAGGAGTAAGCGATTGTTTTGTCTAGTAAGCATCTTTGTAGCTAGCAATCAAATGAAACGTTATTCATCTTCTTCGTGCCATTGGCTAAAACGTGTGAGCTCATTGTTGCTGGACGTGTGCAACGAGGAAAAAACGGACAACCAAATAACCGGGACATTGGTTATGTTGATTCCTCAATCATAAGTGACATCGCGGGCTCTTTTTGCTTACATAAGGCAGCTGTATGTTGTATGTGTCTTTACTATGGTCACGTGTCCATCCTCGTACACACCCCGAACCCCCACTTCAAAATCCGTACTTAAACGGTGTAGCATACAAATATATATATACTTGAATATGGGACGGGGTAAAAATATACCCTCATGAATAGACCCGGGAAGTAAGGGGTTAAAGCAAGCTCCGCGCATCTGGTACAAAACGCTAGACAAATACTTGCGACAGTGTGGCTTTCAGCGCTCGAAGATGGACGGTGGTATCTACTTTCGGTGTGGATGAAAGTCCAATCTTCTTGACTCTCTACGTTGATGACATTGTGATCGCGGCGACGACCGAAAACATCAAGCTTGTGATGGACGAGCTTAGCAGAAAGTTTAAGATTAAAGATCTTGGAAATGTGTGCCACCTGTTGTCAATGGAGATCCGGTATGTTCCTGGCAAAATGCTGTCAATTTCGCAGCGTGGGTATGTGGCTCAGCTGCTGGAGAGATTTAAGATGGCTAAGTGCAAAGCGGTACCGACGCCGCAGGTCAAGGGCAACTTCCCGCTTCCGGGTGACCCCGACAAAGAGCCGGTGTGTGTGAATATCGACCCGGATGTAGACTATCAAAGCATTGTGGGTTCGCTGCAGTATCTGGTCAGCTGTTCTCGGCCAGATATTACCAATGCTGTGCGAACCTTGGGCAAGTTCTTGACGTGCTACACGAAAGAGCACTTTGTGCTGGCTAAACGGGTTCTTCGCTACCTGCAGGGTACGCGGGAATTCGGACTCGTGTGGTACAAGCCCGACTCTCCAGCAATGCAGTTGGTGGCTTACGCGGACGCTGATCTCGGCAACGAAAAACATGATCGCCGTTCTATTACTGGATATGTGCTACAGCTAAATGGTTGCACGTTCGCCTACAAAAGCAGAAAACAGTCGATTGTGACTGATGACACATGCAGTGCAGAGTTTGTTGCAGACAGTGAGTGCTCCAATCTTATCATGTGGACGCACAACTTGTTCGCTGAGTTGAAGATTGAACGGACAAAGAAGACTGTTCTCTTTGAAGACAACCAGGCAGCAATCCATGTGATCGAGGAGGTTAGCAGTGGATACAAGGTCAGAAGTGTGGATTTGAAGTTTCACAAGATCAAGGACTTTGTGGAGCGTGGCGTGTTCGCAATTGAATACTGTCCAAGTGAAGACAATGTTGCGGACATCTTCACAAAACCACTCGGCCCGCAACAGTTCACAAAGCTGCGCGAACGCCTGAATGTATCCCCTGTGCCGGATAACCAGTAGTTGCACACGGCGTGCAAGAGTTGCAAGCATACGCAGCAACACGAAGTGGGAGTGTCAAGTATGGAGCAACGGCAGTTGGGTGTTGTCGTGTGGCTGCTCTACTTGTCCCTGGTTGAACGGCCATTTCTGTGTGCTAGCTTACTGGACTTTTGTATAGCATAGTGAAGCCCATATCTAACGGACTCTGTGCTTGCGCAGAGTTCCCGCAATCCCAAATCCGCTGAAGTGGGCGAGAGCTGCGTTCGTGGTTATCTCTCTGCGCTCTACGCAACAAATAGGATGCGAGTGAGGACTCGTTGACTCAATACTCGCAGCAGTTTTAATGTGGAGAATGTATATTGTTCTAGTGGAAACTTACCAGTGGTAAGTAGCTCAATCTCTCTCTCTCACGAATTTGACCGAGGCAGCGTCACGGTCGACGCGGAGCCCGTCACGCTACGTTGGGTCCCCCAAGCGTACGGTTTTGGGTACAAACTCAGGTACAGTAGTACTACCAGAAATGGGACATCTGATTAACCTTTGGCGTTGCACAACAAAGTCTGCAGTCTCGGACCGTGCCGGTGCAGAGTCTGCAGACGCGATAGGCACCAGATCCCCTCTGTACGGAGATGCTTCCTCGGTTCCATCGCTGGCGGCGATTCGCTGCAGAATCCAAAGTCACAGTAAGACCGCGGGGATGGGGCCGAGAAGCGGGCACCAGAAATTCTGGCAGAATGCTCGCTCACATTGTTAATCCACAGTAAGACCGCGGGGATGGGGGGCCAGAAGCGGGCACCAGAATGCTCGCTCACATTGTGAGCGAGCATGTGAGTCACATTGCGCTCTTTTTCCGGCCCGGAAATTCCGGGCGGGGGCCTCGAAGTTCACCTTCGGCGTGGAAATCGTCGGCCGCAGCCGCGCGAAGCGCATCACCAACTGTACTGTATGTCTCCGCCGCGTTTCACGCCGTCCGGCGTAGACAACCCGAGGAGATGGGAACCACCACTACATGCACGTCAAGAGGTAAACTCGAGTTGGCCAGCACTGCGCGGCGCAGTCTGCGCCTACCTCGGGGCACGAACGGCAGGCATCCTTCCACATCTGCGTGGTCTGAGACCATTGGCCTCGCCCGCCATTGCGCGCTGTTTCAAGTGCAGGTAGTGAGCGGGTGAGCAGGACTTGCTGCGTAGTGCTGCAAAGCCGCACAAGTGCAAGTGGATTCAACGTCTTCTTAGATCAATCCGATGTGCGGCACGGGTTGTACTACGAGCGAAGTACATGTATCCCCCGACGAGTGCTTCAGTCCCTCGCGCCGGAATCGCAACCCCCTCCTTACCGCGCGGGCCTACGGGGCATGCGAGGCTTAAGCGTGAAGTATATTGTACATGTAGTCCGGTATGCTGCAGTCGCATCGCGACGTGCTGCATGCGCGTCCCTACGAGATCGTGCACGATGAGCCGTTGGCATGAGGACACCTGTGCCCGGGGACCAATCTAGCGGCGCCCCTGCTGTGCACTTCAACATGACGCATTCTCCGAATCGCTGCATACACATTTTGGGTCATATCCTACAGTACTGTATCGATATGACCCAAAATGTGCGCATATGCACCGGAGGTGCAGGGGGACTCCTGACTCAGGAGTCCTGAGGAGTCCTGCAGCAGGACTCGGCTTCACTCGTGCTGTTTGGAAGTCTGCCTCGATTGGATGAATACTGTACAACTGGGGCACTGCACTCGGGTGTCCGACTCACTGAGATGCGCTCGGCGGGCGCATCCTCCTCATCGTCGACGAGCTCCGTATATCTCGGCGTCTCGTCCGATGCACTTGGCAAAACATGGCTTACCTCTCAGAAGGTACCGGGTCTCCGATACACAAGCAGCCCCACCAACTTGCAGTGCAGCGCTCTCATTCTCGCTTTTGCCTGTCGGCACACAGTCAGCCAAAACACCCTCTGCGCGCTCGCGTTCATCTTCATCGCCGACTGCAAGTCGCCACCATGGTTTGCGCCAAGAAGTTCCTCACCACGGAGGACCTCAAGATGGCGCTCAATATCTTCTGCTGCGTCTACGGCATTGGAACGCTCGGTATGCCCGGCAACTTCTCGCGCGCCGGGCCCGTCCTGGCCGTCATCGGCATGATCTTCATGGCCTTCGCCAACGTGTACGCGTCCGTGGCCATCTGCCGCGTGATGCTGCTGGCGCCCAAGAGCGTGAAGACCTACAGCGACCTCGGCGAATGGTGCATGGGCAAGTGGGGCCGTTGGCTTGCAGTTGTTTCGCAGATGGCCTCGTGCCTGCTCGTGCCCTGCGTGTTCCTCGTGCTGGGTGGCACCCTGCTCGACGGCCTGTTCCCGGACGCCTTCAGCTCCACCTACTGGATCTGCTTCATGGCGCTCATGTGCCTGCCCGTGTGCCTCATCCCGACGCTCAAGGAAGGCGCCGGAGCCGCGTTCGCCGGCTGCGCGGGCACGCTCATCGCCGACGCCATCGGCGTGGCCGTCGTCATGTACGGCATGCGCGGCCACCCGACTCCGCCGTCGCCCGAGCTCAAGTTCTCGCAGGTCGCGGGCATGTTCGGCAACCTGTCGCTCGCGTACAACGCCGGCATCGTGATCCCGGCCCTGCAGCGCCAGCACAGCGAGCCGACGCGCATGCCGCGCGTGGTGTTCGTCACGATGGCCTTCATCTCGTGCCTCTTCCTGGTCCTGGCCAGCACGGCGTACTCGGCGGTGGGCTGCCAGATCACGGGCAACCTGCTCTACTCCATCTACCCGGACGCGGACACCGGCCTCACCACGCTGGGCTTCAAGTCCGACTGGGGCGCCGTCGTCATGGCCTACTTCTTCATGCAGCTGCACATTACGATCGCCTTCTCCGTCATCCTCAACCCGGCCTTCTACCTCGCCGAGCGCCTGGTGCTCAAGATGCACCAGAAGAAGGAGGACGACGTCGAGAACGCCCTCACGTACGCTGCCGCCTCGTACGCCGCCGCCAACACGCCCGGCAAGGACGCTGCCAACGGCGACCGCCGCTCGTCCAAGATGTCGTACATCTCGAACGCCGACGCGGAGAACCCGTACTACGGCGACGACGAGGCGGAGGCTGCCGAGTACCGAGGCTCGAACGCGATCAAGTACGTGATCCTGCGCGTCGCCATCATCGCGGTGCTGGTCGTCCTGTCCGTGATCCTCAAGGACCACTTCTCGGACCTGGTGGACTTCGTGGGCGCCTCGTGCGTCACGCTCATCAGCATCCTGCTGCCGATTATCTTCCTGCTCAAGAAGCTGTGGCACGAGATCCCCATGTACGAGAAGATCCCGGCGCTGGTCGTGGTTGTCGTGTGCGGCTTCCTGGGCTGCTACGTGACGTACACGTCTGGCAAGACGCTGTTCGCGCCGACGGACTCGGACACGTCGTTCCCGTACTGCGACAGCGAGTACGAGAACGAGGTGTACTACAACTACACCGCCGTTCACAACGCATAAGATAGCTTGTTGTCAATCCCAAATAATACTTGTTCGTTTGTCAACCTACTTTGACCAGTGTTAGTTAGTATACGATGAATTTTATCAACGGACAGCAACGCATGCAGTTTGAATTCAGCGGCAGGCACGCGAGGCACCAGAGCGCTTGGCACCCAGCAGGAGGTACTAAGCTATAACTGCTGCTTCATCGCCCTCTTATCGAGCACTTAGTGGCAAGTGCATCCATCAATCGGTGTAAAGCGATGCCAATGCTCCTCATCGTGCACTAGTCTTCATCGGATTCGTCACTGCTACCTGACATGGAGTTAGCAGTGGACGGGTACTTGAAAGTCGGGCGCTTGGATGCAGGGAAGAGTGCGAGCAACGTGTCCACAGTGCTGTGTCAACATATACGTATACGATCAGTTGGTTCGACCAGATAAGATCACTTCATAACGTAAGATACAATACGGTTCGCCCCTGGTACAGTACCTGGTAGAGCAACCCTGGTATTCTGGTCGACGGTGCATCACCACGCGCATGAGATAGAGAACCTTCTCGAGGGCTTGGTAAGACTTGAGAGTTGCATTAGGATCTCGATTGATGTCAAGCTCTTGTAGCCCCTGAAGGCTCTCGTTGAAACGCTTGAGCTGATGGATTGGCAAAAACACTTGATTCTGTGTCAGAGTTGTGCTGGCGAGGAACGTGTACGCCGTCAACGTGAGAAACTCAAAATTTGTCTGCGCCTGTGCCTTTGACATTTGTTCGAAGCCTTCATCGACATCGGCCATTGAGCAAAATCCTTTGTTGGCCTTAGCGTAAACCAGCGTAGGTTTGTGAGGAGGGGCTGACACTAGGTCTAGTGTCGGCGTGAATGACGACCCCGACATTTTGTACGCCCACCCGTGAATTTCGAGCTGACGACTCCTCTGAATATGGCTTTCTCGGAAAGCACCCACGCGGACGATCATGATACCAACGAGTTCTGCTAGTCGCGAATCCTCTCGCGGTTCCCAATCTTCATAGGAACCGTCGAGTATATCCATCACAAACGCCATAACTTCCCTAAACCTTGAAGCAGTGTAGTCATTCAGGTTCCTCCAGTCCCGGGTCTCAGCAACAATCGATACCAACTTGTTTTGGTCATCAACAGAAATCTGCGCAGGCTTCTTGTACTTGGATGTGACGAACTTGCGTAACTGAGTGCTGCACCTGCACAGCCATGTGCATGATTTACAAACCATCAGCGAATTCCAACGCCAAGACTTAAAAGTTTTATGAGAATAGGACACGTACCATTTAAAGCGCGCGGCCGAGGCTGGAAACGTATCTTCAACTCTTTTAGCGAGATCAAGCAGATCGCGCAGTCCCGAGGCTTCGAGCTTTTCTTTGGTATCAAGAATAGCACGTACTACAGCAGATAGAACCTGACGTACATCCTCTAGGCGGTTGTGATGATCATCGGAGTCGGGGGATTTGGAATTCCGATCCAGTAAGCACTTGACGGCCAAACACGCCGTGTTTACGGCTTGCTGGACGCGTAAGTTTTCATCCGCCACTTGATCTAGCCGCACGACCTTAATCGCAGACTTAATACTCGTGTAAAAAACGCCATCCTGCTCCGCAACCGGAAGGTTGGACAAGCGCAGTTTGAGTCCGTCAAGAACCTGTGCAATCTTCTTCTCCGTTTGCGGCACGGGGGAGCGTGGCCTTTGACGGTTAAAGAGCAGCCGGTATTCACCATAACGTGGCCAAATACTCTCACGTTCGATGGGACGAGGAAACAATAGAGTAGTGGGCCTCAGAAAGGAGTTGTCAACTGGATGCGGAGGGCTACTAGCGCGCCGCTTCTGGCCTACAATGCCGTTGCTCGATCCATTGCTCGATCCAGTCCTCATAGAAGCCATGCCATATCCTGAGCTCGTCAATAGGGCATCAGAACCCGAAATCTCTGAAACCGCTGAGAAATTGTCCGCTCTCCTCATGAGCGCCGAGTGCATCTTACGTTGTCTTTCTTGCTCCTGAATCGCGAGGTCTCTCTCGCGTGACGCAAAGCTGCGAAACGGTCGTAGAGGCTTCGAAGACGTTGCAAATGCCGAGCGTTGTTCGGTTCTGTCCCTCCATCTCGCTAGTTCATCGTCCTCTTCGTCTTCTTCGTCCTCTTCCTCCGTCGAATAATCGAACGAGCGAGGCGTAGCAAATGTGTTCAACGAAGACCGAATCTCCTCCAGTAGTGGACTGATCGTCTTGCTGACCTGGGTCATCCGAGCGACCGCCGTTCTCGCAGAGGTGGGCAACCCCACGAGCGATGGCTGCGCATTGTGCGCAACGCGCACCACCTCCCGTAGCTTCTTGAGTGACGCGAGTGCGTCCGCCAGCTTCGCCTCAGTCTGCTTCACCTCATCCTTTACAGCACCGAAGCACACATTACGCTGCTGGGCGGCGCTAAGCCCTGCGCGAGATAGAATCACGTCCATTTTCGCGCGTGCTGGAAGGAGGTGCTACCGAACTGCTATAGGAAAATAGCGGGAAAAAGTAGCAAAAATAACCCAAATTTCACCCGAACTATATCAAAATGTTGAGCAAATTCCCAATGTTATTTACATCTCGCTGGACTAAATTTATATTTTTAGCCTGGATCATTTGAGGTACTTTTCTAACGTTTCTAACGTTTTTAACGTCTAAAAACCTTCTACAGTGCAGGCAATAAGTATACGAACGACACATTATTTCGGATTTTAACCACTAAGATTGCTCAAACGATCTGGAATTCGGCCAATCATCTCACCGTGCCAAAAGACGTCGATTGGTGGTCTTTTTACCAAAATCGGAGAAGAATTGACTGAGACACAGAAAATTACGCTACTGTATCGCCGGGTGGCAATTAATATAAGAACGAGAGCGTAATTTTTGTTTGAGAGTTGTCATTGGCGTTCGTTTACGCTCTAAATGCGTGCAATCTAATTATCGATCTATGCCAACCATACAGGGGCAGTTTTAGACACATATCGTCAGTATAAGAACCAGGACAAGTCTCGATCACTCAAACAGGCATTGGCTCGAAAAGTGCGATGGGTGGCCCTCTCAAGGCTGTCCAAGGCCAAGTTTTTTGTTTTAGACCTTGTGGCTTTCTTGTTTGCTTTAACATACTCATACCAGCATGTATAAGTTATACAGTATAACAAACTACAGCGCTATCAAACGCACCAATCTTAAGAAAAAATGTCGAGAAGCAATTTGGCCAGGTTTTCAGCCAGTTTATATTGAATTTACTGTGGGGGCAACCACTGGATGGCATAATCGTCTTGACAACAGCAAATAACTGTAAGTCCTTCTATTTTAGCTAAACCTTTGTTTTAGAACGGTGGATGGATTTTAACGTTAGGACAATTAGTTATTTACCTAACCCTACAAATATTCTACTAAAACCTGTCATAACGTGTAAAATATTATTTTTAAAGAATATTTTACACGTTATTAATATAATAAATTGAAATAAATAAAAAATAGAATTAAAAAAATTGACCGGCACACACCTGCGCCAAAAACCCACCTACTCCGATCTCGATGGATGCCATCTTGACCCGCGTGGGCGTGAGCGACGCCGAGATCCGAACGCACTGCTTGACTGCCGTTCACGATGAAATGCAGCAGGCGGAGAAGCGGCTGCTCAAAGCTCTGAAGGCCCTCAAGCGCGCGCTGCAGGTGGCGGAGGCGTCCCGGGAGCTGCACAATTCGCCGCTAGCGTTGGTGGTCGTGTCGCCCGACGTCTCCGCTGTGCTCGCTCGTGTTGTGGGTTCTTGCAACGAAGTAGGACCGCTGATGAGGAAGCTGCATCATGTCGTTAATGCTCCTGGTGCTGCGGCAGTGGTCGATCAGGATGTGTCGTCGTCTGCGACAGAAGACGAGGACGAAGAGTCCGCGGCGCCGCAGGAGATCGTCAACCTCGTGGATGAGCACAATGATCCTGACACAGAGCCGAATGCGACGCGAGGGCTTGGTACTGAGGTGCTCGACCACGCAGCACCAAGAGGAAATGACGAGGTGACTGCTCGAACATCATCTCGACCCTTGGGCCGATCCACTCCATCGACGTCAACGACACAGCCACGCAGTGTATGGAGAGTGGTGCGGCCGTTTGCCCGTGCGACGCACACTAGAGCCCAGCCGCTTCCCCCGCGCAGTCCAAGTAGCCGCAAACGCAAGGTGCCCGAACGCTATCTTGACCCCCTGTCCCTCCCACCAGTTAAGAAACTCACCGCGCGCGAGGTTCTGGAAAAGAGACTGACACTTGCTCCGCAAGGCGAATTTGGGTTGGTGGTGCGCTCATGTTTGCTAGCAGTGCGAGATTCCGTATCCCACACGACAATTATGCGACTGCATGAAACATGCCGCGCCCTTGCAGATGCGAAAGACCGTGGGGTCGATATTGCGGAGTACATGGATGACATCTAGGCAGTGGTGACTGCCACAGTTCCCACCATTGTCCAGAGAGAAGTTCGCATGGAGAGAAGGGAGCTGCGGGCCATTTTAGTACTCTTGCAACGTTTACCGCACGAGTTTCCGGAGAAGGCGAAGTTGCGGAGGTACATCGCGGCCAAATACGAGACCCCGGCAGAAGAAGTTTCTGTTATTCGAGAGAGGCTGGACAAAATGCTAATTGAGGTGCGCGGATGGTGCCGTGACGACACCTACACTGTTTTTGAGTTCGAAAATCACCTTCAGTTCGTAAAAGAGACGATGGAAGGCTTAAGCTACGAGGGCTATGAGCCTTATTGGGACAAAACAATTGCAGAGCTGCTATTTCGCTTTGGGTGTTGTCTGCAAGCATTTGAGACTGGGTGGGCACAAGATCGGCGATACGATACGATTCGATTTCTACTATACAAGATGAAAAGTGCTGAGCGACGGCGTTAACCTGGGTTCACTCAACACTCCCTACTTCCCTACGTATGGCAATGCAACATATTTCCCCGCGGAATACATTCCGAAACTAGTGGAAAAAAATCAAAACGAACGAATTCGAGTTTTTAGGACGAGAGACAAAGTGTACATTTTTATGCTGCGCCAATTTTGCATCGACGATGGCAGTGATATCTGGGTGGGCCATACAGTACCAGGGCCTGCTAGGTGAAGCAGCGCACCATCCCAGTCTGACGAACTCTTAAGGACAAGAGTTGCTCCATGGATCTCACTGCTGCAGACGGACCTCAGACTTCACTTTGAGCATGGCGAAGACCAAGCACGAGAAGGAGCAGCGGGAGCAGGAGGAACTGCAATGGCCGACAAGTACAAACACATACGCCATGCTGACTAAATTTCAGAGCTTCTCTGGGCACCAGCACGGTCTTGGGGATACAGTGCATGCGCATGAACTTGGTTTGCAAGCTCTATTTTAATAAAATAGTCGCAGTTGAACTTCCGCTTCAGTCCTGAGGCTGAGCATAAAAAAGGATCGTTGAGCCAGGTCACTGGTTTAACTTACCGGTGGTATTGTTGATGTTCGCGCTTGATTCACCACCGCTGCAGCAAGCGACACAAGAGAAGGTTGGCTCCGACGAGACCTGACCGAACGGCTTGGCGCCCCAGGCTCAAGTTAAGGGTAAGTACTATCCTTATCCGGATACTACATTACATGTAGTACATGTAAGTAGTGCACGAGTGGTAGACCGTGCAAAGTTTTCCAGACTTGAAGTTCGCTGCTGCTGCGTGAAGTCGAGTTGCCCCCGCCCACTCGGTGGCCGAGCCGGCCGACTGCGGTGCGTGGCCGTTCTCAGCGATAAATCAAGTCGCGTCGAGGGCAACAAGTACTACAGTGTACTTGGACTCCATCAACCAGGTGAAGGAATTCCTTAGTGAGGGCGATACAGTATCGCCCGTTAAACGACTTCTTGTAGTATCGCCGATACTACAAGAAGTCGTTTAACGCGGAGGCAACTTCAACGAACTGCTCACGAATCCATGAATGACACAGTGCATTCTCATCCTTGCAGATCAACTTGCTCGGGAAACTTCAGCCTCAGTGAGGCTCTCACGTACATGTATTATGTATGATACCTTATTGCTTTCGCCGACAAGACCTCACTAGCAAAACTCGCAGGAAACAGCTTTCAGTTGATCCAGAAGCCCATTCATTCTGCAATTTGCCTCCAACTACTCCGGCACCTTCCAGTCAAGCACCACCTCGGATACTTTGAAGCATGGCAGTTGGGGTCATTGTGAACACGCCGACTGAGGGCTCGCGCACGTACGCTATCATCGTCTGCGTCTTTGCGTCATTGGGAGGCATCTTCTTCGGCTATGACCAAGGCGTGACGTCTGGTGTGCTCATCATGGATTCGTTCCTGAACGATTACTGTGTGGGCTGGCACAACTTCACCTACGCGGACTGCACGAAGTCGACCTCGGACCTGCCAAGCGAGTGGACAACGTTCACTGTTTGGTACAACATGGCGTACAACTTGGGCTGCCTTGTGGGCGCCTTCATGGGCGGCATCGTGGCTGACAAATTCGGACGTCGAGCGACGATCTTCTCGGCTGGTGTGCTCTTCTGCTGCGGTACTTGCTGGGTCTGCTTTAACAAGGCGCAAGCACACTCACTCATGTACATCGCCCGTATCATCCAAGGGTTCGGAGTTGGCAACTCGTCGTTCTCACTGCCGCTCTTCGGCGCCGAGATGGCCCCCAAGGAGCTTCGCGGAATGTTGTCTGGCTTCATGCAGATGACTTGTGTGATCGGGCTGTTCCTCGCAAACGTGGTTAACATCATCGTGGAGAACCGCAACCGCGGCTGGCGTACAACCAACGGTGTTTCCATGGCGCCGCCTTTGGTCGTGCTTCTTGGCATTTGGTTTGTACCCGAAAGCCCTCGCTGGACGTACATGAAGAAGGGCAAGGAGGAGGCTGAAAAGGTCTTGAAGGAACTTCGCATGACCGAAAATGTTGGGCATGAGCTGCAAGCTATCGGTGACCAGATCGCAGAAGAGGAGGCTGGCGGCCAGGGCGTTTTGGACCTGGTCATCGACGTGTCCCTGCGCAAGCGCTTGGTTATTGCCATGGTACTGCAGGTGCTGCAGCAAGCCACTGGCATCAACCCCATCATGAGCTATGGAGCTCTTATCTTCAAGGACATCACCAAGGCAGGTATCTACTCGTCTCTCTTTATCTCCGGAGTGAACTTCCTGAGTACCATCCCGGCGATGCGCTGGGTGGACACTTACGGTCGTCGTCAAATGCTGCTAATCGGTGGAGTTGGCATGATTGTCGGGCATCTCTTCGCCGCCATCCTGTTCACTGCTATCTGCAACGGAAACGTGGACAACGCTGGCTGTCCGACAGTGGGCGGATGGTTCATCTGCATCGGCACAGCCTTTTTCGTTTTCAACTTCGCTATCTCGTGAGGGCCTGTGTGCTGGATCTACCCGGCCGAGATTTTCCCACTCAATGTCCGTGCGTCGGCTGTGGCTCTGTCGACTGCTGCCAACTGCGATGGGCGCTGTGATGACAGAAGTCGTGAAGCTATTCCCGTCGCTCAACATCAACGGCGTGTTTTTCCTCTTTGCAGGTCTGTGCCTGATCTGTCTGGTGTTCGTGTACTTCTTCTGTCCGGAAACGAAGGGCATTCTGCTGGAAGATATCGAGATGCTGTTCCACAAGAGCAAGAACGCCAATTCGCCGAACTTTGTCGAGGTCAAGTCGCCGGTCAGCCTGGCGTAGGAGCCTCCTAAGAAGGGACTAGTCTACTGTGCTGCACAAAGGGAGTTCACGATTCAGTGTTAATACACCACATTGCTCCTTCACTTTGATACATTTTATGAAACTCGTGCATGTTCTTTGCTGATTAAAAATCAAACTCGAAATCATTCGTGGCCGTGGTGGTATTCCTCGAAGTCGTCTTCATAGCAGCTGTCACCGTCCAATGGGCCCACATCTTTTGCCGAGGCCGCAAGGGGGTTACGTCGTGTGGCGCCTTTGGAACGAGGCGGAGCATCCCGAAGTGACTTGTCCTCATTGTTGAGGTGGTCCCCGCGTCGTTGCTGTCGAGAGCGTGAGCGCGACAATGAGTCGCTATCGTCAGTCTCGATGATTTCTTGGATGTCATCACTGTCACACTCGGTGTTGTTATCATAAGTATTGGGGCTTCGGCGACGAGGACGATGTTTTGACTTTGTAGATGCTGTATCTTCGGTTTTCTTCTCGCTACCATGCTTGAAGTCAAACGTATGAGGGCCAGATCTGTAGGGTGACATAGGGCCATCGATGTCCACGCTCTTTTGCTCGGCCTTGCACTCGGTTGGGTGGGAGCGAGAGGATGGTGGATCTTCGCCTGGAATGTCCTCCTCGATTCCTTCATCGTCGCTCAATCGAGACGCACGCCCTGCACGGCGTCGCTTTTCACGGTCTCTCAGCTCTGCGTCGCGCAATGATCGCAAAAAGGGATGCTCAAGACACTGCTTGGCCGACATGCGAAGCTTGGGTTCAAGCTGCAAAGTATCGATGACAAAATCGAGAGTTCCTTCTGGAAGGGGTCGTTCGTCCAGTAGATCTTGAAAAGATTTTGACGGTGCGTGGAGGGCGACAACACCACGAGGAATTCTAGGGGTGAGAGACGCTGGAAGAGGCCCGAGATAACTTTGGATGAGGTTGCTGCGTGCAAACGAGAAAGCACACATCACCCGTATTAAGAAAAGTGCTGTACTGAAGAATACTCAAAGCACCTGACTCACATTTGATCGATTTGCGTATTCCCGGGGAAAAGCGGTCGGCCTGTGAGCAACTCCATTAGCACACAGCCTACACCCCAAACGTCGGCATCGAAAGAATAGCGGTCGAGTCTAGAAAGCAATGTGTCAGGACGAACATAAGCAAAATAACAGAAGAGGTGTAGTGCTCACCGTAGTTCCTGTTCAGGTGGCCGATACCAGCGTGTAGACACGTAGTCTGATAGCGGATCACCTTCAAACTGGACAGTCCTCGCAACACCTACAGCCGCGAGAAAAGGTGAGTTACTGCTCGAGATCAACACGGTCGCTACCAGCCATGAATCACTGTACCGAAATCGCACAGCTTAATGTCTCCGTGTTCATCAATGAGGATATTGTCAGGCTTGACATCTGACAGCACTGAGTTAATAACCACATACGCATGTACAGTATTTTCAGTTTAGCGTACCTCGATGAATTATTCGATTAGAATGGCAATACTCCAGAGCCTTGCACAACTGGTAAATGAGTTTCCTGGTCTCCTGAGGGTTCACACCCTTTTTGTTTTTGGACAGCAGCTGCGAAAAACGAAAAGTGATAAGCGACTTACGATAAATTAAAGTGCTTGGCTGCCGCTCTCACCTTCACCATGCCTCCACAGACGTAGTCAAACACTAGATGCAGCAATCCGTCGTGCCGGAAGCTGTTGCGGTAAGATACGATGTTTGGATGGCTCAGCATAGAGCACGCTTGTATCTCTCGCTTCGATAACTGTTCATCTACGAGAGTATTATCAGTAAGTTGCTATCCGTTGCAGTGATCGCATGGAAGAAGGACCTGCCTCCAGCTGTCTTAAACTTCTTTATTGCTACGTAGTCGCCAGTCGCCTGTGCTCACATATACCAAATCTCAACTGAACAAAAACTGATTACTTCATAATAGAAACCTGGGTAAACGTACTTTTTCTTTGGCCTTGTACACGACACCATACGTGCCCTCACCGATGACCTTCTCTACTACGTACTTGTCCATCGCGATCCTTTCTCACGGTCACAGCAGCCCCTCGAGCTTCCCGTCAGTTTTCTAATTGCCACTAAAATAGCGCTAAGATCACCACCCAGAGAAGTTGCCGAATCCGCTCGACGATTGCGTCTTGGTCTTCTTCTTGCTTTCAATAGCAGTTGGCACAGCCGGCTCCAACGATCTCTTCTTAGTGACTGCATCCGACTTGGCCTTCAGATATTTACCTACGTTCTCATCCTTGGTAGTTTCGCTCGTTGGAATACTCGCCACATCCACTTCTCCCAGCTCGTCGTATGCAACCCACTTTCCACCAACTTTCAAGACAGTGCCTTGCACCTGAGGTTTCGCGTCTCGTGCGGCCTTTTCCTTTGCAACTTGAACGACATCTAGACCCTGCTCTTGAGCTTCTTCATACTCTTGAAATGGATTGGTAAACACCTGGACACGTTTAATGCGCACATCCTCGATGGGTCGATCCTGTGCATCTGTCCCCGCGTTCTCAACAGCGTCCAGTACATCCATTCCTCCAACAACGCGGCCGAATACTGCGTGCTTTTTGTCCAGGTGCTGGCATGCTTTAAAGGTGATGAAAAACTGCGAGTTGTTCGTGCCTGGTCCTGAGTTCGCCATACTTAACACGCCTCGTGCATCATGAGACTACAAATTACAACGTCAAGACAAGTCAGCTCCACGCAATCTCCGAATTGTCAATGCAGAAAATGTGGCCTCACCAGTCTGCTGTCGATCTCATCACGGAATGGTTTCTTCCAAATGGATTGTCCTCCTCGACCTGTGCCCGTTGGATCACCCCCTTGCATCATGAAACCCTTTATGATCCGGTGAAATAGCACGCCATCATAGTACTTCGTCTGACACAAGCTCATAAAGTTGTCAGCCGTCTGTGGAACGAAGTCGCAATCCACTTCCAGATTAATATTGCCGAGAGCCGTCTCAAGCCGCACGAGGCCTTTCTTCTTCAGCTTCCGCACAGCTTGCCACCTCCGCTCCAGCAGCTCTTGTTCAGAGGCAATAGCCACTGCATTGCTTGTTACAGGAGCTCTCACACTTGATGTGAACGAACTCGAGCAGTCACCGGCAGTAAACTGTGAATACTGCAACTTCCCTGATTGCGCGGTCTTTCTTGCCGCAATTTTCTCCTCTTCTTGCGATAGCTTGCTGTGGGTTAACGAGGCCACAATCTTGTCCTTTTCACTCACGTCATCAGCACCACGCTTAATTTTTTCAGCTAGTTCCTTCTGCGCCACTCTCTTCGCTTCCAGCTACAATACACAGTACAACGAATAATTCATTTCAGTACTACGTATTCCAACAAAAATTGTGCGGGCACCCCTGCTCACCTCTTGAAGAATGCGGTCCGTAGCTGCATTGGTGCGGATATTCCGGGCTGCCGTTGTAGTAGGAGCGCTCTGCAATTCAAAAAAGTTTAGAGTCAAGGTCACTGTTCTCACAGAAATGAAATTGTGACGCAAGCTTTTGTGCCCGTACGTTATCGCTCGCTTTCGCGCGCCGAAGATGTTCGAAGTTGTCAATTTCGCGGTTGGAAAAATCTTGCGGGTCCTGCAAAATAATGATGTCTTTGCGTTTGAACTTGGCACCCGAAATAAGGTCCTACCCACCGGTGATATCCAAAGTTAGCAATCCTGAGTATGAGCAAATAATGATACGGCAACATCTTTCGCACCGTCCAGTTCTTCGGCTTGATGTTGAGTTCTTCAACCGCATCGTAGCAGAAAACATTACCGGTAGCCGAGATAGCAGCGATCTTCGTGTTGTCTGTGAAGACCTTGTAGGTCACGGGGCAGAAGTACTCTCCCTGCGAGTTCTTGCTGAAGTGCAGTTGAATCAGCTCCTTCAGAGCCAGCGGCTTCCCCGTCACAGGGTTCTATAGAACAGATATGAAATATAGCTGTTAGAACTATCTCATGCGACTCTGACCACTACCAATCAGCAGAACGTACGATCTGGTGCTGCTTGACGTACGGCACAACGGCTTCCAGGTCGAACAAGTGGCCCTCACGCGTGCACACCGGGTTCTACAGCCGCAATCCAGCACGCTTATTAGGAGGATATAGTACACCAACGACAAGTCGGTAAGCAGTGCGTACCGTGAAGGGGCAGAGGGTGATGGCGCAGCAGTTGAATGGCAGACCTGTGGCAGCGTAGCAAGAGGGCTAAGCAAGGAGGTCAAGAATGACGCTGGGGGAAGGGGATGGACGCACGCTTGTAGGCCCGGCGGATCTCCTGCTTCTTGCCGCCATAGAGGTACTTGTGCTCTGTCTGGGTGATGAAGAGCCGGTCCTTGCTGTGGCGATTCTTGCCCATGTTGCGTCCAAGCGATGAATACGAAAATGCTGGCAATGTGCATTATTCAGTTTAGTGACATAGTGACATCCTCCCGTTGACAAGCACCACTTCCCATTTCGCCGCACAAGATGGTTCGTATCCTGCTGAGACGCGTGGCGGCTGCGCGCCGCTGGGGGCTGTTCCCCGTGGCCCAGACTGTCAATACCAGAGCACCCGCTGCTGCTGTGGTTGCTGTTCGTTCGGCGCTGGGTCGCAACTTTCTGCCGGTCGCTACCGCAGCTCGAAGCTTCGCGACGTCGTCCAGCAGCATCAGCAGCATCTTCGATCTGGCGCAGGCGCTCAAGGCCAAGGAAACGTCCACCGACGACCGTGTGGCGGCCATCAACGCACTGGAGCTGAGCTCTCCGCTGGACACGGCAACCAAGGAGCGACATGTGCTGGAGATCGTGGACAGCGACGCGCTGGAGGCTCTGATGGGCTTCCTGCAGGACAGCGACACCATCGCGTCGTCCGATCTGCTGGTGCCGGCCTTCCTGGCGCTCATCCGTCTGTCGACCGAGCCGCTGCTGGCCCAAGAGCTGGTGAGACTGAATGCGCCAACGATCCTGGCCCCATTCCTGACGCAGACGGACCCGCGCCTGCAGGCGGCAGCTTGCCTCGCGCTGGGCAACGTGGCGCTGGAGCCGACTGCTGCTGAAGCTGTGTCGTCTCCGACGGTCGTGAGTGCAGCTCTCAGTGTACTCACAAGTCCACACGAAGCTATTAAACGCGCAGCCTCTACGTGTGTAGCGAACATCGCCAACAGCGCTCAGGGCCGTCGCCAGATCATTGAGCAAGACGGTGTGCTGCGAATGAGCGAGCTGCTTGAAGACGACTACAGCGATCCGCTGCGTAGTGCAGCGGCATTCGCACTCGGGAACATTCTCTCTGGGCGGGATATCGACGCGCAGGACTTGCTTCGTGACAGTGGGGCATTGCCTGCTCTGGTGCTGCTGCTTTCGCCAGTTTTTGCTGAAGACGTCAATAGCAGCGCTGCCTGGGCTGTGCATCACGGCGTGCATATGAATGCCGAGAGTCAGACGCTTGTGGCCGAAGCCGGTGGACTTGGAATGCTGGTGCAACACCTTGCTAGTGAAGCGTTGGAGTCGCTTCAGACAAACGCGTTGCTGGCGCTGGAGAGTGCTGTGATTTCCAATGACGAGAATTTGGACTGGTGCCGTGACAACGGTGTTCTTGAAGTCCTCCTGCGTGTTCAGGGTACTGATGGGGATGCACTCAACACCAACGCTAAGCAAGCTCTGACGTCGCTGCTTGAACAATTGAAGTAGGAGTGAAAAATGGTAAATGGTTTTGTTACCTATTTTGTGTCTTGGGAGACTTTGAAGCAAGTATTATGCAAACGTGTGGAGAGGGACTGAACGCGACGCAGCAAAACATTTACTAACGTAGTACTACGTAGTAGGAATCAAGTCGAAAACATTGTCTAAGGAGGGTTCGCACAGTTTATTATGTGCTTATTGTTGTCCTCACTTACTCGTTGCTGCTGTGCGTGTGGGGTGCACTGGCACAGAAAGTGAGTCGGATCGAGCGCGACACACTGTCGTTCGAAAGTGTCACGAAGAGAGCGGCCACGACTACAAAGAGGAAGAACCAAACGGGAGCAGTAGATGGACCCTTTGCTGCGCGGTTGTCCACTACCTCTTGCCGCAGACGCGCCTTCGCCTCCTCCAACTTTTCGTCTTCACCAATATCCGCGCCGTTCTCAGCATGGGCATCTGCAGCATGTCGTGCCACTTCAGCATTCGGATCGTCGTCAACAATTCCATGTTCCTTTGAACGTTGTGTTGACTCTTTCTTTGTTTCCGCCACGTTCTGCGCTTCCGCATCTTGCTCGATCTCCTGGGCAACCTGCTGCTTGGGCGTGGGCTCAGCACCACCAGACGACTTCGCCTGCAATTTCCATCCGTTACCCATTAGAGCCTCAACTTCTGTCGCATTTTCGTACGGCACCCAGTGGAGCTGTTCGCACGATTCAGTATTGTTCACTCCCTTTTTAAAGGTAACACCGGAAAACTTCAAGTACGACTCAAAAGAGCGCACCGATCCAAAGCCATACTTGTCCAACTCATGCGTATCGACAAGCCCCTTAACTGGCTTACCCATGAGGTGATTGAAGCGGTTAATGGCCATTTCACTCTCGCGCTTCTTCACCTGAGGGTCTACCGTGATGTGCTCGAAGCGAGCCGGCACCTTGGAGTAATTGTGGTAGATCACAGACCCCAACACGCTAGGAGAATACATGTCGTAGCCACTAGTCCACAAGCGAGACGCGCGCAGGAATTCCTCGCCGTCAAACATCCAGAGCGTGTGCGAATCTACAGGCACACGGCGCTCAGCGTGACACTTGTTGAAAGACAGACCGGCACCCCAAAGCGCCTCTAGCTGGGGGAATTTGGATCCGCTGATCATGCTAGCGCCAACAGTGCGCACTAGGCCATTAGATCCACGCATGGTCGAGCACAGGTGCGGCAAGGAGGCCGAGAGCGCGTTGTCGCCGTTCTCCTTTACGAAGTCGTGGATGTGGTGTAAGTACGTCGAGAGCACGGCCATTTCGTTGTTGACGCGCTTCCACTCAGCCAGAAGATTCTCGTCCCATAGGTTCGTGAAGATGCTGTGACCATCGAGTTGCAGACAGAATTCCTCCTTCTGAATGAGCTTCTGCTGCTGGTGGCGCGCAAGCGTGGGGCCCCGCGACTCGGAGGCCGTGTGCACGTCCACGCGGATGTGGTCTTTATACGGGCACGGGCCTTTGTCCGGCCACTCGGCTTCTGCCATCTTGCAGAACTCGTCGAGGCACCGCTCGTCGCCATCGTTGACCTGGTCCACGACGCCGAAGAAGAGCCGCTCCGGGTACTTGGCGCGCTTGAGGCCCGTGAAAATGGTCTTGCCGCAGCGGTAGCCGTCGCGGAACACTGAGAGACCCACGAAGATGTCGAACGACGCGGGGATCTGCGCCGGCGGTGGCCGCAGCTGCGCCTGCGCAGGGTCCAGCGGAATGTGTTGCACGCTCGGGTTTAGCTTGACGGAGCGCTTGGTGTTGACGATGCCCATGACGGACTCCATGCTCTCGGCCGCCGCGTGCGACAGCAGCAGCATCGCCGTCAGAGCTAGTAGCAGTTGCATCTTCATCCTTGACGTAGCCATCGTCGTCGTCTCGAACCTCACGCTGGTAAATCGACAGTGGCGAGAGTCAGAGTTCGGATGGGCAGCCGGCATAGGCTGCTTGATTGACGTCACCCACCCAATATCCCATTCTGTGAGCCCAAAGCACCGAGGAAATGGATACACCACCCCTTTTCACACAAAATGGGTCCCTATTCCTGGCCACCTCACCGTTTCCATCGCAAGGATGTGCGCCATTCGTGCCGCCGCGCGTGGCTAGTGTCGCTCGTGCGACTCCATGGCTGGGCGAGTGCACTGCACTCAGTGCTAGAATAGCTTGGCGCCACGCATTTTCGGCGCAACGTCCAGACTCGGTCACCGGAAAAGGCACCTTTTCAGCCAGATCAGATGTGGCTTCAACTTGCTGCCTCGTGGCGTGGCCACTTGGCCGAGCTCCGCCAGGGAAGCAGTCAGCCACTGGTTTTATATTAGCTTTCGTCCTCGGACAGAAGATAACTTGCTTTTTCACTAGTTGCAGCCTGCGTTCTTGGACAGAAGACTGCTTGCTTGCTGCGCTGCGATGGTTTCAAGTGCTAGAGCGTTGAGAACCCATCTTCGGCAGCAACATGTTTTTGAAGATTGTCCACCAAGGTTGCCGAATGCCGTGAGGTATTCAATATGCTCGCCATCCATTATCCTGGATAGGTGGAATGACACCGATACCTAGGTACTTTGCGCGAGGCACTTTTGTACCTGCAACTTGCTAACGCTTCAAGGGTTGTACAGGTATGAAAGCAGTCCGCAAGTGATTGAATTCAAACTAAATGAAAGCTTGTCGCTTGTAGTAAGTAATCTGTCTGGATTGCTGAAGACGTGGACCTGTGAGGACACACAGCACAGCAGCATGCATTTTTGCTGAAAATCAAGCCTGGAATGCATGCTGTTAACAATCAGGTGTGTGATTGGCTGAAAGTGGGGAGCGATCCAGCACTTTGCCATTCGCGATCTGCCGCCATGGCCGCGACTTGTGCGGAGTCGTTGGTGAAGGAGGGGGACGCACCCGTGCACCCGTACTACAGCCTGCTGCCGTCTTACGTGACGCCCGAGAGTGTCCAGGAAGAGCGAGAGGATTTCCTGCGCCGGATCCAGGTTAGTTTCGCCGAGGGGTGCGGGAATCTGGCACGAATTGACCATGTTTGTCCTTGCAGGAAACCTTGACTTGTCTGCAGACGCTGAGCGACGAAAACGCTCTGGACAGCGTGCTGCAAAACCGCCACTTCCGAGATGTGGACACGTTTTACAAGCTCAAGCATGAGCTGCCCGTGGAGCTGCACGCGCAACTGATCCGTGTGCTGGTGGGGCTGCTGTGGACGCGCGATGGACGCGCATTCACTGACGTGGACATGGAGATCCGGGCTGTGAAGACGCTGCAGCTACTTCTACGGAAATGGAAGAAGCGTCACCGCGGCGGAGATGGTGCAATTATCGAGGACCTCGTGATTGAGTGGAGGTCGGTGAGGCGCGCGATCGAACGAGTCTGCTTTCGAGCACCTGGATGCATCCAGCAGGCGTCGCAGAGCTACTTGGCAAAATTGGCGACCACGACGGTCAAGTGCGCTGAGGAGGCGCGCGGCTTCTTCCGACCGTCAGACCCTGCCGTGCCACTTGTACTCGAGATGTGGACGGAGTTCGGTGCAGCTGTGAAAAATGTCAAGTCGACGGAATGCTTTCGAGCGTTGGCACTTTTCTCGTTTTTGTTCTCACTGTCAAAGTCGGATGATATGAAAACAAAGACGGCTGTCGTGGATTTACTCCCCCAGTGGTTCTCAACGTGGTCGTTGATTTCGCGTTGTAACGAATGGGACGGGCATTGGATGAAGATTCTATCTCGTTCTACTAAACGATACCCCAGCACGTCGATGTTGGATGACTATTTTCCGTTTATATTCGCAAAGGTAAACGACTTGTTGGAACTACCTTCTGATCTGGGTTCCCCCTTCAAAAAGCAACTGTGGCCGTCGGCGTATACCTCGATCAACGGGTCGAAGCGCTTTGGCCAACACGCAATGCGATTGTGCGTATACCTCATGCGTGAAGAAGAAGATGATAGCCGTGATGGAGATCCAATGCGATATCTTTTGGAGATACTGGGCATGATGAAGTCATTTTTCCACCCATCTAACGTTGCCAACGCTGGTAACTCACTCGCCACCTACGTGTATTACCTCAGTAACGCGTTGGGTAGACGTCTTGGACATGAGAAGGCAGCTAGCAAGGGCCTTCAACCAGCTTCGGTGGGAAAGCTCGTGGACGTACTCATGGAAATTTGCCTACTGGGAATATACTCGAAGAACAAAGGTGTGTCGACCAAGTGTATGTATGTGATGAAGAATCTCCTGTGCATCGACCCAGTCCGGTGTGTAGCTCCGGTGATGCAGGAAATGCTGAAGGCGCTTGATCCGATGGCCATGAGCCACTCACACTTGGCGGTCACTGCGATATCCTCGATGTCAGTGTTCTTGTATCACTTAATGTGCGGACGGCACCCGCAAAGCACGGGGTTGTTTTTCGCTAATTATTTGGAGCCTATGGTAAAGCTCACATTACCGGGGATTGACGCAAACGATGAAAAGAAAACCCAGTCGACAGTCCAGCTCTACTTTCACTTGCTGTCGTGGCTACCCCTGGTGAACGATCCGGCAAAGGGCAACTTCCAGGCGACGAAACAGAGGGGGCAGTTGTCGAACCAGCTCTTTGCGGGTATGGCAAGTAGTATGTTTGCTGAAATTGCAGCAACGAACGGCCAAATTGACGAGGGAATGTGGGAAGCTGGGCCCTTCTTAGAGGAATGGGCATTTGCTGTCTTGGATCGGTGCTTCCAATTTATTCAATCCCGTTCTGGTGCTAGATCCGCCTCGCCGGCAACCAACACTGACAGAAACCGGGGTAATAAGTCTTCGAAGAGGGATGGAAGCGAAGATGCGATCGTGTTGCAGGTTTTAAATCTGTTGGCCATCCTGTATGCGCAGATGTCTCCAGAAATCTACACGCAGTGCCTGCGCAAGACTGTGTCATTTGTATCAAGTGCATTTTACACTTCGTCCTTCGGAGGAAAAGTGATCTCGACGTTGATCTTCAATTGCATGCAGGGAAATCCTTCCGAAGCTATTGAACAATTTATGCCGATTATATTGGACAAATTTCGCGTGACGAAGGCGGCTATTCACGTATCCAATTTGATGGTGAACGAGAAAGTGTGGTATCTTTGCATTCTTGATGGCCTCGTGCGCTTCAGCCCTCCGGATGACCCAATTTTGCTGCGTTACCAGCTCGAGCTGAAATTGATCTTGGCGCACTTTTTGAATGGCGACGACGAGAAGGAAGTTTACGAAGCTGCTGGTGCTGTCCTCCAGAACCTGCTGTCTGGTCTCTTCGGAGTATACACGCATGACTTCCGATCGTTGCCTGGTATTGAGTGGGCAGACGCGATTTCTAACAACAGCGGGGCTTTTCAATATCTGGGTGTTGGTATTTCGTGGAACAGACTTTCGGTACGGTGGCACGAGCCGAGTGAAGCAGAACTCGCATTCGGATTCGAATTGTTGCAAGATCATGTCGTTGGAGCCCTTCGCAAATTGGAAAATATGAGGCATACGCAGGATCTAACAGTTCGTGTGTGGACGCGCCTCCTAGACCAAGTCTCACAAGGGCTTTGTGGGGCTGCAAATGTGCTGACTGATGCAAGTATTCCAACGAAAGGGGCACTTTTGGATGGTGCCAAGTCTCTACTCTTCAAGTCGCTTGTGAACAATACGGAGCTTTACGACAGAATTACGTCTCTAAAGGGGTTGCTGATGAGCCAAATCTGTGATGCTGTCGTGTTTTGGAGGGAGAGTGGCAGCGGAAGCGCGATCGAAAGCCAAGTATGGCATCTGCTGTTGGACATTATGCATCAGCTATTAATTTGGAGAGGCGAGCATCTTGACGAGTTCGGCATCAAAGAGTCTCAGAACATGTATTCCAGAATTACGGGCTTGGATGTTGTTTCGCATGCGTACCGGAAAAGCGACCGCCTTCGCTGCCGCGAGAAGAAGGGTGAACAAGTGTTGCTTTTGTCTCGCAATGAGCTGGTTGAGAAAGTGATGTTTTTCTATGCACAGCGAAAAGTTCAGCAACACTTTGCATTGGCTAACGCAATAATGAAGCCCGGAGGCGGTGAAGAAACACGCCAACGCTACGAGGCGCTTTTGTCAGAAGTCGAACACCTACTTAAGAATCCGTTTGAATCCGTTCGTACAGACGCAGCGGTGGTAATGAAGGAATGCTCAGTGCTGTACGCAAGATGGGTATACTCGCGTCAATTGGCACAGATTAAGGAATTGGAAGATTTTAGTGGTGCGACACAATTGTCAGAAGAGCGTGTATCCGGATTGATTCACATGCTATCATTGCCACTTGCTCGGAGAAATTTGTGGAAGAAGCACGATGCATTACTTAAACGTGTGCTTGTGGTTTTGTTAAGAAGCACTGCGATTGTCAAACATGTTGACAGCGAGGCTGATAAATCGAAGCTCGAGCTGAAGCTGCAGGCTTTCTTCCTTTCTCTGTTGTTAAACTGGAGATACATTCGGGGCCAGAAGGCGGCCCAACCCTTGCTTGAGGCTATCCTCGAAGCAGAGCCCTCAAAAACAGAGCATTGGAAGTTCCAGTTGCTGCACTTGGTAATGTTGTATCCATTCTTGCAACCTGAAGCGATGCCAATTGATGTTGGCATCTGGAAGTTGGTAATTCGGCAGTTGGGTAACGAGGTGCTACCCGTGCGGCAGATCGCACTGGAACTCTTCAAGCAACTAATGAAGTTATTGAAGCGCAGTCGAGAAGAGGAGTGCTCACCCTACGTGGAGGCGGTTGATGAACTTATTTACTCTGGTAGTACGGCGCAAGCTCTTGTGGAAGCCTTGGTGAACAATCACAAGAATTCCAACAGATTTGCTGCCTCTGCGGATGGGCAGCATGCTGACTCAGCTCCTAGTGACTGGTCCTTTGGTGTAAACGAGGTCGTTCGGTATATTTCGAACAGCACACAGTCGTTCCCAAAAGCTTCACCCTTGTCCTCTGTGCGTCTCCTTAACCAAGCACGTAACACTTTCACGAACGTGAGTTTAGCCAGCGCCAAGTTGGTCCAAAAGCTTGTGCAGGGAAATTTGAACGCATTTTTGAAAAGTGGTGTGATGGAACTACTTCGTGATTTGGTGAGTAAAAACATCGGCGTCGATGTCGGGGAAGAGGATCGGCAGGCTGCGTTGAAAACACTGGCGGACTGTATCGTTGGCATGCTTCACGCCCTAGCAAAATTGGAGACTGACGACGAGAAGGCTGTGGTGAGCCATGTTACCAGTGTGGTCAGTCTACTGAAGGCAACTATTCCTCATGTGAGTATTGTGTTGGTGGACCAGTGGGTTGAAGTAGTCTATCTTGCGTCCCGTCCATCGAGGTCTAATGCCGTGAAGTTGCACCGACTGGAGCCGTTGGTAAGCTATTTGCTTTTGGAGTTGGAAGACTCCTTTGCTCGGGCAGCTGCTGAAGACTACGCACGTCAAGCAAAGTGGTTGGCACTAGTGGAAGCGGTCGGGGTTCATCTTCTTGCGGCGGATGTGCCGACGAGTGACCAGACACTGCATGCACTTGGTTCCGAATTCAGTGAACGAGTGATGAAAGTGGTTCGTGACCACGCTTTGGCTCACCAGTACAAGATTATACGTGATCGTGCCGGGAAGATGCTGTTTTTGCTCGGCGCTTGCACCTTTTCAGTAGCCTCATGTCAAGCTGATTCGTCTCCAACCCCACTTGCCCTATCGTCGATGCCATTGGGCGAGCTACTGACTGCAAGTGCATCAGACGATAATATCGACAGTGAAAAAACAGCATTGGAGGGAAGTACCGGTACTGCACTGAATGACACATCCTTGCATGCGAAAGAAACCGCGATGCAGTGGTTGGCATGCTGCGAGAAGTATGGAGATGGGAGGGACATGCTTGTCGTACTCGATGACTTACTGCCTGTTGCTCTTCTGTCACAAAGCCACCCGAAGGCGGAGGTAGCTGTCCAAGCGAAGAATGTTGCGGATGCTGTGTCACTGTCGCTGCGAATGTATTTCGTGCCTCAGGACGCATCCGGAAAACAATCAGTGAATCGGTTGCTGGAGCTACTGAAGCGTTTGTCGACCTCACAGACCTGGAAGACGCGCGGCGCTGTGCTGCGCTTCACCATGACGTTCGCCTTTTACCACTGGACATTCTTCTCGAGCGACTTGAAAGAGCAGGTGCATGCATTTGTCTGCACGTTCTTGACGGATGAACAGCGGGAGGTGCAGGCTATGGCGAAGTATGCCCTGCGTGGCCTTCTCCACAACGAAGACCCCGGAACAGTGGAGGAGATGAGTGTGCGGTTGACCGAGAGCGCGAGGCAGGCACGGGTGAAGTTCCCAAAGCTAAAACGCCGGTGTGAGCGCCTGAAAGCCGAAAGTGCCTCCGAAGAGGAGCTGACGAAGGTTCAGGAGCAGCTGAAGGGTCTAGAAGCGAAGATGACGGAGAGCGTGCTGAGTCTGAGCGCCGTAGTCCTCGCGTTCCCGCACGACGTGCCAAGCTTCGTACCACCGATTTTTGAGGAGTTGGGCCGATTCCTGTACATGAAGAGGTCCTCGAACACCATTTCGTTCCTCGAGAAAGCGGTGAAGGAGACGCTGCTAGACTTCAAGCGCACACACCAGGACAACTGGATCGAGACGAAGACCAAGTTCTCGCCCGCGCAGCTCGACGTGATTGAAGACGTAGCCATCGCTCCCAGCTACTTCAGCTAGGCAGATCATGTTTTGATTCGCTCAATATACTGTATTGCTCATTTACAGGGATATGTTCTATTAGAGGGATACACGAGTAAGTGGTGCACATCACCGAGTTTTCCGCAGCAAGTGTCGCCATCCCGACGCATCCGGGTATCATGGTTGGCAACAAGCACAAGAATGGCATCATCTGCACGTACCCGGATTGCAACAAGCCCATGCGCACGCAGAAGTTCAAGATGCACTTTACCAAGGCGCACCTGAAGGAGGGCGAAGTCTACTCGGTGGAGCACAGGCGGCAGTACGAAGTAGCGAGGGTGGACAACACTCGTGTCGATGCGAAAGCGGAGTATGTCCCCGCAACCATGCTGCCTGCGACTACCGCAGAGGAAATATCGCGCGTGGAGAACATACCGATGGTCTCCTCGGCTTCAAGCACGGCGCACGAGGATATTCAGAGTACACAGACAAGGAAGCCCCCCGCGGTGCAGACGCCGTTGTCTTCACACGCAGAAGTGCCGATCTTCAAGAGCGAAGACAACCCGAATGCTACTGAGAATGTATCGGGCACTGCCAGCATCGCGTCCACACAGACGTCGTTATCAGCCGAGCAAACCAGCGGCAGCAAGCGCCCTGCATCGGAGATGGAGACCGCTGCAGCAACTGTAGATCCGACGAGTGTGCTGCTGATACAGTTTATAGCATTGATGGACCAGCGGTTCCAGGAACTAGTAGGTAAGATGGGTGAGATGATCGACGTGCAGAAGGATCTGATCGACACTCTGCAAGCCAGCAACCCGAATGGGCAGGCACCCGCGTCAGCCTTCTCGCATGCTGTCGAAGTGGTCATGAAAAAGCGCAAGAAAGGGATTACTCATGACAACAGTGACAGTAGTGCTGATAGCGGCGGTAAAACTGATGCGAACGGTGGAAACCAGGACGGGTTCGCCTTGTAACACGGAGGGATCCATAATTCTTCCTCTTTTTTAAGCAAAACTTCGTTTGCCTTGAAGCTAGCACTGTCACAGTGAGTGAGGTGGTTTGCTCTATATGAATCTACTGCGGTAGGATGGTGTGCTAGGAAGAAGGGTCGAGGTGTTGGAGCTACCATTTCATCGCTGCTTTGGAGCAACATGTGGTGTAGCCATCCTAGAAAATGACGTGGACCACACATTATCGGCTTCCAACCAATACTGCACCACAAAAAGCAATAACCTTATGAGCGAGCAAGCGGTCGAAGCTTTTGGTAGCGTAGAGCAGACGCTCGCGGCAGTGGAAGAGCATCTGGCCGTCTTCAAGCAGAGCTCTATGGCGGAGTTTGTTGCACCACTGAGCCCACTGGAACGTGCGAAGGTGCAGGTCTCATTGGGTATGTTTTGCCCTCTCCGTTGCAGTTTGGTGGTCACGAACTATTGACTTACCTGGCTGTTTGTGCCTTGGTGCGTCCTGCCATCGCGCGCTCCATCAGCCTACACCATCAACGCACTACTGTTCGTGTTCTTGAAGACTCAGGGAGTTCCCCCTAAGGACATCCGACAGACGCACGTCAAGCAGGAACTGGTATGTACTCCACCAAGTATTTTTCAAATCACCAGGACCTGATAATGTATGGTGCATTGCGCGCACGAATGGACTATTTCTAGGAGCGCGTGAAGGCCTTCATCAAGAAGATCAAAGACGCTGAGGATCTGGCGAAGGGTCCTAAGCTAGTGCTAGACAAGGACGCCTCCAAGCGATTCATTCACAATGCGCTCAGTTCCGACCAAGTTTATGTCGACGCTGTGAAGGCCAAGAAAGAAGAACAACATGGGGATGAGTCGAAGGTGAACACCAAGACTGAGAGCAAGGGAAAGCGAAGTGCGTCCAAGTCCTCGGGCAAGAAAAACAAGCGTCAGCGGAAACATTAGATTTTGCAGGCAACGACGAGAAACGAGAAATCGATACTGCATTGATGTGTTTTTATTCAAAGCTGCGCTACCGTGGTCATCAAATGTAGTTATAGACACACTTTATCTGCTGAGGATGAGTCTCTTGACGGCATAGCGGGCACTCAGCTTTGTTCTTCTGGCACCAACCCACGATGCACTCCCAGCAGAAAACATGGCCACAAGGGGTGGCAGCAGGAGATACTCGCTCGCCCAGACAGAGGGCGCACTTACGACGGGATTGCCGGCAACCTCCAGCACTCGCCATTTCCGATTCCTGCGCGGATCCAGTGCTCGCACTCACAAATGAGAGGGACGTGGGTACTCGGTCCGAGTGAGGAAATGGCCCCTCCGCAGTGCCGGCTGCAGCCCTGGCTTCTTGCTGGCGCTGCGTCTGCTCCAGGTTGTAGTGGCTTCGCACACGCTTTAGCTCAACCATGGCTGTAGCGAGAAGCCGCAGCGACATCATGTAGCCCAGCAAAGACAGATTCATGCCTGGCATCAAGTCTTTCCGCACGAAAACATACTGGATATTGGCTAATCGCTTAGCCAAGTCCAAGTACCGCGCGAACACGTAAAACGCTGCGAGGTGCGCGTGCGCCCCCCACTGCTGCACACACGCCAGACTGAATTCGTAGGACGCCGGGAACACATCACTCTCAATCCACGTCGCCATCGCCTTGAGTTTCGATACAGCTTGGTCCAGCTGTTTCAGCAACCGTTGTGGCTTCAACACTGCCAGGCGGCTTTCTGTAGGCAGCTCCGCGCCGTCCGAAGCTGCCGAAGCTGCTGCTGCAGCTTCTCGACGGAGACGAAGTTGCTGCTCCATGCGCTCCCGCGGTGTGCGCGTAAGCTGGTACAGATTTTTCCAGCCGCTCTGCGATCGCGCCACGAGGTACCGCGGTACAACCACGCAAGCGAGCCACAGCGCATGGCGTCGTCTCAACACGGGCTCCACGGACTTTCCCCCCCTCTTGGTAACACGGATGATGTCGCAGAACTCCTCGCCAAGCGTCTGTCCTGGCTGGTGCAGACCAATGGACAGTGCGTGGTACAGCAGCGATGACAGCGCCGTCAGCTCCGGCAGCAGCTGGGACAGGAGGTGCGCCCCGCAGCCGCGCTCGAGCACCTCACGCAGCAGGTTCTTGAGCTCGCTCTCGTACACTGCGTCCTTGTTCTCCGCCAGGAGAAGCTCTGCGCAGGCGCCTGCGGCTGGGAACACATCTACAGCTTCGCGTGACGCCATCGCGACTTGCGTCCCAGCGTGCGGAATTCGGAATTGCATGCTTCATCATCAAGGACGCTTGAACTTCTATTGAAACTTTGATACGTCATACAATATGCATAATCATGGGTCAGAGGTTTGGCGCGGCTCCCGCCAGTAACAAGTCGGCACGAAAAGCTCTTGTATCTGCTGCTTGCTCTTCGTCTCCTGGTCGACCCCTCGACCAACGCTAGCGAGGCAACGATGGTGATGACTAAGAGCAGCAAGATGCTCAACTACATCAACTACCGCATGAAGGTGACGCTGCAGGACTCGCGCGTGCTCATCGGCTACTTCATGGCCTTCGACAAGCACATGAACCTGGTGCTGGGCGACTGCGAGGAGTTCCGCACCCTCAAGGCCAAGGTCAAGACATCGGTGTCGGAGGAACGCGTCGAGAAGCGCCACCTGGGACTCGTGCTGCTGCGTGGCGAGAGCGTTGTGTCGCTCACCGTGGAGGGCCCGCCGCTCGCCAAGGAGAACGAGACTGTCGGCCCTAGCGGCCCCGGCGTGGCGCGTGCAGCAGGGCGCGGTATCCCTGCAGCTCCTGGTAGTGCTCCTCCCATGGGGCTCATGGCGCCCATGCGCGGAATTGGAGGCCCGGCCCCGGGCATGATGCAGCCAGGACAAGGTACGATATTGGATCATGTGACTTTATGGTGTTGTTAGGGGACTGCTGGCGGTGGCGATGCCGTGGTGTACGGCTGACTCCAAGTGATCAATCGAACAGATAAGTGATCGGGCGCACGGCTTTCCTCCGAACCCGGCTGAGCACCAACATAGGAAACTACTGCCTACGATCTTAGTATGATGGAGTCAGCCCAAGCCAAGTCACCCCGATCCAACGGCCCCGAGCACGTTGTAGCCACAGGTTGGACGACGGAGAATTAACGTTTGCGTTTGTGGTGTGTATTGTGTTGTAGTGGCGGCGATGGCACAACCGCAGGCGTACGGCCGAGGCCGCGGAATTCCAGGACCCCCCGGGGGCATGATGCCTCCTCCTCGACCGATGCCGGGCATGGGTATGCCGCCCCCGGGAATGGGCCCGCCCCCCGGAATGGGACCCCCGCCAGGAATGATGCCTCCGCCAGGCATGCGAGGCCCGCCGCCTGGAATGCGCGGCCCGCCTGGCCAGTAACTGCAGCATCGCGTATCGTAGAGCTGAAGCACGGGTATTAGCAGAACAGAGGAAGATGGAGTGAGGATGTACTTTCTAGTAGGGTGCTGAGCTACTCTGTTGTCACCCGCTGGCCACGCAGAAAGAAGTATACGTGACATAAGTTATAGTATTTGCTTTCTCGCGCGCCGTGCCCAATGGTAAGTTTTGTCTTATTCCCTATGGATACCATGCTCTTGCAGCACTTTGCTCCACACTACAAATATCAACCGCAATCCCATGCACCGAATGTGGCGCTCTTTCAGAGCGCAATTGCCCTTACTGTCGGTTCCACGCCTGCTCTTCGGAGTCATCTTGGACGACAGCGTGCTCCATGATGAATTTGCCTTCCTTATACTTTTGGGAGCTCTCCATCGCTTTGATCTGCGCAATTCACAAAACCACAACCTCAAGAAGTAAGTGGTCTCGTGTAGTAGGCTATAAGGTGTTGGTCTTCCCACGTACATATTTCCAGCCTAACACAAAGTCACACTGGCTGCACTGAACGTCGGCGATGGTGTGCATCCCGGTCATGAGATAGCGGTTCCGCGCTGGGCCAACTCGGATGTTATACCTGAGCAACAGTACCGTATACGGCATAGCACTTGAGCCTACTGAGTTGAGCCCTCATACAGAGCGATTGGCGTACATGTTGTTCATGAGGAAGGCCTTCCCAGTGCGACCAAAGAACGTCTTGGACACGACGTCGTCGCGGTCGGCCACCACGTTACCGCAGTCAGCGCAGCGGAAGGCGTGCATGCCCTCCACGTCGCACAGCTCGCGCGAGAACCCGAAGGCCTTGCTCACGCCGCAGTTGCTACTGGAGTGGCGCCAGGTTTCCTCGGCCTGACGCAGCAGCGCGTCATCGTCATCCTGCTCATCCGCGACGTCGTCGTCGCTGTCGCTAGGAAGATCCAGCCTCGGCGCGCGGCGCCAGGCGCTGCGGTTCTCCAGGTACTCGACGTGTTTGCACCCGCTGCGGATCACCACAAGAGGCGGCATCAGCGACTTAAAGCTTTTTGATGTTGTTGTTCTCTTCTATATTCTTTTGGTATGGCGCGTCTTTGAACAATAGATGAATTTCAGTCTACTGCGCAGGTATCAAAAGTAGCGATACCAAAAGATGTAGCTCACTCTTCCGCCCTTTCAAGGCGCAGCTCGAAGATCACGCTCCAGTCGTCCTCCTCAACATGCAGCGGCCGGCCCAGGGCGCCGACCAGCGTAGTGACTGCTTCGCGAGAGGCTAGGCGGACTGGCCCATGTTTGCTGACCGTGAACCCGGTCTGCTTTGCTGCGGCTACGAAGTGCGAAGCGGTACACTTGCTCACGTCGCAGACCCCTTCACAGGTGGCTCGGCACGGATCCATAGAGAGGAGCGCCAGCGACTTGACTCCAGGGCGCAACACGGAACGGATCATCTCAAGAAGCGGGACGTGTAGCCCCCGACCCAGCTGTGTGATCTCGCTGCCTAGCATCGTGTCGAACTGACGGGAAAATGGCGCGATGGACTCGGGGACTCCCCACTCCAGTTCTCCACTCGAAACGACGGGCGTGCCATCGTGGGTCTCGCGCTCAGCCCAAAGGTGGCAATTCTTGGCGATGTTTCTTGCTAACAGGTCAGGATATTCGTCTGTCAAGACGGCCGCGTTGGCGCCGAGAGAGGCAGCCACAAGCCCACACAGTCCGCAGCCAGCGCCCAGCTCGATCACGTCGCGGCCTTGCACGACCTCCTGAGCGTGTTCCTCTAGGAATTCGCACAGAACGAGCGCTCCTGCCCAAACTTCACCACCCAAACCATCGACCTTGGTGGTATCTTGCACGACGCGAACGCAGGCGCCGTCGTTGAGGCGGAACGCGGCTTCATGCTCCTGCTTCATTTTTGCCAGTCACAGTCGACCCGCAGACGTCAGTGGTAGTCACTAAAGTGATACACAAGTCATTCGATTTAGTGGCTATACTAAAATCAAGTCGTGCTTCGCTGTAGGCGAATGGGTGGAGGCGCCGACAACATCAACCGACACAGACCGAGTACGAACCGCACTCCGCTTCTTTTGCAGGCTTCGACCGGATTCAGCCAGCACCGCGTAGCATCGACTTCTCTGCGTAGTAGCCGATAATCATGGAGGCCGTCAACGCGTCCCGACCGGATGTGATCGGCAAGCTGCCGCAGCTGCAGAACATGGTGAAGCGCGACCCGGTGGGCTACCGCACCGAGTTCCTCATGCAGCTTCGCCACTTTGAGAGCGAGTATCAGCTGTTCCTGCTGCAGCCCACCAAAGAGTCGGCGCACTTCGGCGCGCTCGTGAGCTTCCTGAGCCACGTGGCCAAGTGCTACCCCGTGGAGATGGCGGCCTTCCCCGAGCAGGTCATGGCGCTGCTGCGCGACAACTACCTGGTGCTCGAGCCGGAACTTCGCAAGACGCTGGTACAGAGCCTCATGCTCCTGCGTAACCGCGGCCTCGTGGACGCCATCACCCTGTTGAAGCTCTTCTTTGAGCTGTTCCGCTGCCCCGACAAGCGCCTGCGTGAGCTGCTGTACAAGCACATCGTGTCGGACATCCGCCAGCTCAACGCCACGTCACGCAATGTGAAGGTGAATAAGGCGTTGCAGAACTTCCTCTTTGAGATGCTCCAGGACGAGAGCGAGCACGCAGCTATCAAGTCGCTGCAGGTGTTGATGGAGCTCTTCAAGCGCAAGATCTGGCATGACCAGCGCAGTGTCAATGTGATTGCCACGGCGTGCACCAGCAAGAACACGAAACTGTTGGTGATGGCGCTCAGCTTCTTCTTGGGCATCGACGACGATATTTTGGAAGACGAGGAGCAGCAAAAGAAAGAGAAGAAGGCTCTTGTGACTGTCGACTTCCACGCCCACTCGAAGAAAACGAAAAAGCGCCAGCGTGACACGCTGCAGGCAATGTACAAAAACAAAAGAGCTCGCAAGCGCGAGCTTGATTTCATGGCAACGTTCCCTGCCATCGAGTTGCTGAACGACCCGCAGGGCGTTGCTGAGCGCCAGCTGAAACTACTGAAGGGTTGCACGGAGCGCTTTGAAGTGAAGCTTCTCATGATGAACTTTATTGGTCGCGTTCTGGGCTTTCACAAGCTCGTGGTGCTTCCTTTCTACCCGCTTTTGCAGCGGTACCTGCAGTCCCACCAGCAAAATGTGACTGCCATTTTGGCGTATTTGGTGCAATCATGCCACGACGAAATCCCCCCCGAAGAACTGCTGCCTATCGTCAAGAGCATCGCGCACAACTTCGTCACGGAGCGGTGCTCATCCGAGGTGATTGCGGTCGGTATCAACTCTCTGCGTGAACTTTTTCGTCGGGTCCCGCTTTTGCTTGAATGCGAGGGGATGGATGTGCTTGTGAGTGACTTGGTGCAGTACAACCGCGCGCGTGACAAAACCATCGTCATGGCTGCTCGTGGTGTGCTCAATCTAATCCGCGATATTCATCCGGCGCTGCTTAAGCGCAAGAACCGCGGCAAGTTCCACGATGCTGCAGCTAAGCCGCACCGATTTGGTGAGCTTGTTGCGAGTGAAGGTGTTGACGGTGCGGAGCTGCTCGCAGAGGCTGAAGCAGAAGGACGTTTCGATGGCGAGGACAACAAGGACGGTTGGGAGGTGGCTTCGTCCACGTCGGATGAAGAGGGCTCGGAGGACGAGTGGGTGGATGTTTCATCCGACGAGGAAGACAACGAGCGTGGAAATGATGGCGAGGGTACCGAAGAAAATGCTAGTGAAAAGAAGGAGGACGACAGCGAAGAGGCCCCCGCGGTTGAGCAGAAGGATCGTCTGGATGCTCGTCGCATCCTCACACCGCTGGATTTCGAACGCATTGAAATACTGAAAAAAGAGCGCGATGCAGCTCTGAAGGACCCGAAGTCGCGCAGCAAGCGCAAGGCTGAAGAAGATGCAGCCAAGGCAAGTTCAGACGCCACGAAGGTCAATCCGACTGATCTGGAGGGCTACTCGAAAAAGAAGCGCCTGACCCAGGAAGAGCGGCTGCGCGCGGTGCTTGAAGGCCGCGAGGACTACAAGCATAAGCGCTCGGGTGGCGGTACAACCAACACGGAGAAGAAGCGCCTCAAACACTTTATGATGATCAAGAAAAGCAAGTCGGTGCAGTCGAAGGTGCTGGTTTCGGCTCGCCAGATCCAAAGCCAGCAGAACCGCGTCGTAAAGAAGATTCTGAAGCACGACGCGAAGAAGCGCCGCAAGATTTAGAGAAGATATCGTAGCGAGTCGTAATGCATTTTATACACGATGTTTTGAAATGAGCCTCCTCTTCACGTTGTTTGCGATTATTGGGATGAGATAGAAGCAACTTGCCCAGCCCCATGCTGCCCGAAGAAGACAGCACTTCCAGTCGTAGGTGCACTCATGCTCAATCTCCATCGGTGACAAGAGTTGTTGGCAAACCTCAGCAACGATCACGAATCATTGACGAAATTCCATCCGACAGTTCGTATGATACCGGTCATGACACTCGCGTCTTGGGCTTCAACAGCGAACTTAACAACTTCAGGTTGAGCCTGCTGCTGTGACTGTTCCTCGCTTGTCCACGATTGTAACTCGATTTTCTTGTGCAGAGGCACTGGAACCTGCTCGTCGCTGAACATGCAGTTGCACATCAGAGGTAGCGCTGGCACCCGCGCCTTCTGCTGAAGCATACCAGTCGCACGAGCTAGCATCCACATCAGTGGAGCGGTGCCAGTCTTCGAGGGGCGCTCACCGGTCAAACCCACAACGCTGACATGCTCGAATTCAGATAAGTTCCGCGAGGAGCATTTAAAGTCTTCCACAGCATAGCTCGAGCTCGCACGCTCCGCAATGCTGTCATCCAGAGTGAATGAGGACTGCGATATCGGGACCAGGAGAGTTTCTTGCTTGAAAGGGACTGAAAACCAGGTTACCGACTGCCATACTGTGCCCTGGTCATCGAACAAATCTGTCTGAACCGCGAATTCAATCTCCGACTCGAGGAAGCGCTTTTCAGACAAAACCATGAGGCACTACGAATAGACAGACACCAGTAGCTTTGTCGTTAGGAGGGCCAGAGAAACTATGCAGCAATATCAACATTCAAGCTTTAGTCATCTACGCACCGTCAGCTCAGGCGGCGACGCCGCATCTTCGCCTTGAGATGGGAAGCTCATGTCGAGTGGTCGGAGCTGGACGACAGTTAGAGCTTTCAAGCGAAGATCACGAACGCTAGTCGGGAAGTTGGAGTTACCCAGAAGCTGTAGGAACAAACTTCCCACGGCCACCTGCGGGAACATGAAGGGTAATTGCTCCAGCGCCAACTTCGGCAGACTCAGCGAGGTGGCGAGCTTGGCGAAATCTGCCGACAGCAGCGCAAAAGGGCACTGCAGCGTGATTCGCGGGCAAGGGCTACGCAAAACTGAGGTGCGCCAGCCTCGACGCGAGTATGGAGATAGCCAGCAGCGCCAGCGAAACTCCTTTGTACCCAGGTCAGCAGGGGCTGGGAGGGCAGCATAGCTGGCAGCACGGAACGCGGCGTTAAGGAGACTTTTAGGAACGAAAAGAAGAGTGAAAACGCGAAGGCATACCTCTGCACCACATCGTGCTCCCAGGTGATGGTCACGAACGCCACGAGCAGCGTCACTGCCACGAGCACCAGCGCCAGCACTCCCAAGACCAACCACATGACGCGCAGGGTTCGAAAACTGGGATAAAGTTTTTTTGGGTTTTGGGTTTTTCAAATATCCCGCCCACCCAAATTATGGGGTTATCCATATATTTGGGCTGTAGCCATTCGTTGCTGGGAACATTAAGGGCGTGTTCGACTTGACGCTTAAATTGCTAGACGCTTAAATTGCTATAAGCGTAAAGAGCTGGTTTGCCGCCCAAGCAGTCATTTTGCCATAAATATGAAAGTCGAACACACAAACACCAAAACAACTGTTTTGCCCTCAAATGACTGGTTTTGAAATTCATGGTGGGGGTGTTTTTCAAAACCAGTCATTTGAACACCCTTTATCTATTGACCACTGTCCATCTTCGAGTAAGACCGAATGGAACCAGCCGCGAAGAAACCACGACGATCATGGACGCGCGAGGAGGCGACGCGACTGCTACAGCACTACTTCTGCGCACGCAACGACGCGTCATTGAGAAGTGATAAAGGCATCAAGTCGAAAGCTTGGACGCTCATCATATCTCGTTTAGGTGAAGATGGCGTCGACGCCGATAAGGGTGCGTGTCTCTCTCTATATATACATTGCAACAATGTAGTGCAACTTATGGCTAAACCCTTCCTGCTAGACCAGTGTCGATCTAAGTATTCGCGGCTGATGTCAGAATACGATGCCTTCAAGCGGCTGTGCAATCTGAGTGGTGCTGGATGGAGCAGCGAAACAAACACTACAACTCTCGACGAAGAAGGCTGGGCAGCACTTGCTCAGGCACAGCCGCGCAACGCTGCACTGTCCAAGCGCTTTAAAACGAAAGGGTTTTTTCACGACAACATTTGTGCTCTACTAGCAGGGGATTCGCGTGCAACCGCAGACGATGCAAGCTCCGTCCGGCAATTCGACGCCGAGGTCCTGCTAGCAGCCAGTAGCAGCGTTGATGCCAATGACTATCTACGATTGGTGATCCAGCAACAGCCGAGCATGAAACAGGATCAAATGAGCAGGAACACGTATCCCCGAGTCCGTTTGCATCGCCAACGGCGCTGCAGCGTACGGAGCGAGTCAAGCGTTACCGGGATGGTTGCAGAAAAGCGAGAGAGGCTTCTGCTGCTGCTTCTACTGCTGCAGAGGATGCTAAGGCGAGCATGGCGGCCTTCATGAAGACAGCGGAGGCCTACTTCGCGATGAAGATGAAGATGATGGCTCGCGAGTTGGGTGAAGGCGAGGACGCGACAGTCTAGAGTAGAAAACCACACTACGCGAACAATGCAAGCATTTAAACCTTTCTAACTGCTCCTTGGTATACTTGATCGATTACCTGTACGTAACTTTAATACATTTGCCTTACGCCGCGTCTCAGATTCTACAAACCCGGGAGTCGCCTCCACAATGTTCGTGACCTCGTCCCATTTTGCATCGCCCCGTCCCAGACGTATGGGACGCGGCGTTGGACACTGGAGGACGATGTGGGACGCGACGGTGGACAATGTGGGACAGGGCGGTGGACATTGGAGGACAATATGGGACGGGGCGACAAAACTGGGACGTGGGCACGAACATTGTGGAGGCGATTCCCGTTGTTTTTTAGTGTGAGACGTGACTGTGATGGCAAACGTCCTCCTCAGTATGCTATCCGTTGTATTCATTCCACATAGTGCTTGCCATCCAATCCCACCAGTTTGACGGCGTGTTGAAGTCGAAAGGCAGTACATCCTCTCTAACCGGAACGTCTTCGTCGTCGTCGCTATCTCCGTCTTCACGCAGGTCCTCGGCGAAATCTGCAACGTTATTGCGTCGAATGAAGTTGTGCACACTTGCACAAGAAAATACGATTGCTTTCACCACTACAAACTCGCACTCGATGGGGACGCGAAGGATCCTAAACCGCCTCTTCATGCAGCCATTCAGGCGCTCCACGACGTTTCTCGCCTTCGCATGCCTTAAGTTGAACAGCTCCTTCGCTGTCTGTGGCCTACCCGTCCCTTCGGCAAACTCATTGAGGTGATAGCGGACTCCCCTGTACGGCGTGAGAATCTGCGGGTGGAGGGCGTAGCCTGCATCAGCTAGCACGCACACGTGATCGGGTAATTTTTGCAGAAAGTTGCTGTGTGCCAACACCATTGAGTCATGAGCGGCGCCTTCTGCCCCGGGATAAATGAACGCGACATTAAGTTACCAGTCGGACACTATCAGCACATTCGTAGACGTCCATCCCTTGCGGTTCCGAAATCTCTCTGCATCTTCTACTGACACCATCACAGGCACGTGAACTCCGCCAATAGCCACCACTGCTTGGTCAAAATAGGGAAACTTGTGCACAAACTCTGCTGGTACAGCGCTGGGCAAGTCTATGATGCCAGCCAGACCGCGAAGAATGGCGTACAAACCAGCTCGTCGATATCGATGCACCGTAGAGAAAGCCATCTCAAATTTCGTCTCTTGATCACGACAAGTAGCCGCGCGCCCCAGCCAATCCAGTGTCACCGCAATCACTTCCCGTCGATACTTTATCTTCCTCGAAATGAATCTATCACATGCCTCGAAAAGTATATCGTAGAGCTCTTTGTCCATACGAAAGTGATCCCTGAACAGGGAAGGGTTGCTGCTGCTGTATATTCGCTCGAAGAAGCGCTTGCCCTCGCCGTTAAGAAGACGAGGTATCGGCACTAATCGCAGGACCCCTGATCCTTCTTGGCTTGCTTGCAGCAGAACTGCAAGAGCCTGCACTAGCCACAAGTCGTCCTCGTCGTCTCCATCCATGTTGGTTGGTGAGCAGTGCTTGCCACAGAATGTAAACTTCGCTTTTATTTTATTGGATACAAACCACTTCCTACACCAGCTGCTTTCAAGTGAAACACAAACTGTTCAAATTGCTGGTTCAGATAGGAGTGCTCATAGTCGGTTGAGACAAAATAGCTATTTACTACTCTCTTTGATTTTGACTGTTCGACTTGAACAGTTTCGTGAACGCGAGGTAGTCACTCGATTTCACTATACTATACAACCCAAGGCGTTAAGCCACGAAAGGGAGCATTTTGCCCCCTTTCATAAACCACGGTACTCGCGGTCAAGCTGCCCTCTCAGGATAATGATACGGAGATGGGATTTAGAAGGGCTAGGTGGCGAAGTTATCATGAAAGGGGGCATTTTGCCCCCTTTCATACGCCACGGTACTACAGCACCTGGCAGCTGGTCATTATTCTGATTGGTCTAAAAAATGTTTCCTCCGCTTTTCTCACGATCATGACATTTGATTGGTTGTTCGCGTGACTGGCGTGATGACGTAAAATGACAGATCTTGAACCAGATCTCGTAAGATACCAGGTCCCACTTGAAATCTATCGGCGTCTGTCATCGGTGTGTGAGAGAGGACAAGAGTGTCCGGCATTCTACAGCGAATCGCATGAAGTAGCGAAGTCCGATACTAGTACCTGCGCTAGCGATCGCCGTACTATTGGTGACCCTGCAGCGATAGTTCTTTTTTTTCTCGAGTTGGGTGTGCGTAGTGCGTAACTTTTCATCACCTACTGCGCAAGAGCTCAAACTTGTACAAGCTCAAACATGAGAGCATGAGCCAACGCAACCTGACCCCAGAACATGAACTAGCCGCTGGAAACCGTGGCACTGTAGTGCGCTCAATCAACTTGTAGTTGCTGTGTGCATTTATCTGGAAGTAACTATTGAAAAAAATTGCACGCATTTTGCTAGAAAGCAAAGTCTACCATGTCATGTTGAAGTGTGTATTTTTATGGATTTCGCTATTGAAATTGCCCAGCTCAGTAAGATCCAAAAGTAAGTATAGAAAGCAAAGACTACCATGTCAGTTTAAAGTGTGTATTTATATGGATTTCACTATTGAAATTGCGCAACTCAGTAAGATCCAAACGACCGGTAAACGTTAGCGCGCACCGGCTCGGCTTTCCAGCTACAGGCAATATCTACCTCTTTGAATAGCTCGAAGGATGAGCAGAACCCAGAGAAGCATGGCTCGCGGTGTCATGGACAAACGGAAGTCGCTTCTTCTGCTGTACTTGGTCTTGACACCGCAGCTGACTGGCGCGCTTCACGAGGCGGTGCATCAACTGGACGAGTTGTTGTAGTGACCGCCGCTCCTGCTTAGCGCGATCGCCCCGGCGCAGAGTGTGCTGCGAGGCTACGAAGCTGTTGCGATATTGCTGGAGGGCGACCACGTGGACGACGCACCTCTGATAAAAAACTTGACGGGAGACGAGTAATATCTCGTCCCCATGCCCGGAAGAGCGTCTGGAGCCTCTGGCGTAGCGCGGCTGCAGAATGTCCTGTAGGTCTCATGCGCCGAGCGACGTCCGCCCACGCGATCCGCGTCCCAGCATCAATGTAAGTCCGAGCCATCTAGGCGAGCTGCTTGTCGTCGTCGAAACTGAAAGTGGATCGCATGACACCACAAGATGCCTGGTACGCACTATCCGTGATGTGAGTGACCAGCTTAGTTTCAATATTGAAAGTGCTCAGAGCCAGTCGTAGCTAACAGTGGTAAACGTCGTACATGTACGGGGCTTCAACGAATCGAGTGATGTGTGTGTCATTTTTCTCAGTTTCGCTGACGCAATCTCGGACTTAAGTGAGCTTTTTCGCACTTAAACGCATATATTTCAGTGGTGTGCGCTACACCCTGCAAAATATAAAGGGGGTAGGGAAAGAAGAAAGAGATGCGATTGGCTATTACAAAAGTGGGTGATGTACAGGTTGAACTTCTGTGAAAGGGGGCATTTTGCCCCCTTTCGTGGCCGATTTCCTCGCAGGCTTTGACTCGACCATGAAAGGGGGCAAAATGCCTTGTTGACCACGAAAGGGTTAACTCTATTGCAAAGCTAATAAGGCCCTTAAAACTCCAACAGCGTCGACAGAGCCCTAAACCAACCCATTTTAGATCATAATTCGTCCTGGGTTTAAATCTGCGTGCTGGGCGCAGCCCTTTAACTGCATGCGTCGATTTTTGGCGTGCCCTATAAGATGGGTTCGGAATGGAATTCACCCCTTCCCCCAGAAAACATGGGCTGTAGGTTTTTCGAAAATTGTATGAGTGGAGAGATAATATCGATATTATCGTGTAACCAAAAAAAGTGTAGCAGCACTCAAAATTGGTGTTGGCATCCCCACTACATAAATAGTAAGCACCCCCCAAAATATAATAAAAACCACCGACAAGAATTGAGAAGCCACCGTCAAAAATAGTGCACCCACGCGATCTCATCTTGAGCAAGCGCTATAGCTAGCAGTTAGCAACTTGCCATGGACAGCAGTGAAGACACCCGTGCCAGCGCCCAGGATGCTCTTTTTCTTCGGATTCTGACAGTGCACACGAGGTGGAATCCTAGAGCAGGCCAAGATGGATGAAGATATTGACAACGCCGACCGCCTCCACAGCGCTTGACCCCTTCCGCGAGACACTACCCAAGCGCAACATTACCAAGAGTGATCCAACTAAGTGCACGATCGACAATTTATTCAACAAGAATTACGCTCTTGCTACTTCTGTGCACCTCATGCGAGTTCAGCTTACCAAGTGCAGCTCGCGGCGTTGTCATCCTCGCCGTACTCAAGGCGATGACTCAGACGCAGATGATGTGGAGAAATGTCCCTGCAGATATAAATTCAAGATTTGCCTATCGTCCGACGTGTGCGAGGTCTTTCAGCACGGCACGGCACTCATTTGGTGGACAATGACGGGTCTGCCAGCCCTAGGGAGCGAAAGTTAGCCACTGAAATGAAGGCGCTTACAGTGGAGCAGCTCAGCTCGAGAGTTAAAACGACAGCTGCGCGGTTGTTTGCAGTTATCTGTAGCATGGCGCATGGTGGGTGTAACGGGGTAAGAAGTACCGTCACTAGCGTACACTATAGATGCAAGAGGAAGCTCGCAATAGTAGAACCAAGTGCCAGGTTTGGGGCAAATTTAACTGTTCATTTTTGGAACGGGAGCGGGGGCTCCCGTTCTCTTTGTAAACCACTCAAATCTAAGTCGATGCCGGATTGACTGAAATGGGTGTGGCTTCCCACTTCCATCCAATCATGTAATGACAACAGTGGACGCCTTCCACAAATAGCTTAACCCCGGCTTAAAGTGTTTCTCTAAATTCATCTCTAAATATTAATTGTGTAGAGGTCGCTATATGTCAAAGGTCGGCCTGATATGGGGTCGGGTTGCTATATCAAGGTTGTCTATAATTAAATCAAGTCCAAATGTATGCAGTTGCACAATGACAGGGTGAAGCGACCCCTCGTTTGCTCGGACGGGTTTCACGTCGAAGCAAATATAAGTTGTCTTAAATATATTTATGCGAGTGCCTATGCTATTTGTGGAAGGCGTCCAGTGCATACGCTAACCGTGTGCCTGTACCTACTTTTGTGTATGTAGCCATGAGACTCCTACCTACTTATGTAACTATGTCTACCTACTTATGTAACCGTAACCAGCCCGTTACATCACCCCCTCTCAAAGTTGCACTCACCCACGGTGAGTGCTGTCGCAAGCGGGACGGTGATTGAAGCGGCCAACTGGACAACGGGCGCACGCAGCGAATGCGCTGCGTGCTCATTGTGCAACCCACCATGTCGTCGACAAGCGAGTCCGGCGGCGGTAGCGCCGGACCTTCGGCGTACCACGTCATGGAGCAAGACCTCAAGACCTGGGACCTATACAGCCTCGTCGGCGCTGAGCAGCCCGAGTGCCTCGACGTCATGAAGGAGTACTTCACGCGCTATCGGGTGATCCGGGGGAAGAAGACGAACAAAGCCTACACGCACGACGCGCTGCAGCGCTCGTGGTGCGCCTTCATCCGTCTCTGGAACGCCGCTGGGCGTGAGGGCTTGTCCGTCACGTCGTGACTCGAGGACCGTGAAGCCGCGCGCAGCACACGCTCTATTGGAGACCGTCGTACGCGCGTGTGCGAGATGGCGCAGCGCGAGTGGCGTCTGTGCTACGTGCACCTGCACCAGGTGCCAAGATCGTCCGAGGCCGACGCGCGAGGAGTGGGAGCGCCAAGTGATGAACTGGGAGCTGAGCGAAGATGAGCGTCGCTGGCTCGGGCGCTACGACCGGGCTCGCAGGGATCTTGAAGTTGCAGCAAGTCGTGGCGGCGGGCGGCGCGAGCGGGCTCACACGCGCAGTCGCTCTCGAAGCCCAGGTCAAGTGCGGTGGCGTCGCAGCCGCTCGCGCTTGCCAGCGCCAGCGAGGCCTCGTAGTCGCTCACGAGATCGGGGACGTCTTCAAGAAGGCGGCTACGGGGCTCCCACGTATCCTCAGCCGGCGAGAGCCCAAGCCAGCGCACCCGATAGTGCTTCTCGTGGGCCTGCCATCGATTGGCGTGCGTATTCGCAGTACCAGGGGAACCGCGAGTATCGTGATCAAGCAAGCGCTCCACGACGTATCGCCGCGCCCCCGATACATCCACAAGTGGCGGGGGGCCATCACGCTGGTACCGAGTTTGCTGCAGCGCCGCTTGGCTCCGAGCGGACCGACGCCTCGGAGCACCTGACGCCTCAGCAATACCGGTTGATGGTGCGGGAGACCGACCAGGCGAGGGACGACGCGATGGAGGCTCAGAACCTCGCTGAGTTTGCGCGCGTTCATGCTGCGGCGGCGGAGGCTGCTGCGACTCGGTCGGAGCAGGGTCGGCGCGAGATGATGGAGCGGCTCCGTCACTTGGAGTCGCTCGTGTGCGGCGCGCCACGTTTGGCGACGCCCTCGCGCGAGGAGCAGGGGCTCTGGCCGACTCGGCGTCAGCGTCGGCAGCGGGGCGGCTCCGACTACGCGCCGGCTGCGGAGACTCAGCCTCCGGCGCAGGAATCGTCGCAGGAACGTAGGGCTTGAGGATCCCGACGTAAAACGTCGGGTGCAGTCGCATGGCGGTAGGAATGTCTAGTGTCATCACCGATAACCTTCAAATTTTTGAATGGCCCAATAAAACGTGACGCGAGCTTGTTTGCACCCAAGTTCGCCACTGCAGTGCCTTGGATGCCTTCCGTAGATAGAAGTACTTCGTTCGCCTCGCCGGAAGGACGACATGTTCTTCCGGCCCCGTCGATCTGCGTTGGGCTTCTGTCGGTCCACAGCAACTTGGAGCGCGTCACGCACAAACCGCGGGACGGCTTGGCTGTGCAGAAGGAACTCGGACACTGCTGCAGAGTCGATCGGCGTCGGGGTTGCTGCCGGGGCAAAGTTGGCGACGGCGGACGTGGCGGGCGAAGGCACGTCAACTGTGAAGAATTCCTCGTATGCTACGCCGTGAAGGGCATGGCCCTCGAGTGTAGCGTCTCCTGAGTTGGATTTGGCCGACTGGGGCAGCAGGGGTTCGCTCGATACCTGCGCCGACTTCGATGTCGGTGCCATTCCCCCCCACCAAGAGTGGAGACCACTGCTGCGTTTGAACTTCGGACGGCCAGCAGGGCTGGAACGCACGGGTGCCGCGCGTTGTTCACGAAGAATGGGGTCAAGCCTGTCGACGCGTGGGTCGAGTTGTTCAACGCAAACTCGTCCATCGGCAGGAAGGAGCTCCAGGAGGCGAAAGACGTTGCGTAGCTACGCAATACGTCCTCGAGGACGCGATTGACGCGCCCCGTTTGCTCATCCGTCTCTGGATGGGCCGCCGTGGACATAAGTTAGCGGGTGCCCAGCCCCGCAAACAGCCGCGTCCAGAACGCGGGTGTGAAACGGGGATCGCGATCCGAGACGATGGACTCCGGCAGGCCGTGGTGGCGGAACACCAGGTCGAGGAAAAACTCGGCCGTCACTTCTGCCGCGACTGGAGCAAGATGAACCATCTTGCTGAAGCGATCCACGAAGACGAGGACGCCGGGCTGCCTTCGGCGTCACGTGGAAGGCCGAAGATGAAGTCCATGCTGACGGATCGCCACGCGCTCGCGGCGATGGGTAGCGGCCGAAGCGGAGCCTGCTTGGACGCTGCAGGCTTTACACGCTGGTAGATCTCGCAGGAACGAACCCATTTTCGTATCCACTTGTATATGCGAGGCCAGAAGAAGTCACGTGGAAGTGCTGCGAACGTCTTCTCGCGCCCGAGATGACCACCGGCGGGTGCATCATGGTACTCGTGCACCAGACAAGCACGAAGGTCGTTATCCGCGGGGATGACGACACGCGGCGTATCAAACGTGTCGATGGCATACGTCAGAAGATCGCCGTCGAGGCCATAACGCGTGATTGCATCACGTGTTGGGCGCGTCAACTTGGCGAGCGTATCTGCCGTCGGATTACGCAGATACCGAATGATCGCAGCGTAAAAGATGTCTTCTTCGTACGCGTCAGCAATTTGCTGACACAGCGGCAGAACGGGGCTTGACACTGTGGCGTTGATGCCCAGCGTCACGCAAGTCGCGCAGTCATCATCATCGTCACCGTCGTCAGGAATGTCCTGATGACGCGTCAAGCGCCGAGGATCGTAATCGGGTCGCCTGGACAGCGCGTCGGCAAGAATGTTATTCTTGCCCGGCTTGTAATGCACGACAAAGTTGTACTCGGCAAAGAACGAGAGCCATCGCGCCGTGCGTTGAGAGATATGCGGGCTCTTCATCGCCGTCCGTAGCGAAGAATGGTCCGTGTAGACTGCGAACGTCTGCTCGCCGAGGAGGTACACTCTGAATTTGATTAGAGCGTTGCGCATCGCGAGGAGTTCCTTGCCGTGGACAGGGTAGTTCTTATCCGCCGGCTTCATCTGTCGTGACTGATAACCCACGACGCGCTCGCGGCCCTCAGCGTCAAACTGCATGAGGGCGCATCCGATGGCAAAGTCGCTTGCGTCGCACACCACGTGGGAGGGTCTTGACGTGTCGGGCAGCATCAAGACAGGCGCAGACGCGAGGCTCTTCTTCACGGCGTCGAATGCGTCCTGGTGTTCAGGACGCCAGTTCCACGCCACATCCTTCTTCAGCAAGGATGACATCGGCCGCATCAGGCCCGCGTAATCCTTCGTATACTTGTGAAGGTAATTCGCGAGGCCCAGCCATTGGTGCAGCTCCGTCTGTTTCTTGGGCGTCGGACAAGAACACATCGACGAGATCTTCTCAGCGTTTGCGCGAACGGCGCTCTTGCAAACATAGCAACCTGACACCGGAATTTCCGGCGCACAGAATACACACTTCTTGAAGTTGGCGTACAGCTTGTTCTCGCGCATCTTCTCGAAAACCTTGCGCAGATGCCGGAGATGTACGTCGATAGCACTGAGTCCGTCCTCAGCGCGGCTATGCACGAATATGTCGTCGAAGTAGCTCGGTGCAAAAGCACGGAGCGGGCACAAGACATGAGAGACAATCCTGTTGAAGGTGGCCGGCGCATTCTTCAAACCCTGCGGCATCACGAGCCACTCCCAGAGCATGTCACTGGGGGTGCTGACGAGTGTGAGAGGAATTTCGCTCTCTCTCATCAGGATCTGATAGAAGTCGTCTGTCAGATCGATCGCGCTGTAGACGACACTGCCTGACATGGTGTCGAGGACCATGTCCTTCCGGGGAGTGGGCGTCTGCGCGGGGATGGTGGCGTCACTCAACTTGTTGAACACGTGGACGATGCACCACCCGCCAGACGCCTTCTTCACACAGAACGTCGGACTCGAGTGCGGAGAGATGCTCTCTCGCACGTGGCCAGCCTTGCGGCGGCCTTCGAAGATGTCGTCGATGGCCTGGACCTGATCCCGCGGCAGTGGCCACTGCCGCGTCACGCAGTACTTCGACCCGGGCACGAGGTCGATCTCGTGCCGGACACCTCGCTCAGCAGGAAGTTCCGCCGGGATCTTCTCGGGGAAGATGTCCTCGAACTCGCGTGCGAGCGAGTAGACGGGGTTGTTCGAGTCTTGGAGGGCTGACCAAGACTGCGCGGCGAAGCGTGCCTCGCGAACGGACTTCGGCTCAGCCGCCTTTGGCCGCGACGACGAGGCATCGTTGCTGACTGCGTTGGCAAGCACGTCGGGTTGGTCGGCGCCGGTGAGGAGACAGACTTGCTCGATCTCACCGGCCTTCAGGTCGCGCAGGAAATGCTTCCAGGAGAGGCGTGGAAGCTGCGTGATGGTCGCCGCGTCGGAGGGAGGATTCGCCACCTCGATCGCGCGAACCTGGTTCGGAGAGCCCTCCGAATACTAGACGACGCTGAGGATCTCGCTCGACGGAGCCTGATCGACCGCGGTAGACCTCCGGCGCAGACGGCGGCGTCCGGATCGGTTGCGCTTGGACTTCCTCAGTCGCCTCGAGCCACTGCTCGAGGCCGAAGTCTCGCTGGATGACACTTCACCCTCCGATATGCATGGGAGCTCGGTCTCGACCATGCCGGTGTCGCGCAGGTCCTGCTGCGCGACGGAATCATCAGCGAACGGGAGCCGCTGCTCGACCGTCGCATTCTCGAGCGGGAGCCGCTGCTCTACCGCATTCTTCACATGCGGGGACCTCTGCTCGACCGCGTTCTGCACAGGCGGGAGCCTCTGCTCTACCGCGTTCTTCACGTGCGGGAGACGCTGCTCGACCGCATTCCTCTCGCACGGGAACCACTGCTCGACCGTGTTCTTCTTCAGGCCCTCGCGAGCGCTCGAGGGCGGGTTGCTAACCGGACCAATGACGGAGGACGCGCACTCCACACAGCGATGGCCATCGCTCTCTCGGTGTGGGGGTAGTGTCGTGGATGTCCGATCCACGACTGCGACGTGACGCGACGGGGCGACGAGTAGGTGAGTGAACACCTCACTGACGTCGTAGCCGACGCGCCGACGAACCGAACGGGCTAACCAGTCGATCTCCGGTTGGTAGCGAGCGAACCACGGCATCCCCAAGATGCAGTCGAAGGCGTAGTTCAGCTCGATCACCAAGAAGTCGTCGTTGGTGGAGAAGCCGTCGAAGGCGTACGCCAACAAAACAGCCCGCTGCGGAGCGCGGTGGGATTAGCTGTCGGCCAACTTCACAACGATCTCGCCCGGTCCCTCCCGCACGCGCACATGCGACGGGAGGAGAGCGAGGCAATCGTCACGAATGAAGTTGTTCGTGGCCCCGGAGTCAAGCAACGCGCGGAGCAAACGCTCCGCGACGGCGACGTGGAGGCTGATGAGGATCAGTCTCGAGTCGCCGTTCGTGGTGGTGGCATTGAAGTGTGCGTAAAGCGCGGGATGGGGGGGGGGGTAGGAGGTCCGACTGCCACCGAGGGACCAGGACCTCAATTCCAGCCAGTAGGGCGCCCCGCACCTACTGGTCCCGACCGTTTTTTGGAAGAGCGACCGGGAACGTGTCGTCGGCCTCGCCGACGACTTCAGCGCTTGCCAGGACTGGAGCTGGCGCGCGACACACCGCTGCGCGATGACCGGACTTGCGGCAGCGGTAGCAGACCATTTGACGACCGTCGCGCGGGCGGTTGTCGTTGCTGAACCGTGAGTCGAAGTCGACCACGACCTCGACTCGGCTTCGATGGCATCGATCTCCATGGACTCGGGCATGGAGGCCCGAGCGTCCGGCGTAAGCGCTCGTGCGTAGGAGGACGCAACCGTGTAGTCCTCGCGCAGCGCGAGTGCGAACGCGGCTTCGAGTGTCGACGGCTCCGCTCGCGTGAGGCAGTACCGCGTCATGCCCTCACGCATCCCGAAGATGAAGACGTGCACTTGAGAGGAAACGTCGATCGGGTTCGTGACGATGCACGAAACCAGGTGTCGGGGATTCTGCACGTAGTCGCGCATGGACATCTTGCCCTGCCGAAGGGCGAAGAACGTCGCACGCGTGCGCGAATCGTTCTGCGGAGGCTCGAACGCGAGTCGGAGGACACTCTGGAGACTCTCCAGAGTCGGGAACGCATCCCGGTCGACGACGAGCTTGCCAAGGGCCCACTCCTTGGCTTTTCCGGAGAGGCGAGACAACAGGAAGTTGACTCTCGCCGTCGGCGCATTGATCAACCTCGATGCGATCGCGATGTCGATCTCGCGGAACCAACGGCTCAGCGGGAGACGGTCTTGCCCGGCGCCGGAGTAGGTCGACGTCTCCATCTTCACGGCGTTGTTCCATGAGAAGTGCGAGGGAGTTGGTACTCGCCGCTTCGCTTCGGCGACCTCGCGCTCCATGAATTCTTGGATGGCCTGGCGCTGTTGATCGGGGGTCGCTGAGCTCAGCAGCAACGTAACGACGAACTCTCCGGACACCGCCGCGAGGCAGTGTAGCGCTTGCATATCAACGGTGGTGAGGTGGGGAAACGCCGTGTGCTCCAGCGTCATCGCTGGGGCCACCGACGGCGTGCCTTCACTCATCTCGAACTTGGTCATTGGAAGGACTATGAAGTGCTATCAGGTGTAACGGGGTAAGAAGTACCGTCACTAGCGTACACTATATATGCAAAAGGAAGCTCGCAATAGTAGGACCAAGTGTCAGGTTTGGGGCAAATTTAACTCTGTTCATTTATGGAACGGGAGCGGGGGCTGTCGTTCTCTTTGTGAACCACTCAAATCTAAGTCGATGCCTGATTGGCTGAAACGGGTCTGGCTCCCCACTTCCATCCAATCAGGTAATGACAACAGTGCACACGCTAACCGTGTGCCTGTACCTACTTTTGTGTATGTAGCCATGAGACTCCTACCTACTTATGTAACTCTGTCTACCTACTTATGTAACCGCAACCAGCCCGTTAAAGTGGGGGCATGGGTGTGCCCACCCCACTGGACCATCAAGTCGTGGACTTCGTTAAAAGTTGGGGGGGGAAGAATAAAAAAAATGCAATGGCCCCCATGATTGAGATCTGCGATGGGCACCTCTACGAGCAACAAGATGTAGCTACACTATCGGACATGGAAATGATGATCCTTTGTGACACGCAACCAGATGCACGCCCCGGAAGCACCAGCAGTGTATCGCGTTTAGGAGATGGATCCGAAGCATTTCCGTTTCGCGTTGGTATGACGTGTATGCGGCAAATCCGCGATTACATCGCTGTACAGAATCGCAGCGACCGCACAACAATTCTACACTTGGACAGCACACATAGCATGGACATCCATGGCGACTCTGTCTTTGCATTCGGCTATTCCGACCAAAGATGTCATTTCGTGCCTTTCGCATTCTTTTGTACTTCACAAAAGCGAAAACTAGATATCGGCTGGTGTATTCGATACATTAAGCGCATATGTTTGGATATTGGTGAGGTTCCGTTTGCCCCCGAGTACGTCATGATGGACGCGGACAAAGCCCAGTTCAACGCCTCAGTAACAGAGCTACCTCACACTACCGTTCTCATGTGCTGGTTCCATGTTACGAAAAACGTGTGGAAATATGCAGCAAAGTATCGGGTCTCCTTCGAAGACACTGCAGCTGTCTTCGAGGATCTCTACGATATGCACTATGCACTGCATGCTGACTTTGAAACAGTAAAAGAGCGGGTGTTGGCAAAATGGGGAGGATTTTCTCAGGGGACAGCAGTGCGTAAACTTACAGACCACGTCACTAAACAGTGGATTGAGACTCGTCGCTTTGCTAAATGGCAGGCTTTTCACACTCCACAGGGCTATGCTGCTACTAACAACCCACTCGAGCAGTGCCATCGGAGGTTGAAGCTAGAGTGCCCTAGTGGTGAGACGAATTGATTAGAAGTCTCGATAGTGCTCGGCTTGCCTTTCTCCATCGAGACGTGGCATTTTGCAATTTCCCATCAGCACCTGAAATACTCATGCTGCTCTATCGTCTTTTATGTCACCGAGACTGCATTTTCGTGGAGAGCCTGCCTATCATCGAGTCGGTGCTTGCCAATTTGTACACTGTGATGCATCGACCGCTGTAGCTCACAGCGATGGAGAAGAAATCGATGAAACAATCCATTAAATCCGCGAATGCCAGGCGGAAACAAGTAGAGGGCATGCCGCTATGCGGCTGGGTCATCGATGTCCGCTGAAAAGTTTGCCCGTATTTGTACTTTGCGAAATATGGAGCTTGCTGTCACCTTGTAGCGGCGTGCGTGCACGCTAGTGTGTATATGCCAGGCGTGGGCAATGACCGAAGACAATTTGTTCACCCTCGTCATCGCGCTGTTCGTGTCAGCGACGAAGCGGATGAAACAAGTTCATTTAACGAGCTTGATACTAGCAGTGCAGATGCTCCCACGGATACTTTCAGCACCCACTCGTCAGATTTACAGGACGCTGAAATTGCTGGTACTGTCAGAACCGGCATATATATTCACGAAGTGGAGCCTACGCTACAGGGGATTGATATCCGTGCCTAAAATCCTACCAACGGACAACAGGCAGAACAGGACGCAATAGTTTACAGCGACGGTGCGCAAGATGCAGCATCGGATGTGCCACATCCGACTATACAGAGTGCACCCCCCAGTCCTCAAACCGAGACCTGCTGCAGCGCAGTCAAAACGAATTGGAGCACGAACGCAGCAGATTTGAGCGCACCGGAGATGTTCATGATGAACAAGAGACCCCAACTGCGCCTCCACGCGAAAATGAAAACGCCGTGATAGTAGGGGACCGTCCGAACTCGAATACTCAAGAGGGATCTCGCAGGTCTAGACGTGCACCCAAACCAACTAAGCGATACATCGAATCGCGGCTGCAAAATGGTAAGTGTCCACGGACACCAGGCGGGAAACTTACTAGAAAGTAAGATAGATCGTCTTGTTTTCAAGCTCACTAATGTGGTCACCGTAATCAATCTCATTGAAATTATTTTGTGTGAGGTGCTTTTTGAGAAGCTCACGTTAATTAGGGTGTAAACAAATAGTCTCACTAACAGTAAAGCTAGAGGCCCGAGTAAAGGACACCGTCAGGAAAAGTCTGGATAGTTGGGGTGGTGTTTGAGCCGCCAGTGCGGTCATTAGTGCTATCGTCGCCATGTGCGGCACCTTTGTTAAAGTGCCCAGGGTACTTGCGGATGATTTCTTGCAAGTGGGGAAATAGCTGGCTTGTTCTCCACGATTAATGGTGGTTTGGAGTTTCGCGGATTCAGAATTCTCAAACTATTCGGAACATTCTAATCTTTATGAGCGAATCACAATTGATCAACATTACTCATAATTCCGCTGTCACCTGCCCTGGTGCCTGGTCGCCCGAGCACTCACCGATGCACATGTTCACGCTTAGCACCAGCCTCGAAGGCGAACTTGGATATGGTGAGCAACCTGCTCTAGCTCAGCCAAGAAATATACTCATGGGAAATATATTTAATTTTGTCAATAAGCTTATTAATTATTTACTCGTCGAATTGATAGCCCCCGGGAGACGGCGGCAGCGGCTTGGGGCATTATTGGAGACGACATGATGAAGACGTTCATCAACGGTGGAGCTCCTCTTCTCCGGAGTAGGCATATACATTGTCTGGTATAATATTAAAGTAAGACCTGTCATCTATTGCAGATATATATAGTATACATACAGAAATGTGTTTAAGGCAATGCTCACGTTGAAAGGAGCTTCCAGTATGGCACGGCCTAGTCGTCGCCAGCGGTCAGCACGGTCACACCGAAGAGATGCCATAAACAACATGCTAGTCAGCGAAGAGGGAGATGTCTTGCCCAATCCCGAAATCGAGGAACCTGACGACCCTGAACCTGATCAGCACGAACCTGCTGATGATTCCGACGATAATATACCTACGACCTCTTCAACAACGACGTCGACTCACCGGCTGCTGGAATGTATTATCTCGAGTAACTTATAGCCGACAGGACGGGTAGTGAGGCAAGGCCCTCTTTTAGCAGCAATGACGGCGATGCGTTTGCCGTCGAAAGTATTTACGCACGGAAAACAGTGGATATGCAGCGGCTATATCTCATTAAATGGGTTGGGTGGGACCTACCGACATGGAACTTGGCTCATCAGACTCCTGTAGACATGATCGAAGAGTTTGAGAGCCCAGAGCTTAATTCGGCATGGCCTGAATAGGGTTCTCTCGAGGACGGACCTAAAGGCCGCAGGGTCTATAGAATGCTTCAGTAGGTCCTATATCGAAGTCAATTTTTTACTTTAATATATCGCATGATTCTTCTCCTACTACCTCGTCCACTTACAGTCAGCTAACATGCCATTAATAGTTAGTTAGTGTCTAGTAAATTTTACGAACAGCAAAACGCCCTACACTGACTGACCCTCGTACACTCATTAACGATAACTGAAATTACACCAACGGTACCATAAGTACGATCGAGACTTCCACTAAGTACCTATCGACACCAAACTCAGCATCAGCACCACATTCACGTGTCGCCAAACACTTTGATGATGCCGTTGGACGTGCCAACAGGAGTCCGCGACACGGCCTGACTACCTTGACTTGACAGCCGTCAATAAGACGGCATCATCGATAGCAGCAAACGGTTTGCAAATAGCCCTCGATTTCTGAGTGCTATATGTCTCTGTGGTTGGACCCGTGTTTTTGTTTTTTGGGGGGGGGTCTGGAACAAGTTTGTTGATTCAGCTTTTTAAACGGTACCGTAGGTTTTTTACTACCCGTATTCTGGACTTTATACTCGGATGGTTTTCCCGGGCAAATCAACAGGCCAAACGACCGGTCATAAACACACGGTGCAATGTAATGGCATGTTCGTAAGCAAAAGTAAGTAACTATGCATTGAAGGTACATTATGTGACTACGCTATAGCGAGCTCGACTCGTCTAATCCTCCGAATCACTGCATTCTTCACCGTCTCACTGAAGGGAGAAGCCGTAGGTATTCGCATGTTCATTGATCTCTTGATCGAGGTCTTTGGCAGTTTCCGCGTTACCAGGGACCCCCCCTCCTCCGATGAGATATCATCTCCTTTATAGCATGACGATTCAACAGATCTGTCCGACTCATTAGCTACATCTTACGTCTCTTTTATCCGGAGGAGCGACAAAAGTCGTCAAAGGAGGAGGTATCGATAGCTCGATGCGTGGGGGGGGCTCCTTTCTCAAAGCCCGCGATTGATGCTTGTATACCTCTGTGCATATGCTGTCGATATTTTAGCAATAATAGCTACAAATTGGCGTAGTTTCGGGTGGCGTTTGAATGAAGCGTTCATTTCCCTGTTGGATCTTTCTAGAGGGTTATTTGTGCGCGCCACTATTGTGTTGGCGATGCCGAAAACATTTCATTCGGTGATAAAGTAGCGCTCGAGCCAAGTGTTCCGGAAGTATGCTCAGAAGCTTCTCCACTCAAAGCGTGAGTATGCATAGCCTTTCATGACAGCACGTCGTCATCCATGGATTCGGATCGGGCCGCTTACAGTACGAAGTACACTGGCGTGAAGATGTTGCGCGCTCGATCATCCACCATTAGGACTAAGCACTGCTTAAACACCCGTAGGACGCATCGAAAAGTACCATCGATAAAGAGTGAGACGCTGTTGTACAGCAGAAGCTCCTTCAGCGCGGGGTGGGCCCATCCCAGAATTCGGATAGCAGCAGCTTTGGGGTCGGCGTGCGCAGTCACGAGGTGGACGCGAAAGACAGGATCGCAGAATCGTTCATCTTAGAAAAGGGATGAGCTTCAACAACGCCGTGTATATCTCCGCCGTAGTATCGGCGACGAACACGGCGGATACGGCCAACAACCTGCTCCTCGGTCAATCCATCAAGCAGCTCATCCCGGTTGGTTCGTAGAAAGTGGTTCACACTAGCTCCCGTATCTCACTCTCTGACATATCTGGGTTCTAAGTAGCTAGTCTGCCATCGCGTCGGTCTTGTCAGCGAGTTGGACATTCGCAACTACCCCACTGCGATATCTGTGCCCCCCTTCGACACGCCACTCAGTCGTTGGGGTTTTCTTGAACTCCGCTTTGCAACCAGAAGTTTTGGACGTACTGCAGCGATATGCAATATTCTTCCGGGATGACCAGGACTTGTAGAACCGATAGCCTTTGAAGGTTTTGACTGTCTTAGAGCCGCGCTTTTTCTTCGTTCGAGGCACAGGATGATGCGAAGTAGAGAAGGCACGAAACTGTTGACGTCGTTGTCTTCGTCTCGAGGCAGCTCCGGGGGCGATGGAGACTGCAGCTGCAGTCGGCAGTCGGCGAGCAACTATATGCGCTCGCACGAGCCCGTGAAGAACTGGTAGTGCTTTCTGCCTTTGTCATTGCGCACCGCCACACTGATGGACATGCGGTGGTGGTTGAAGTCGTATCGCTTGATGAGTTTCAGTTCGAGACCTCGATCCACCTGGTGCTCGACGAACAGCTGCACGCCCTACTCCCATCAGCTCCCTGTCCATCACCGTGAACACGCGCACAGACACATGAGTGAACCACTAGGCAGTCCTCTAGCGATCCTACCGAATAGCATGCACATCAAAACTTAAAGTTACGGCGTTAGCGCCGTTCACAATCCAGGGAATCTGCATCTTTGACAAGCTGGATACCAAGGAGGTCGATACCTTGTTGGTATGAGCCCCCGTCTGTTCGAAAAGATCATGCGCACGTTACCACAGAGGATGCTCCGTTGCTCGTTGAGAGAGAAGATGCCTTGCTTCTTAAGACGCTGCAAAAATATTGCTTGACCCACCGATGTAACATCAGGCAACAGCTAGCTGACAACGGGCAGCAACGGGTGACTATGTAGAAGAGTATGAAGCTTGCGTAGTAGATAGCTGTGAACCTGACCAAAACGCCTCGTAGGGCAAGACGAGAGTACCAGCGAAGCACGGTGCTTTTAGCTATGTTCTAGTACGTGAACAAGAACCATGTGTAGTAGCACCTGACCCGCTACATTCAGAAGTATGTTTGTAGAACTCTTGCGCCTCGGACACCAGTAGCAGCATCACTCACGACGTTCAACCCCCCCAGCGGTTTCGCTTGACCCTCTGTTGTAATCTAAAAGTACAGCTTGTGTGGGATATTGGAGGCTCATTTAAAATATGTTAACAAGTATGAAATTGTATAGGTTTGATCTACCTTCATCTTTGACAATATCAGATTTATCTTCACTTATTGCCGAAGGAGTTTCGACGTGTTTGAATGTGAGAGGGGGGGGCATAACCGATTCTCAATCAATCCGGTCAAGTACGCGTGGACCTTTGTGCTCACTTGCCGAACCGACATGGATTTCTTGATGGACAAAAGCGTAAATTGGTTAGCCAACACCAGTCCGAGCTGTGCCAGGTATGCTCCAGTAACTTAGACGCACAATGTGTGCTAATTCTCTGTAGTCTCGAAGAGCATGAAGAGCTGCGCGCGGGCAGGTTGAAAATGTTTTGCTAAGTAGCAAGCAAACCGAGCACACCCTGAGTAGTTCTAGAAGAAGTGGGCTAACCCAGAAGAGTCGGCGCATTGAGTGCTATTTTTTCAGTTGTCTGTTGAAGTATTCCAATGGGTTGTTGGTCTTCGCATATCCAGTCGGTGTAAGAAACCACTACCAGGGCGTTGACCTACTGGACAACCACTGCTTCACAAAGTAAATGCTGAATGCGCGGAGCACCTTATCAATACTCGAAGTCTTCACTGCCTTTTTGGTCCTGGATTCTTTTTTCTGCATGAGTTATCGCCTGGTCGATTCGATATACATGTTCGTAAACCCAAATTCTTTTTTCAGGAGTAAAGTTCGTAGTGTGTATTGGTACATTGGTCATGAGGTGAAAAAAGAAACGCAGCAGAAATCTGGGTTGAGCATCGAGCAAGTGCAACCCCCCTATCACATCGATGGAGTCGTTACCATGACAGAGCTTTCCGCGACTAATGTGCACAGACAATCAGGGGCAAATTTCGCATGTTACGTTTGCGGGATGAATCTACCCCGCTACATCGAGGCCAAGAGGCTGGGTCGAGCCTAGGGACACGTATGGCAGCGGCGGGGGCTTTTACCTCCGTATCTGAGCACCCATACTTGGAAACCCCATTTCATCTCCCTAAACCCCAGATTTGCCTCGGTAGGATCGTACTTGGTATTGGGTGCTCCGGGAATTTCTTCGGATTGGGCACCATTACCCGGAATTCCTCCACCAGCTTGTTGAAAGGTTTAGACGGGAGGGGGGGGGGAGCCGACAGATGATTACTATGTTGGTAAATATTAGTGCGCTCCTTGACTTCACACGAAATGACTTTGCACAACCTTTGAACCCCACTGTCCGCTTTGCATGCATTTGGGTTACACATGTAGATTACGTACTGGTAAACCCCAGGACCGGGACCACTCACATAACCAGGTCAAACACCACCTGAGCAATATCAACTAGAACCAACCAAAGAAAGGACGAGCCAGGAAAAGCGAATACTGCGTTCTTAACTTTCAATTGGGTCGGCCACGGTGATGGTGCCAGCTCTAATGCACCACACTTAGCCCCTGCCCATTACTCCGGGACCCGATTGCTTCATTTTTATCAACGGTTCAAGATTGAAGATACAGCAGGAGTCCCCAATTCCCCCGACGCGAACTCTGCACCAGAACTTTCAGTCGATCACGAAGAGTTCGCAGACATAACAATGATGCTCGTCGAACAGGATGACGTGTGCCTCACTGACAAAACATTCCAATGTAGAGCTTGGGTGCTGCTGCCGTCGACCAACATATCCCGACGAGAGGCCACGTAAGGAGAGGTCGACCAGAGATAATTGGGCACACCCGGAGCTTGCAGTGATTTCCTTATGACCGTAACCCCAAGCAACAGCACACCTTGCATGGGACAAAAGTCAATCCGAAATATAATCCCTAACGATACATATATTTTGCATGACCATGCGACGTGGAGCTGGATGGGCGTCAACCTAAGCCTACGTCGCTGTTGAGCACGATGACGTCCAGCTTTCACGCGTCCTCCGTCCTGGAATCATTACGCTTGGAACATCTCTCTTATGTCTTTGTGTTTCATCGCTCTTAGTTAACAGCAGAATTGTAGCGGCTGTATAATCGTTGGCTACAAAAAGGTCACATACTCTAGCGCCGAGGTGGTGGCATGTCGAGGATAGCCGGATATGTAGCGTACATCGACAGGGTAGCAATGTCGCGTAATGGCGGTACTTGTGGCATCCTAGAACTACTCGTACACCATATGGCGTTGGATGTAGTGAGGACACGGCTTATGTGCCTTCCGAGGCCGATGCATTCGCGTCGGATACACCCAAGGACCCGACACCGGCCCCTCCCGGCCCAAGCATAGCGCGTACGTCAAATAAAGTGATCGGTTCTGTTCGGATTTTGATCCGGGGTGGCAACCACCTCAACGACCGCTGCCAAGCCCTCTTTCTATGCGTATGTGTTGTCAGATACTGTGGAACAGAGGTGATGGGAGGTCAAGGTTAGTCGGACATGCACTTGAGCTCATCATCGTACTGTCGCTCAACGAATATATTAGTGGTGTCCCAGACCTCCCGGTACGCTGAGCGAACGGCTTATTAGGTTAGTAAGTAGTGGGAGCAGAATCTAAGCTGTGACGCTCAATCTGGGCCTTGGTGATTGCTCATCAATTTCGAGACACTGGCCTTCAGATACTTGTTAGTATTCGAGATTGTAGTAGTACATCAGCTTGTTTTGAAACACTAGCAAAACTTATGTGACGTTTATCATCTTACCTCGTAGACAAACATTGAAGCCGTCTCATTAGATAATCTACAATTTGCTACAATAAAAATGTATGCCCTATCATCTAGTACATATATTCGGTTCACAAACGTTTTTCGGGGGGGGGGGTAGGTTCCGCATAAAGGGGACACACAGTAATATCGATTGCGCTCACGGTCTAACCCATTTTGGATAATCCGATAGCTATTTTCGCCTTTCATGTCATAACAATGTAGAAACAGGAACAGCGTACCACAACTGAACAACAAGGAATGATAGGACATCATACACTTCCGTTTGGAGATCTGCCGTGTAAAAGCGCACGACTTATCTGTCTCTGAAGTGGGTCTGTGCAATGGTAATATACGCGGAGGTTATTCGTTACAAAGGGAGGTGTGTGTTCTTTCTTATTGTTGGAGTTTCGTTGGAGTGACTATTATTGTGACTGGTTGCTAGTTTTGTGTCCACGTCTGGTTTCACGGCATTGAGGATAAACTTGGGATTAGCTCGTGTGGTTGCGGCTGAGGGGGGCCAATCCTAGCTGTATCAGTTTCATTTATGCACCATCTTGGAACTCGCTACAAATTATGCGTATTCCTGTCGTCTATGTGGAGAAACTTCCTAACAGATGCATACGGGACTTACTCGTGTAGTTCACCAGCAAAAGGTGAGGTGTGTGCACAAAATAAACCTTCGGAACAAGATAGAAATAAGTATGTCGAATTGACGGACGTTTCAAGTTTCCCATTTACCCCACTAATTTTTAGATCCGAAGCGTATTCGGAAGCACAATGTTGCGTAATCCGAGTTGGAAGTGCCTCTGAAGAAAAACCAAATTTTGCGTACCTGATCATTACCTGTGATCGATACTATAGTTAAATACAAGGCGCGAATTGGCTTGCTAATTTGCTCGTTGTGTCAACACGCAATTTACCCGAGTGGCAACTGAGTTACATGACATTTTTTGCAGGCAGCATGATATAACGTTATCAAGCGCTATACAAGAGAATAAGCTCGAGTCTCTAGAATTTGCCAATGAGAGCGCAATTCAGAAATATGCAGCAAGCCCTGGAGAACTACAACAAGTGGTAGATGGTATTAAAATAAATCTAGGGTTTAGTAGTGATATTTGTGTGTACTATACACCGCTGATAGATACGATGTTGAAAAATTACTGTAATGGGCTTATTTACGCCCAATATTTTAGCTTACACATGTGTGCACATGTATGTAGAAGTGTAGGTGAATTTAACTTAGATTAAGTATACTTGTGTCCACAAGTAAAGTAAAACCTCAATAAAGGTATTGGTCAGTAGCTTTTATGAAATTAAGAACTAAATTGATTTTAACTGTTTTCCTATCAAAAATAATGACTATAAAGGGACGTTATACCAACGAGTGGTTGACAGATTCTCTGACCTAATGCACCATCTTATTGGTAGATTTATTCTTTTTTCTGCCAATAGTATTACTTCCTAGTAGGAATGATGAGCACACTGTGATCTGGTCTAACTGACTGTGTACATGTATCCATCAGCACATGTTGCACTTGGGTAGAAGTAAACGGAATGAGTAGCCCCGTTAATTCTCCAGTACATATTCGCTGCATGGTTTGAACCTTGTTCGAAGAAAATATGTTGCTGTTTCTGACCTAAAAGGCTCAGATATAGCAGATGTAAGAACAACCAGGTCGTTAGCAGTCTGCACAAAAAGTATACTGAGAAATCAGTTTACGTACCTCCATCTGATAACCGGTTGGTGTCACCGTTTTTACGACAGTTTAGACAGCATGACATCGTCAAAATGTACTACACATATGCCAAATCAGCACTAATACGTTCTGTCAAGTTTGATGAAGAAGATGAACTGTTAAGGCACGTGTACCCAGTTATCGATAAGTACTGGGAGATCGGCCTAGAAACAACTGGTACGCAAACATACGTGTTTGAACGTATTTTTTCATCAACAGGAAACCATGTTGTTCCAGCGTCCCAAACCAATCGAGTTCAAGAGAGCGGGAATAAAACACTGTCAAACAGTGACACGTTGTCAAATGTCATACCCGTCCCCGGTGCATCGCCCGGGGTGATCTTACTAACACCGATATAGCGAGAAAAGTTTCCGATCTGTCGATGTTGAGCTCAAGCTTTGACGCAGTCGGTCCAGACCACTTAAAATTGCCCGATGGTGTTTTTGGGGCATTGTTTTCGCATCAACTTCACCGGTGAGCACGAACCAAACGAGTTCATCACTATTGCATCCTTGTTTGTAAATCAACACCGGGCGGCGCAAATGGATCGTCTGGATTCGTCCACCTTAAAACGGCAGGACAAATTACCAGTTTAGTGGCTATTTTAAAGTATTGGGCACGGTTTTTCAACGCTATTCAATATCCACCAGAGGTGCTAGGGTGCCCCCAAAGATGAAAACAATGCGGTCACTCTGTTGAGATCGAAGGTACGTCAGTTTTATCTAAAAGTAGGAAATCGAATACATCTTTTCGAAGAAAGAAGTTATGAGTTTTGGATCTATATCGCAATAGCCTCTGGTGAGAGACGCATCCAACAGATCCCATATCTTAAAAAAACGAGTGTTGTTTGATGAATGGGTATCGACTATCGTTAAAGAAACCTGATGGATTTAGCAGTTAAAGTATTCTATAAATTTCAATGGGCTTTGCATGCAAACGTACTCATATGCCTCGTGCTCAAACACTTCTGAAAAATCCCACGATGACTTATCAAATTACTAGCTTGGGTATTCCTTTCTTCAGGACGAGCGCAATACATAGTATGCAAGGCGACGTATCTACTTCGTGGGAAATCATCAAAAATTGTAAAACTTGCGTCGAGAAACACTGTGGACTTGAAGCGCGAAGCTATTCCATGTGTTGCAACGAAGTTGATAATTTGACAAAGATTTTTACCCTCTTGTTACTTCGACACAGCTGTCAACACTTTTGCCGGTCCAAAGCGGTATCAGCCCTGAGCAAAGCGGATACTATTACAGAAACATGAGCAGTGGAATTTACATTTAAATTTTGACATATCATAATCACAGAGTAAAGCGGTTAAATCCGACAGCAAAACGGTAAGACCTTCAATAGGTGACCTTGTCGAGGACCGCTACTGCGGCGGCACGCACCAAAAACACGGATCGGAGCAAGGCTTGTCGAGACGCCAGCCCTTCCGTCGAGCGGGAACCACAAGTCATCACCAGCACTGATCTTGATGAGGGAGTTCCACTCGAGCAGCTGCAACCCGAAAACAGCCAGCACTTGAACGAACGAACCCGTCAGGCTGCCTCTCATACTAGTGACGTCAAACGTGGTCGTGCGGTGCCTGCTCCTCGCACCCGCGAGCAACTCCTCGCCCAGCGATATTGGTCGAAGGATGAATACCAGGATCACCATCGACAAAGCCGAATGCCTGGTCCTGGGTCACCACAATGCGGCATATTCCCGACCGTGCTATAAGAATATGCGGAGCGCATGGCTTCCTTATATGACTTAGTATCGGGGTCGTAGCGAGCAGCTAGGAGACTAGCAATGGTATGATGCCGGGTATGCTCATCTTCCAAGTCAAGGGGTTCAGTAATCAGTTGCGCTTTTGCTTAAGAAGGGACAGCTTCTATGAGTGTGATTTTCTTAGCGGAAGTTGCTCACAGGTCAGCATTGGTGGCCACCAAAAATACTTCATTGCGTTTGAAAAGTGCACTGAGTGGAGCTGGCAGTTCGTTTCTAACCGGTAGGGAGGTGCTAAGTGGGTCAGGTGTGGCCCGGTCGAGAAACCAGTTTGGGGGGGGGTCTCTTTAAATATGACATATCGGCTGTAGATGATTCCGCTCTCCATCATGCTGAGAAGACGGAAGCATTTTTTATGAGGGAGACTAACGAACAGGCACACTTTGGCACGCGTCTCGAGCTTGTTGCGATGTGACTGAGGTGTGAGTGCAAAAGCGGCGCATCGGAATACTTTGATGTACTGTAGGGATGGTTTGCGCCCGTGTCAGAGCTTATAGCGTGTAACGCCTTTAGGAAGGATGCTTCTTGTAGTCAAATAAATGAGATGTGTCGCATACTGTCCCCCCCCGAGAGTTCGCCCATCAATAAGTAGAGCGCGTACACGTTCGAGAATTGTGCGCATTCGGCGTTCTGCAACACCATTCTGTTGAGGTATGTATGCATTGGTGAACTGTGCATGAGTGTCATAGCGGTCAAAGATAAGTGACCCAGCTTTTCGTCTTCCTAACCATGGTCGCTCTGAAGTAGTTGTACTTCAGGATCATACTGATTGAACTGTGCTTCAAGAGTACCGACTTCAGTGTTGACGCGGTTCTTCGCTGCCTTACGAAACTATTCGTAGTAACCCTACAGGTCGGAATGGCGCTGAACCATATAAAGGTGCATGAACTGAGCGTAGTCATCAATGAACGTAATGAAATAGTGAGCGCCACTTAAGCTGGGGTAGGGCAACAAAGGGTCCATTAATATCAGAATGAAGTTGGTCAAGGGGGCTATAGAGCGATCAACGTTGCTACCCGATCGGCTTTAGCGATGACGCACGATGGACAAACATGTATTGGTGTCGCAGATGCTTGAAATAACGCCAACTCCGGGGACCGCTTGGGTCCTAGACTTAGTCTGCTTCACACGAAACTTAGCATGACCGTTACGTTTATACCACAATGAGACAGCAGGGTCCATACCTGGCTGAGCCACTAGGGCATTGACGGGACGTTCAGCCGCCGGGGTCGAGGCCACGAGGGCGCTGGATGGCGTCTTGAGTGGCGTATTAGCCGTAAACTGGAAAATATCAATGTGGGCAGCGAGCTCAACGTGGATCTTGTCGTCCTTGTTCATGAAAAACGTGCAGCGCGCGTTACTAACCAGAAGGCAGATGGCATTTTCAGGATCTGCGCAATAGTCAAAAGATTGAATTTCATGTCCGACATGTGTGGCATATCGCGGAATTCGAGCAGGCGCTTGAAACCTGTTGTGACAGCCACATCAACGATCACATCACCGATGCCGTAGATGCGTAACTTCTTTCACCCGCCGACGATGATGGCGCCAGCAAAGGTTCGGACCTCCTTAAACCAGGACTCCTGGAAGGCAGCCTGACAGATGCATCCTGAGTCGACAGTCGACGTAGGATATGATGGGTCGGTGAATATACCTTTTTTGGATCAACCGCGGGACAGGCCAAATTTGGATCAAATTTGGTCACGCGGCGGATCAACGTTTGGGTCAATTTTTTATCAATTTTTGGATCAATCGTTTCTTGGATCAGAATTTGGATCAACCGTTTCTTGGATCAAATTTTGGATCAACTTTAGGATCAAATTAACAAAGTTCAGGTTATACCTTGTGTTTTCGTTGTTAAGTCTATAATGAGCTATTGCTCTTATCGGAGATTCATTATTTATAGTGGAAGGCACCAAACAGTTCAATGCTACACTGATATTTTCATTATTATCGTTATTATTAGTTGCCCTTACTTCAAAGACGCCATAGTTATCGTTGTAATTAGCTGCATCTTCAGACTAAGGATAAAAGTTTACGATTACGTGATGTACCACACCAACGCTGCTGGCGACTTTACCATGGATCATGCGTACATCTCCTGCGACTTGAACAAGCAATTATCAGTAAAAATTTACGGTAAATCGTAAACTTTTGTCGTCTTGCCTGTAGTTAGTGCATAGCAACTGGGAATGTACAGATTCGAAATCGCGTCTTATACCATCACGATGGCGAGATGGTAGAAATTTGAGGGAATACTTCGGAAGGTGCCATCCACAAAAATTGAGGTTTGCCGAGCTCTTAGACGGTCCAGCAAGACCTGATGTCCCCAAAGGACCAGGTGGTGCAGAACATCGCCTTCGTAGTACGAGCCGTGGTACAGAAAGAACTTGAGGTCAGAATTCTCGCTAACACTGCACAAAGACTCGCTCTTGATTTTGACAAAGACATCGTTTCCGAAGTTTTTGAGCTTGGTGCGGTAAAATCTGCCTTGAACTTGAGTTAGATTTATTCTGCTCGCAATGATGTTCATGTTTCTGTATAACTGCTCCCGGATTATCTTCCAAACTTCGGTCGGCTCCAGAGTCGGCTGCAAAATAGCGAGCTCGTCGATTGCTTCTAAAATGTCCGCAGCCAGGATCGTTGTGCTTGAAACTGGATCAGCAGCAGTCCCCCGCACTATGTCTCGTATGCAACCAGACTTGTGCTCCCCTTTCTGAATGATGGCCCCTTCTGTACGTACGTAGAGCTTGGCCTTGCACTTGGTCCTCTTATGAGAGCTGCACCAATAACTTGTCGCCATCCCCGTTTCGTGATATTTCGCGTAGAAAAATCCTCTGTAGACAACTGGACCGGTGCTGGGCGTACGTCCGTCGTCTGTCGTTGTCTCTGCGTGTTCCGCATTCTTCGTCTCCTCATCATCTGCACGGCGTCCGCCGTCGGTCTGCAAAATGTCCGTTGCACTGCTTGCACCGTCGGAGGGCAAGGATTCCGTGTCTCCAGAACCTTGAGACGAAAACGACTCTGAGCGAAGAATTTCTATAGCTGGGTGGAAATGCCGACTTCTTGTTTGCTGGAAAAAGGAGGTAATGCGAGGTTGAAAGCCGCCGAACAAAGGTCCCGACTTTTATCCTTAGGCTGAAGATGCAGCTAATTATAACGATAACTATGGCGTCTTTTAAGTAAGGGCAACTAATAATAACGATAAAAATGAAAATATCAGTGTAGCATTGAACTGTTTGGTGCGGGGACTTAACCCACCGGCGACCGCTCTTATCCCGATTTTGCAGGGATAAGATTAATATAGAAATTAGTATACTGGCGGGATAGGGTAAGCGAGGTCCCCAGCGGTCTGCCCCGACTCTTCGGGTTCCACCGGCTGTCAATCTCATTGGTCAGAGTTATCCAATCAAAGCTTGGATACGGCCGTAATATTAAGCTCTGTCGAGATTTCGATCGAAAAAACCTTGGCGTAATTCGCAGGATAATGCGAACATTCGCTAAGTGAGTGAATTTTTCTGAGCTGAATATCGCGGTTGATGGACGTGATCGGCAATCGCTGTGACACTATCCCAGGGCAAGCGCGGCACGGCACATGAGGGACGCCTTCTACTGCAACGACGAGACGCACGAGGCACAACCGAAAGCAGAACAACTCAATCTCGGTACGCTGCTCACTCTAACCAGCCTGTTGCCCCATTGCTGACGTGTTTCTCGACTGCAGGCGAGGCGAGCGCTGGCGGCACAAGCCCCCCCATTCCATCGGCAGTACACCCGCCTGACTTCCTCCTTCCTCTTCGCCATGCAGGGCTACGGCTACACGCAGTACAAGGCGCACTCGCCGCACCACCAGCGCAGCGGCGAACTTCCCAAGCTCTACTACAAATCCCTGGACCACGGCACCAATGGCGGCGGCTTCAAAGGCCCGGCGTGCATGAACTCCAGCAGCACGTGAACCCGAACAGCATGCTGGCCCAGCACCAGGCCCGACGCCGCAACAGGGGGACTTCGACTACGAGCCCATCAGCACCCAGGCAAATACTACGCGCTGTCGCCCAAGGCCTATCGATTCAACTGGGGCGGCTCTCGGAGCCGCTCTGTTGGGCTGCGGTCATACGTCAGCCCACACGGACAAACGTTCGCGTGAGGCGCCCTACATGAAGGAGAAGAAGCGCGTGTTCAAGCTAAACGATGGCATCAACCATCACAAGACCCTGCAGGACGAGGCCGGACGATCAAGCAGTCCATCGTGTGATCTCGAATCAGAGTGCGGAGCGCGCCTAAAAGCAGGCGGATCGCCGAGGACCAAAATGGTGGTGGCTAAGGCGGTGACGTCAGCGATGAGGGCTATAATACCCAATGGTGCTGCCAGAACAGGCTCTCACTGCGACAGCAGCCTTTGCAGGCGGATGCAGCGAGTATGTGTTTTAGTGTAAGGATCTAGTATAAAATAAAATGAAGGAATTCCATAGAATCGAGCGACAGTCAAAATCAACCTGTCAAAAGTCGCGGTCGCTCCTCAGTGGTACAGTACACATCGTGTGGGGGGAGATCTTCTCCGAGAAGATCATGGCCGACGCAAGTATGTACACCGACGACACGGCGGCCGACAGCAGCAGCACTGTGGGCGGCAGCAGCAGCGATGACGACGAACGCTCGAACCAACAGGAGCTCACAGTGCGAGGGCGCTCCGAGAGCCAAGGGCAGCTCAGCGATCAAGATACCGACTTAGACAAATCCTCCTACTTTGTTCTCTCGGACCCTAACTACACCTACGAGGCTGTCCCGGTGCGCATGAATGTCCTACTTGTGGTGGCTATTTGATATCTAACCGTCCTGCTTGCATACAACAGGCTTTCACGCCGGATGTCAACCGAACAGCGTCAAACAACAAGAAAAATTATGGCAAGCCGAAGTCTGTAGGAGAGGTACGTGCACGTATCGTTGGTGTTTCAGTGGGCGTCACGATGGCTCAATTCCGATGTATGCCTAGACGTTGGAGAGATTTCAATGGCACCAGGGGTTCCTTGACTTTCACACCCTCCAGCCAGTACGCAAACCTTCACGCGACCGGGTGGGTATGCGAATTACTTGAGTTCTGTGGCGTAGTCTAACAAACGTTATTATTGAACAGGTTTACGAGCCTAGATTCTGGTCTACCAACCATGTTGACGCATTTCTAGCCGCCCTTCCGCTCTACGAGATGTATGCGCAGTTTCAGAATGACGAAGACTCGAGTCACATCTACGCGTGGTTGCAAGCGTCCCTGAAAGCCTCGAAGGTATTTCACGCGTTCTGTGGTGCCAGGTGTACTCCCAACGCTAACGTGCCATTGACCTCTGTGTAGATAACGCTGACTATGATAAAGCGACGACAGCACCTGTGCGAGTGGGATATTGAACGCTTAGACGCTTTTCTCGATTCCCATGTTGAACACCATATCGCCATGGAGGCAGATGAATCGTACGACGAGAATGCTATCCGGGAGCATACCAAGGAGGGTTTTTTCAAAGAGCTCGAGTATAAAGCTCGAGTCCAAGAAGCCGCTGGGCTCGAGTGGCTTGCTGTCTGGACGTATCAAACCGAGGTGATGTTTCCTCGTCTTGGGGTATCGTTGAGACGCTACTACGTCGGAAAGTGCTTAGCCCAGCTTCACAGAAGCATACATATTTTGTTAGCGATGCTGAGATGCAATGAAGAAGCCCATGCCTACATATATTCCGTCATCGCTTTCTTATTGTAGCATAGATCTCAACGTTGACAACCAGCTTGGCCGCTGTCGATGCCAAGGTTGGCTTCGCTCTCCCACACAGGCGTATTTGTATTAAAGTTTGTATGGCAGATGTCAAGATTGACTTCGCAGTGAAACATAGATCTCAACGTTGACAACCAGCTTGGTGCCAAGGTTGGCTTCGCTCTCCCTAACAGGCGTATTTGTATTAAAGTTTGTATGGCAGATGTCAAGATTGACTTCGCAGTGAAACATAGATCTCAACGTTGACAACCAGCTTGGTGCCAAGGTTGGCTTCGCTCTCCCTAACAGGCGTATTTGTATTAAAGTTTGTATGGCAGATGTCAAGATTGACTTCGCAGTGAAACATAGATCTCAACATTGACAACCAGCTTGACCGCCGTCGAGTCAAAGCTGGCTTCTCTCTCACTTACAGGCGTATTTTGTCAAGATCGACTTCGCAGTGACACCTAATTATCCGACTCATTCTGCTACTCGGCCCCGCTGAGCGTACATTCCACCGCGCCGAGCAGCTCCGCCAGCACTTCCGCCACGGCCTCCCGCTCGCTCTCATCCGGGGGCCTCTCAGTCGCAGTTACTCATTCTTCATCCTGTCCTGCTGCATCTGCGCCTGGCCGCTCTGGTTGATGCACTTGTACCTCTACGTTTCGCGTGACACTTGGAACCGGTAACTGCGAAGATGACACCGAAGCAGCCCCATCGGCATTCTGAACATCGGTCTCGTATTGCCTTGGCAGTACAGCATCCGAGGAAGCTGTGTCCATCGTTTCCGCGCGTAACTCCTCCTTCGACCGACGCATTCGGATCCGTCCGACCTTTTCAGAGTGCGGAAGTTGATCTCCGTTCTTCCATTTCGAGTGCCAAATGTTAAAGCACGATACAGAATTACCATCGGATACGTGTCGCGCCTTGGAACACAAAAACAGTCTTCCTCGATCAGTGGAGCACTGCTTGCAGTAATGGCGCGTTGTGCCGGGAGGTCGATTCGATCCAGGACTGCCAGCACCACGCAGTACCGAACAAACTTTGCACACGCGAAACTTGAACTTGCCCTTCGCTGTCTTGTCCGTCGACACCATCAATTGATGCTTCGAGCTTGCTAGCGAGTACGCCGTCGAAACTGGTGTCTGGTTAGTTCTTCGCTCCACCTCGGTAACAGCGGCTTCGGCGACTGGCACCGTTTCCAGGAAGTCATCATCTCCGAGAGCGAGTAGCTCCTCGTGTAGCTGAATGAGAAAATCCGCGTGTGAAAGAGGTTTTTCCCCCACCGACTTCGCGTACTCACGATGGGTGATAAAAGCGTTAATAACAGCTATGTCGAGAAGCCCGTAGAAAAGAGTCTTGTAGTATTTCTTCGGTCGCATGACTCTTTGAATGGAGTACCTAGTCAAAAGCATTTTCGGCGTAAGTGATGGGCGGCAGAACCGCAACAGAGCAACACGTACCTTTGCAGACGTAACTGGTCGTGACTGTCAACACCCCCCACGTACTTGTTGTACAATACCACAAACTCCGGACACGGAATGTTTGCCTGTGAGCCGTCCTTTTGCTTCCTCCGCACAATCGCACGTCTAGCGGAGGACCCAGTCGCCACAAAGTAGCACATTTTCGAGTCAACACACAGCGTCGAGTACATTTGACGATTCGTATTGTTCCGAGCAAGAACGTATGAGCCGCGCGGCATCCCTCTCGAAGCTGAGTTTTTGTCGGTCTTCAAGTCTTCGGGGAAGCCAAGACGCGTCGTAGCAACCGTCCCGATATTGTAGTACCCCATGTCCATCAAACGAAACCCCAACGTCACCGAAGAATACTCGCGATCAGCGATGATGATTCGCTTCTTGGATCGATCCACCCGACGCTGTTCCCACAAGGCTTTAAGGTTTCGAACCACAGCAGCTGGTCCACTTCTGGTGTCAACAAATTGACTGTTTTGTTTCTTACCGCAATAAACCTCGAACCTGAGCATGAATCCTCAGCGTTCAGATATCGACTATATAAAATAGCGCAAATGAGCATACCTGGAGCAGTAGTGGGTTTTCCCGCAACACACAGCGAACAGCTTGGTGCCGTACTTGTGCGGCTTATTCTTCAGGAAAATTCGTATTCTGTTCCGCGAACTTCTTGAAGGGATAACCATCTCGTCGAATGCAACCCAGCGCCCTAGTTCCATTCCACCCTTGAAAGTAGTCTGTAACTTGTTTATCACGTTGCGAATCTTCCATGCCCGGTCCGTCTTAGCCTGCGGAGCCTGGTTGCTCGTAAAGTGTAGAAATCTGGCGAAGGACGTGTTAGTGGGCCCTTTATTAAAATAACGTGGAAGTCACAGTACCTGTTAATCTCCTTGAAACGCTTGCGAACCATAAATGGCGACCAAGTTCCAGCTGGGATCGCTCCGCGGGCTCGCGTCTTCCAATGATCTTCCAGTCGAGACTTTATCGGGCAAATAGCCCTGGATATTACTAGGGCCAGAAAATGCATGATCTCCGCGGCAAGTACGTCTTTGAACGCGTCCAGCTCCTTCTTCTTTGCTTGAAACATTTCCTTGCGTTTGTGGATGTCGTCCGTCTTCTTTTCAATGGACAACTTCGCCTGTCGAAGTCTTTCCGGTCGCGTCTGACGCTCGTAACGATTAGTTTCCTCGGCAATCTCCGTCCAGAGAGTCTTCGGCATGTAGTAAAAAAAAAGATCAGAAGGTTTCATCGTTTCGCTGCCTCTATAGCCGAGGCACTAAGCTGAGGAGGGTCCGTAAACACATCCGTAGCGCCGGACAGGTCCGAGTCATCCCGTTCGTCGGTCACCGGTAGCAACTCCCAACCATTGTCAGACATGCCTCGAAGCATTTCATCTGTTATGTAGTCCTGGGGGCCGGCAACCGCACGAATTTCCTCTGCTGTTTCGACACTAAAACTTTCGTTTCCGGTATCACCCGTAATATAAAGCTCATCTGCAAACTCATCTTCAGAATCGTCGTCGGCACTCTCGCCAGAACAGCCATCCGATTCCAGCACCTCGTGATCGTCATCAATACCCACATTCACTTCATCAGCAAGCATGTCCGCACGTCTTTTCGATTTCTTCCCAGATACTCGACTCCCGGGAGACGAAAGAGTACGTCGATTTTGCGAGGGCGTTGCGGTTGTTTCTGCTGTCTGCCGGGGAGATTTTCTTTTTCTGGGAGCCTTGCCTGACCCTCTGGAATCTGCTCGCGGTACTGGCGTAGCGTCCGCATCCGCATTGTTTGAGATCCTGTCACCCCAAGGCTCAACACCACCACCTGCATTTGAGATCGCCTCTTCCTCGGTAGTCTCGGGAAAGTAATCCGGGTAATCGTACTCGTAGTCATTTTCGGTTCGATCATCGGTTTGCCGGCTCTCGGTAGCCACATTGTCAGCATCATTGGTTACCACTCCATTATTTTCTGGAATCGATGCTCTGCTTGCTTGGCGAGCTGTAGATCCACCGCTGGGTTTCTCGTTCTCATCGGTATCTTTCCGAGGGCTGTCATGGCCTACCGTCCCGGTAGCATCGGTGACTTCAGTTGGAGCTGAGTTTTTGAGCATAGCTTGACGTGCTGCTTTCTGGCGACGCCTAAACTTCTCCAATTTGTCAGGGCAGTTCAGATTGGAGGCAGGCTCCCAGCTCGTTTGGGAATATCCCTTCCATTTCACCTCAAAGTAAGACATGCCAAAACGAAAAGTTTCACGAAGAATTTTTTCCACTTCGTAGACTTCCTCCAAACCTGGGCACCATTATTACAGTTAGTACATTTTCCCCTAAACCAACATAAGAGCATGTGACAAACACGTGCTGTTTGTTACCTTCAGAATCCTCTTGGTGTTCTGCAGGGATTTTAGCCGTCACGTGGCTACCTCGGTCAGGCAAGTCCGCTTTTCGGGTAGCTTTTTTCTTCAACGCGCGTGCCTCTTGAAGTTGTGCTGCCTTGAACTTGTTGAGGAGCTCATGACAATGCAGATTCGATTCCGGCTCTCACGACGTCTCGTCGTAACCCTTCCACTTCACATGGTATTTGGGCTCTCCACGCACGAACTTCATCTCGATGATCTTCTCGACTTCAAACTCGACGTCTGCGGCATTATGAACGTCTACTATAAGATCGCTACGACGCTTTGCTAGTGAAAGATGCGATTTGCTTACCAGATGCCTCGGAGTTCACTGTCCTCGCTGCTTTTCTTCGTGCCTTCCGGGGCGGCTGGGCGTCGCGCCCGCTGCCTACTCGGCGCTTCTGTGACATCTCGACGAGTGACGGTGGAGGGGGGGGGCAAAAGGCGCACTTCTTGCATCCGGATACGTGGGCATTGTTGACCTTGATCATACAACTATACCGATATTAAATTTCGAATCTACACACATCCGGATACGAAGCACGACAGAGCAGATCGTATACTTGTAATATCTCGATGTTGAGTTGCAAGTATACTTGTAATATCTCGATGTTGAGTTGCAAGTGCCAATGTTGACATCGCAGGTGAATTACTAAGCAGATTCCTTTGGTAATAACAAATAGACTGGTACTGCTAGATGTCCTAAACTGATTCTAGAGCTCCTCAACGTTGTTTTCACAGTGATAAATACACGCTCGGCGTCGCACTCACCGTGCACGTAACCCGCAACATGGCAACGGGCATCACGACCGAGCTCGCGAGAAGCGAAACGACGGGCATGACGGCCGCACACCCACACACGTGCATGTAAAGAAGAGGGATTTAACGTTGGGCTGGGGAATGTCAACATTGACATCGTGAGGCGCTGGAACACCAGATCAGCGAGGCATCGAAGCTCACCAGAAAACTTGACGGTAAGCATAGCGGCACCCGGAGCAGCGACTGCTGCACGGCGAGCATAGCTGCGGCAAGCATAGTGGCGGCATAGACGAAAGATGATAAGCGAGCATGGCGTCGGCGGCGAGTTGCGAACGTCGAGCAGCATTCCGATGAGCCTGGTCACAGCGTCACAGCGAGCGTAGCAGTAGTGGGGACAGTGAGAGCAGCATGACGGGCATTGCGGCGGCCGGCACTGCGACAGCAGCATGGCGAGATGGTGAGCATGGCGGCGGCACAGGCGACCATCGGGTAGCATTCCGGTGAGCCCGGCCTCAGCGGCACGGCGAGCGTAGCTGTAGCGGGGACAGCGAGAGCAGCATGACGGGCATGGCGGTGGCTAGCACAGCGAGAGCAGCACGGCGAGCATAGCGGCGGCCGGCACAGCGAGCGCAGCACGGCGGACATTGCGGCGGCCGGCACTGCGACAGCAGCATGGCGAGATGGTGAGCATGGCGGCGGCACAGGCGACCGTCGGGTAGCATTCCGGTGAGCCCGGCCTCAGCGGCACGGCGAGCGTAGCTGTAGCGGGGACAGCGAGAGCAGCATGACGGGCATGGCGGCGGCCGGCATGGGCGACAGCAGCACGGCGAGCATAGCGGCGGCTGGCACAGCGAGCGCAGCACGGCGAACATTCACGGCAAGCACAGCGACGGCAGCATGGCGAGATGGTGAGCATGGCGGCGGCACGGGAGACCGTCGGGTAGCATTCCGGTGAGCCCGGCCTCAGCGGCACGGCGAGCGTAGCTGTAGCGGGGACAGCGAGAGCAGCATGACGGGCATGGCGGTGGCTAGCACAGCGAGAGCAGCACGGCGAGCATTGCGGCGGCCGGCACTGCGACAGCAGCATGGCGAGATGGTGAGCATGGCGGCGGCACGGGCGACCGTCGGGTAGCATTCCGGCGAGCCCGGCCACAGCAGTATGGCGAGCATGGCGGCGGCCGGCACAGTGAGAGCAGCACGGCAAGCATAGCGGCGGCCAGAGTAAGGATCAGCAGCTTGGTGGCGGCCTTGGCGGCGACGGTCGATGCGAGCCGGGCGTCGGCATAGTTGGGGAAGCGCGCTGGAGCAGTAGCTGGCGATTTCGGAAATGAGGTTTGGGATTGAGCGCGCGGAAACGATCTTCTGGCACGGATCGCAGCGCGAGCGTGATTGGCCGCGAAATGGCTGGCCAATTACGCGTTGCAAATTCAAACGATGGGGGCGCTGATTGGCGTAGATACCGGAGCGAACCCACGGGCGAAAATCTGCGTGTTGCGCGAACTCAAAGCGCAAGTTGGAAAAGCGCGCGAAAAGCTGTGTGTTGCGCGAAGCTTGATGGCTGAAGCCAGGCTGATATATGGATACCACTTCGTGTGACCTTTGGATTGAGCCAATGCTGATTGGCTTATTAGCTTCAACTTCAACCCTCGATAAGCACTCCGAATTATAGTAGTTCTTGATTTAGTGACTACCTAGTACGAGGGCATTTCTTTTGCAGTTCTATAGTAACTTACTTTTGCAAGTGCTTCTGCAACAGAAATGATGGCAAACAGTGCCTGAACGTCGCTCGCCTCGCTACCTAGGCCAGTGTGGTGTCCTCACAAAACGCAGTACCCGTAGATATGAAATACCAACCAATGCGTGCACACGGTTTCTATAGGTGAGCGCTAGCACCATTGATCTTGTCCGTCGAAAAAGTTCTGCTTCTGGGTGGTCAAAAGCTCACGAGACAGCACACTAATTCCCTCCTGTTCCCCGACAACACTGATACGAATAGACGCCAGTGACTTCAGCGAGGAATACGCCGCGCTAGCTAAGGTTGATGACCCCCCTCCTTTATTTTACTGCAATTTACTACATATAGGAGCCCACACACCGCTTCACCTCCCGTGCCGCGGCACCACTGACACCTCCATGCAGCCCCCAAAGCTCCCGGGAGCGCCATTGCCAACGGACGCGAATTACCCTCGACTTTCGCCATACCACCGATTCGGACCGCAGAACGCACCTCACTGGGCGAGGCGGCGAGCCGCGGTGGCGCGGCACGGGAGGTGAAGCGGTGTGTGGGCTCCTATATGTAGTAAATTGCAGTAAAATAAAGGAGGGGGGGTCATCAATCTTAGCTAGCGCGGCGTATTCCTCGCTGAAGTCACTGGCGTCTATTCGTATCAGTGTTGTCGGGGAACAGGAGGGAATTAGTGTGCTGTCTCGTGAGCTTTTGACCACCCAGAAGCAGAGCTTTTCGGCGGACAAGATCAATGGTGCTAGCGCTCACCTAAAGAAACCGTGTGCACGCATTGGTTGGTATTTCATATC
>QQOI01000091.1:0-192552 GCA_009729435.1 Phytophthora fragariae | reverse complement strand
AAGGAAGGTCCGGGGGCGCGTACACCAACGGACGTCCAAGGTCGTGCAACCGCACAAAGGAACTCTCACCTACACGCTTCAAAATCAAATTGGGTACCCAAAAAGGCTGCTTTTCGGTTGGTCTACCCATTTCATATCTCTAAATTGCCTGTGGACACTCGAAAGAGGACCCTTGCATTCCATATTACATCTGTAGTTTCAGGAGGTTGTAGCAATCACCCCCTGAGATCCGAGTTAGATTGCTTGTTTTAGGACTGTATTTGTGGTTTCCCTCGTTTATTCGAGGGTGGTGCGCGTTGGGCAACCCGGATTTCTCTGTATCCGGGTTGTAACCTGAAGTTGACAGACTGCATATTGTATATACGAACTCTGTATTGTTATTGGTTATTTTTAAGAGTGGTTGTTTGGGGAAAGGTCTTTGCTCGTAAGCTTGCCTCCATTCAGGATCTCCCAGTTAAGCAGAACTTGGAAGTTCTCTGTATTCTCGTATCTAATTGATTGTTACATTTCCCGTTGAAAGACGGTCCGCCGAATTAATCGACACCTATAGGGATTGCACAAGGTCACACGCCGACTCGAGTCAGTCTACTGTGTGTTTCAAGTTAACCGGGGCTGGTCCATTCTGGAATACCAGTCTTTTAACCCCGGACACGCTATACATCCTGGACGATAAAAGCGTTCACCCGCTTCGTCTCAGCTGGTGCGCGTGCCCGGATTTGGTTACCTAGGATTTCACCGGATTTGTATATTTGATTTGGATCTTTAAAGGGTGCTGAGAGCTACTAACCGACTAACTGTGGAGGTTATGGCTGAAGTGAGAGTACACGCGAAGGAGGACGGAGTGCGTGCGAAGGAACGCGGCGCTCGCGTCGAACTCAAGGAGCGCCGCCTGAAGAGCAACTCTCCCTCGAAGAGGTGGAGAGATCTGCTCGACGAAGAAATGCTGAGAGGCGCAAAGGCGGCCCGCGAGGAGAAGGAGTCAACGGATGCTCAAGACCAGCCCGATCTGGAGCCGGCAGTTCAGGATGCGCACCAAGCTTCCCCGGATACCGGCGCCCGAGAAGGTGTGAACGTAGCGCCTCCGGAAGACTCGGAGAGGGACCCGAACTCGGAGTCCCAGGGTGCGCCATCCCGGCTGCACCCACCCAGGCGTCAGTGGGAGACGCCGTGAAGGTTGAGCCACCGGCTGCGAATGAGACTTCGGAATCGTCCCCGCCGGTCCAAGATGTGGTGACGCTGGAAGAAGAATCTTCACGGCTCACATGTAAAGAAGAAGGTCCGTTGCCGGCCGTCGAAGAGGAACCCATGCCGTACGTCCCGACGGAGTTCCAGGAACTATCACCCGAATCGACGACTTCGCAAAGCTTCCCGGATGGTCATCGACCTGACAGAAGAAGTGCTGCCAGAGGAGCCAGCTCGACACGACGAACCCACGGTCACTCAGGTGGAAACGTACGTGGCAGACCAAGTCCGCCGCTGGGAACGAGTGACAAGTGAATTTATGGCGTCACGGACGATTGAGTAGTCATGGCCATCGCCGCCTCCGGATTTTCAAAATTGGTGGGCAGCCGTGATGATGACATCCGAGTATATTGCATCTCGGACTGCCATGGCCAGCTCGGATGAAGCCTGGATTTCTGAATGGAATCTTGTCCGGCTGGCACCCAACATCGTGACTGACGTCACCGCGATCACAGTACCTCCAAGCACGTTATCACCGCGAGAAAGCGCCGCACTCACTCAGACATTATTCTTTGAGATGGGATTCAGGTTCCGCAACCTGGTCCCTGAGTGGTTCCAGGCGCGCGCCTCTCGGGTGGATCCGAGCCTGGTGCGTACGGTTGTTGAAGACTTGCAGCAATTGCTAGCAGTGGGGTTCCTCGAGTGGCGAGGCGTTATTTCGGAATGTCGTCACCCGAATTGTGCCCGCCCTGAGTCTTCAGGCTTTGAACGATGAGATCAAGTCCGACGAAGGAGATGTGACGATGCTGGAGTATGAATCCGGGCTGCTCGGACGTGAATGTCTCCTCCGAATGAAGGCGGCAGGCATCCGTAAGGTTCGCAGCCCAGCAAGCTCAGCCATCGACAAGCCGGAGCCCAAGCGCTCACAGTTTGGTCCGCCACGACCGTCGTCGATTCCATCTTTGAGCTCACATTTGTCGTACCCGTCATCGGTGCGGACGATCCAGGATGTCGATGGCCTAAGTGGCCCGATGTCCGTTGCTCAGAGCACCTCGTCGAGACGCACCCCGGATCGGGGAGTCCACCATATTTGGAACCACAGTGGCAGGCTCGGATGAGTCTAACTTCAGCAACATCTCTGGATCACGATCGTCGGGGAGGGTATCATCATCCTCATCCTCGATGTGGTCATTCGGAGGGGCCGACGCGTCAAACCACATGCAATACGCCGGACTGTCTGGAGTAGTGATGATGGCTCAAGGCGGTGTGGCTCGAGGAGGTGGAGATGTAGGCGTCCAAATCCCGGACACCACACTCACACCTCCACTGGTCCTGGTGGACCAAGACGATGTCGCGATGTCCGAGTCTGGACATGTCAGCATCCGGAGTGACCGGCGCTCGAAGAAGTCCCATGTGAAAAACCCCGACGTCGGAAGACTAGTTCTAGCGAGTCCTCCAGTGACTCGAGCTCGGATGTAGAGATTCGAAGAAGACGTCGAAGTTCCAGGCGGGAAAGCCGGTCGTCCAAGCATGGTTCCAAGTCGAAAAGGTCTCCAAGTCGGTCTGTGAAGTCGGAATGGACAAGACGCTCGGGACAATCCGGTCGTTCGACGAGATCGGGCCCCTCGGAAGTCGCGCTGTCTACGATGAGGTCTACCCAGGAAGCGTTATCCCGGATCGAGCTCAGACAAGAAGCAGCCGAAGCTCGACAGGCTCAATTGATCCAGCAAGCGGTCCGAGGTCGAAGCTGAAAAAACTGCTTGGGCTGCAGATTTCCAGCGGCAGTTGACTTCGCAGATGGATATCGTCCAGCAAAGGATGCGCGAAATGGAAGAAGCACGCAATCTGGATCAAGCCATCATCAGGGCCCTCCAGAACGTTCAGCGAACTCGCTCTCGCAACATTCCTACCACCTCCCCTCAGGTTCAAGGTACTCAAGCGACCTCCAGCACTGATTCGGCAACATTGCCCAGAACGGAGCCAGTCCGCACAGCTATGTACCCAGAATCCAGTAGCGTAAGCATGGGAAAGGGAGATGAGAGGCTGGACAAGCCAATCAGCGATCTTACAGCAGCTCAACTGCGTGCAACCTTTCAGCCGATGACTGAGACCAAGTATTCGAAAACAGAAACGACTTCCAAAGTTGCCACTACCAACACATCCCGAACGACGGCTCAGAAGTCTGGATCAAAGTCCACGGAACCTACGCGATCAGGATCAAGGAAACCCTCCTCTCGCCGGACCTCAGACAAGAAGCATTCAGGCCGACGAGGAGGAGATCCTTCAGACGACAGCTCAAGCTCCGGATCAAGCGATAGTGGTTCGAGTGACGATGACTCCGACAGTTCCAGCGGCGGTGGTCCCCCGCAAGCAACAACAGCTGCGATTTTGGGAGGCACTACACTAACGTTCAGGCCGTAGGTGAGTTCGAGCACGTTGAAAGACTTTGACGAAGATGCCCCGCTGCCGGCACGACGACGCTGGTGGGAGCGTTTCCTGAATTTGACTGTTCAAGGTGGTTGGTCGGATCGGACTAAGGTGTATGAGCTCAAGCTCAAGATGTCTCCGGCAGTCCGAAATTGGAGGGGTCAACTCTCCAGACGCAGCCGCCAAGATTGGACTCGGCTGTCTAAGTTATTCAAGCGTGAGTACTGCAAGTCGAAACTGTCTGAGGCTGAGCGTTACTGCACCATGGCGCAACGAAAGGGAGAGAAGGCTTTGGCGTTCCTGTACCGCCTGAATCTCGCCGCAGAACGATCTGGTGTGTATTTCCGGAAGTCTAGCAAGAAACGCGAGCAACATCTGCGGCAGTTCGTGAGGAACCTCTCGGATGAGTCCCTCAAGGAAACCCTTCAGAGTCATCGTTTCAAGAAGGTGGCCGATCTGGAGTACATCCTGAAGCAACGCGAGGAACACCGCCAGGAGGACAGCCCACCCGCTAGAGTGCAACAGACGCGTGATTTTCGGGCTAACAATGTAGTCCGAGACCGTTTCAAACCCAAGCGCCGAGATCGCGCCTTTGTGGCTCAAGGCGATGCCGAATTGGATTCGAAAGAACATGAGATGTCCGAGGATTCACCCGAACCCCCCTCTGGAGCATCCGGGGGCAGTTTCGCACAGGAAGACCTAGATGGCGGTGTTTCGAATTCACGTGCAGACGTCGTGTTAACCAAGGAAGAGCTCATTCACGAAGTTTTTCGCGTGATGGAGCGTGTGGGATGGCCACAAAGAGGCTCCCCCCTTAACCCAGGAGCGCCAGCGCCACGGCAGTCTGGATCCCCACCCCATCCGAGTTACCCACCTCGGGTCAACCCGGATCGAAACGAGTATTGCGAAGACTGTGGCCGGTGGGGCCATCGCACCGAGAAGTGTTGGAGCAGCATGATTTGTGACCGCTGTCATCGACGTGGGCATCCCGCCCGAATGTGTGAAACGCGACCGTGCAAGAAGTGTGAACAATTCCACGAAGGGCGATGTGAAGACTGGAAAGCTTTCCAAGAGATCAAGAAGCTGGTGCGAAAAGGGGCCCTAAGCGACCTGCCAAGCCACGTCCGGGACGCCATCCTAGATGGCGCCACCCCGAATGGTGAAGCCAATTCTGAGGGGCAGCAGTTAAACCACTAAGCCCACCGAATGAGGATTCGGTACGCGTCGGGCAGAAGAAACCCTCAGAATTGTGTGTCTTAGCTTATGTCGGCCCCGAATTGCGGACCAAGAACCACGATAACCAACAATGTATGACATCCCTGATTGACAACGGACATATGCCATCCGAGCGAGAGTTTTTGGATTATCCGAGATTGTCGTCAGCACCAGAGCCAGAAGGACCAGTCGAATTCCGGCTGTCCCCAGGCGAGAGGTATGGATGGTGGGCTGACCATGATCCAGAGGACGAGAAACGGCAAGTTGCATGAGTGCATGGTGTAGTGAGTGATTTCAGGACGTCAATCCTAATGGACACCGGAGCCACAGTGAGTATGATAAGTTTGGACCTTGCGCGTAGGCTCCAACTTACACTAAGCTCACATCGGCAAATCAAGGTGTCGGGATTAGGGGGCGTTCCGACCTACATCAGCTCGAGTACCCAGGTGAAGGTCACGTTGGGACACAGAGTGGTGTATGTTTTGGATTTGTGGGTCACAAACATCGGGGAGGACGTGGATGTGTTGCTCGGGATGGATTTCATGTTCAGCGCCGGAGTACGCCTTTGCATTCGCGAAGGTCTGGTCATTCTCCCGGATGAAGAGTCTATTCTCATGTACGGAGAAGTTGTACAGCGGCCAAGGCTTGGATCTCCCGATCAAAGCCCCGACTGGACTACACCTGTGTTCCGGGGAGAGTGCTACTGTGCGTATCCGATACGGACAGAGCAACCCAGAAACTGATGTGGTTTGGGCAGGACGAGGTGACAGATGGGTAACACAGGTGCTTCGCGGTCCCCAGACTTGGGCCACGGCAGTAAATGTTGTGAACATTTCGGATCGAGACCTCTGGATTGACGCTCGGACGCCAGTAGCCCGGATTGTCGAGTACGGACACTTCCCGACGGCGGGACGTTTTGTACGATCTGGATTACGGCGTTACCAGGAGTGGCAGCAGTTGAATTTTGAAAGCACGTTGTCCGCCCAAGCGAGGTTGCGAGCGAGACGCTATGAGCAGATGCTTCAGGATGAAGAACCGACTGCAGTACAGACACGAAGTTACCAGTGGCCGACTAAGTTGCTGATGCGACCGCGGTCGGACACCGAAGCAGTTCGCATGGTACAGTTGCAGGATAAGCCGATGTCCACGCCGGGAGTAGGTTTTGACTACTCGGAACCAGCCACGGATGAGAAGCAGGTACCTGGACGTGATGTCTTGGGAGGACTAGAAGATGGCACTTCCGAATGTGACGAAGCAAGTTCGAGTTCACCAGTAAGTAATTTCGGAGGCGAAAGGTTGGAGCGATCACAACGGCTAGACCCCACCCAGAATAAGACAGATGAAGAAGACCAAGTCTCGGGAGGAGTAGCTGAAGAGAGTATACTTCAGGAGGAACCAGCCCGGAAGGACGAAGATCCCGAGATGCCGTCTGTGATTGCAACGGGCACACCTGTCGAGAAGCTCGAATTGGAGTACGCCCGATGTATGCGCGTTTAAATAAATCAAAACGTAAAAAAAATGAGGGTGAATTCAGAAGAACTAGATCTGGAACCGGCCGTGTATCTTCATGAAGGAAGCGAACTCATGGCACAGTTGAAAGACGAGTTAGCATTACTACCCGAATTACTGGACCTCAGTCCCGAGTGTGACATTACCAAGGCAGATGTGGGGGAACCCGGTTTTAGCACGGACACTCAGGATCGCAGGCTCAGAGGCATCCTGGAACGACATCGAACGATCTTCCTGGGTGATGGGAATGCGGATCCTGTGCCAGCTCGAGGTGTGGTGTGCGATTTGGATGTGGGAGACGCGCACCCTGTGGCGCAGCGACCCCGCTCAATCGCACCACATATCATGATCAAGGTGTATGAGCTGCTCAAAAAGCTCTTGGAGACCAAATTGGTTGAACATTCCGAATCTCCTTGGGCATCCCCGATTGTGATTGTCCTCAAGAAGAATGGCATTGACATCCGGATGTGCATTGATTACCGAATAGTCAACGGTTTCATTCGGCTCTCGAATTACCCGCTACCTCTGATCGACGATTTGTTAGTCGGCTTTGAAAGTGCGATGTGGTTCATGAGTCTCGACATGGCTAGTGGCTTCTGGGCAATCCGAATGACCGAACGCGCTAAGCTCATATCGGCTTTCGTTTGTCCGTTTGGACATTTCCAGTGGGTACGAATGCCATTCGGGTTGAAAAATGAGCCACTGATTTATCAGCACGTGATCAATAACTGTCTATGGGGTTTTGTTCGATTACCACCTGAAGAGGAGGCACTGGTGGACCAGGAGGTCTTGGATTATCTCGGTTTGGACTCGGGAGATTCGAGAAAATCAAACCGTACTAAGTTGGACCCTGACGTCACTCATCCGGATAACCAGTTGCCAGTATTGACAGATCAGATGACGGTTTTCAAGCGGAACATCCCAATGCCATCCCGGATAGGACCAGTGCTGGGGCGTAGTTCTTATATTGATGACATTGCTCATGGTGCCGAGACTTGGGACCAGCTGTGTGACGATTTGGACGCGTTGTTGTATCGTCTGCGGTATTGCAACATTTCGGTCAGCTTGCCTAAAAGCGAATTCGGGAAGAGGACGATCCATTATCTATCCCACGAGATTGGGGCTGAAGGAATCAGGGCCACTCCGAAAATCGTGAAAGGCATCCAGGATCTACCATTCCCGAAGACCCTAAAAGGAGTTCAGTCCTTCCTTGGGAGCCTGAACTATTACCACAAATTCATCGAGGATTTTCCGGTGGTCGCCGCAGTGTTGTATGAGCTGACGGACGATCAAGTCCGAGCTGGCCGAGACTTACTCCGGGCGAAGGAAGCATTCGCCATCCTGAAGCAGACGATTGTGTCCACGCCAATGCTCCGGCACCCAGACCACTCGAAACCGTTCATCATCATCCCACATGCCAACCAGTGGGCCGCTTGTGCGGTTCTTGGGCAAGAATATGATGGTGTCATTCAGCCTGTGCGATTCACGGGGCGGGTCCTTCACGATGCGGAACTCCGGTATCACATCGCAGAAAAGGAAGTTTTGGCCGTCATCCGGGTGCTCCAGACGTTCAAGACTCTGGTTGAAGGCTGCCCTTTGATCGTGTACACTCGTTACTCCGTCCTCAAGTGGGTAATCAAGTCGAAAACTGCGGATGGCAGGACAGTGCCCTGGGGCGGTGCCCTCTCGCATTACGACTTAGACATCCGGAAAGTACAACGTGATGAAGACGGACTGGCAGCCATCCTGGGTGCAGGTATCACGCCCAGGGAACACTTGGATGAAGTGGCTGAAAACTTGATTCCGGCGAAGGGGCGCATTCGGGCGCCACCAGTACTGAGTGTGGAAATGCTGGCGGCCGACTATTCCGGAGTGGTCCTAAGTTTCGACGGTGCAGCTAAGACATCCACGAAACAAGGCAGTTGTGGCTGTATATAGTGGCAGTTGCCTGAATGGACCATCTTGGATGCCCGAGGCTTCATCCTGAATGGAGTGACGGTGAACGATGCGGAATATTATGGACTACTCAAAGGATTGGGAATGGCCTTGGAACACAACATCCAGGATCTCGTAGCTGTGGGGGACTCTCGAATCGTCATTCAACAAGTCCAGGGTCTGATCAATTTTAACCAACCCAACTTGCAGCGAAGGTTAGCCGAATGCCAAGTGTTGAAGGAGAAATTCAAGCTGGTCCGTTTGGTACATGTGAAACGAGATTTCAATCAGGCTGCAGACTATCTGTCGTCCAGAACGCTAGTCTCAGGAAAAGATTGGGTCGTCCAGGATGAGGAGGAAAAGAAACATCTGAGAGTCGTGTCGAAGATCCCGGAACAGATAATGAAGTCACCGGAGGAAAATGCTGAAGTGCGCTCGTTTGAACCTGTGGATATCTCGGATGAATCACCCAGCAAGGATCCCGGGCGAGAGACTGGACCTGGTCCCGAATCAGCGCCACTTCCTTTCACTGCACGAGTATTAGCTGTGCTGACCCTAGACAAACGCGAAGTACCCCGGATGACACCCCACCTCTGGGTCCCCTGGAATTCCAGGCGGAACGCTGGAGGCGCATTCGTGCACACCAGGAACGAGATGACTATTTGTCGGAAATCCGGGATTTCCTTCGAGGAGACTTGAAACGGTTTTCACCGAAGCGGTTGCGGAAGATTGCGAAAATCGCTGACCTATTCGCGCTGGATGTTCGAGGTGTGCTTTATCGGCTAGCACGTTCCACTCGAGATCGCCCTCGGGATGCGGAAGGTCAGTTGCGCTTGGTGGTTCCAGAAGCCCTACGAGAAGACATGGTGCATTATGCTCATGAGGACGTTCAGGGAGGACACCAAGGTATCAGTCGCACTTACGAGAGGTTGCGTTCGGAGTTTTACTGACCTGGCATGTACGCTAGTGTGGAACACTACGTAAAAGAATGCACGGACTGCGCCAGCGGAAAGGGGCGACCCCCCAATCCCGGGCCGTCCCCAGGGAATATCGAGCCGCAACGCCAATTCGAGTTGGTTTCCATGGATTTCGTCACGCACATGCCTGAATCGGCCCGAGGAAACACTTTCCTGCTCCAGTTTCAGGACACGTTTTCCGGGTACATCATGTGCAAACCAATGTCGTCCACGACTGCCCAAGATGTGGCCGAAGCGTATGAAGAGCAAGTGTTTCGGAGATTTGGGGCGTCATCCATGATTCGACATGACCAGGACCCTAGGTTTATGAGTGAGGTATTCACGAGGTTCCGCGAGTTGCTCGGAAGCAAGCAGCGTGCGACGCTAGCCTACCGTCTTCAAGCCAATGGGCAGCAAGAACGGTCAGTCCAGACAGTCATTCGGAGTGTCAAGGCATACATCGCAGAAGCGGAACAGTCAGACTGGGATGAACACGCTGAAAGATTGATGTTTGCCCTGAATACTTCATTCTACCTAGTGCATGGATGGGACGCCCAAGGTACTGCCTCGGCAATGCTCGGCCCGAAACCTTCTAGCCTGCCCGAACGGACTGCTTACGAGTGGCGACGCAAATTCCAGAGGGATTACAGCTACGCCTTGGCGTGTGCCGAATACCTCCAAAGGAAAGCGAGGCGTGCTCGTTCAGAAGAGCAGACCCGGAAGTGGCGGGAATTATCCGAGAGGTTGAAAGCAGGTTTCGAGACGGGAGACGCTGTGTGGTTATACATCCCGAAGGTACAACCTGGATTAAGGCGAAGCTGGCACACTTGTGGCACGGGCCTTTCCGGATCGAAGAAATTCAGGATGATCTTCGAGTCCGCCTCAAGGTTGAGGACACGGGGTATCGAGTCAACCCTTGGGTACATGTGAGTCGCCTGAAACCGCGTGCAATCTTCCCGAAACGACCCACGATGGAGCTTGATCTGGAAGACGACGATGATTTTGATGTGACCCTGTTGCCAGAGGATAGTTGGGAACCAGACAATTCGAATGATGAATACGAAGTCGAAAAATCCTGGATCTACGATGGGTCAAACGGACACGCACGGCTAAACGCACTCGGGAATACTTGGTGAAGTGGAAAGGTTATGATGACCCAGACTGGACACCAGTATCCCAGCTGAGCTGTGGTGCTCTCCTGTACGAGTTCAACCAAGGAGCGAAGGCGAGGGCGCGTTTCCAGGCCATGCAGGCCGGAGACGATCACCCTAGGCTATAGTCATCCCAGATGAACCCGACTTGACCGGCGCAGATCGTGGAATTGTGAATTTGACTGAAAATGTTTTGACTTCGAGTGGAGAATGGAAGTGGCTACCTGGAACACGAGCGAGAGTGTACAACGACGTGGAAGAGAAGACTTGAAGAGTGATGATATGAAGTTGCGCGTGCAAAGAGAGGTAGAATGGAGATTTGGAACGTGAATGAGGGGTCAGATATATTGGTGGAGTTAAGACGTGATTATGCTAAGACATGCAGAAAATGGAACGAACTCCCGAGCTCAGGCCCCCTATGACGCACGAATGACTCCTACGGACGTTGAGTGGAGACTGGGTATCGGCGGCGCTCGGATTCGGGAACCAATTTCTTCCGAAGAGACGAGCTCAGGTGAGCCACACGTTGGTCATCTGAGTCGCACAAGTTCCACTGCACCCGGGCAGGTTCCAACTTGTCGACAATCCGGAGTTGTGCCGTCAGCGAAAAGGGGTGGCCTTGGTCATCCAATTGAGACTTGTCCATCCAGACCCAGAAGCAGCACTTTGCCGGGAACGTCCAGATGCCAGGCTCCTCCAGGACGGACTCCGGAAGGCCACCTTGAACCTTGTCATCCAGGAGCTTTTTGTAGTTCTTTTTGACCGCATCGCACTCTTTCTTGCGCTCGGTGTGGAGATTCGCCGAGTAGTCATCCCGGTGGTGGTCGATAAAAAACCAATGACCAATTAGCCAGAAGGTGCGGCGGTGCGTCCACATGAACTCCACAATGTCCACCAGGTCGGACTTCGCCTGAGCACACAAGACATCGGCCGAGTGCAGAATCAGGAATTTCAGGTGTTGTTGGAACATGTCGTCCCAGGGCGCCGAATCCCACAACACCTTGAATAAGGGTGGATCCAACCGCGCTCGAATCCCTTCCAGCTGAGTGCTCTTGGATAAATTTGGGGCGTAATCCGGAAAACCTGTAGTTTGCTCAATCGCATTGGCTGTTCCGGGCGCAAATTTGAGCAGGATACCGTACTGACGCCAGGACATAACACCACGTCCGGGGGTCTCGACCAGCGCGAGTTCATCCGGAACCAATTCGGAATACTCTTTCCGAGCCAGGACTGATCGGCGACGATCTTGTGCCGGACGGTGACGCTTGGCAGGAGGTTCGGAAGGTGGATCAGTACCAGTTGGAGCCGACGAACTTGAGACGGATGAAACTGAGCCACGCCGACGCTTTGCTTCTCGAGGCGGAGTGGTCCGCGGAGCTTGAGGCTTGAATTCCACTCTGGGTTTGAACGTGACATCCCGATCTTCGTCGTCCTCACTTTCACCGACCCCCGAAAAGAGGGCTTCCATCACCTCTGCCGAGTCATCCAGGCGCAGCTTTTTCAGAGTTGGCCAACGAGCTGGGGCACCATCTAGGTTTTCAAGAAATGACTCGGCCTTCTTAAAACACCAGCTCGGGACGTACTTGGCCCACGGGGTGTGATTGATGCGATCCCAGTACATCATCCGGGCGAGCATGAGAGTCAGCTCCCGAACTGGGATCCGAGGGTGCACGATATGATCACCATTCACCAGCTCAAATGCGTCCAGATAATCCAACCCGGAGCGCATAACCAACTGGAGGTCAGTGCGCTGCTTGTCCCAAATCACTGCGTGATCCGCCAGAGACGCCCGAGCTTCTTCGACTGTCCGAGCGAGCGACGTCCGGGGATCCAGAGCGTCTTTGTCACTCGGGGTGTATGGGTCTGGACGTAGCTGCAGCTTTCGGGAACTCGCAGCCGGCGCCTTGTTTCGCTTGTTTGGAGGAGTCTGGGGAGTAGACGGTGGAGTGGGATCCTGAGTGAAGTCTAGGGGCGCGTTCTTGGAACCACTCCCCGATCCAGAGCCATCCTCCTCTTTCTTCTCCTCACCCAGGTTATCCTCATCCAGGGCGACGAAAAGACTAGGCTGCGCAGAGTAGTCATCGATGGCAGTCACCATGATCTGGGTAGTCCAGTTATCCGGGGGAACCTGATGATCTTTGAGGTGCTCGAGTAGAGCCTTCAGGCGTGGCCAATTGCCGACAACCTGAGTCTGATGTTGGTTCAGGAAATTCATCACGTTCGGAAGGTTGATCAAACCGGCTTTTAGCCGACGGTCCAGCCCCCGAGCGAACGCGAACATGTCATCACGCTCGAAGAGCTTCTTCTTCCTGTTCATGATTTTGTGCTGCACGTTTGAAATCCCGGGCGTGATCAGAGAGTTCCCGGTCGAGCTGGCGTTTACACACCAGGAAAGCTTCCTTCCAGTGTTGATTCAGTAAGGCGAATCCGGTCTTCATGGCACTGATCTCCGAAAGTTTTTCGAGCAATTCGGAGCCGTCACGAGAGCCACTCGACTGAAGTTGGCGTTTGGCTTCTCGGAGTTGAACGAGAGTCTGTTTCAGGAGTGTCGACATCTTGAACACCTTCCGCGCCAACCCCACCACGGGGTAATGCTGGAGTAGTGACGCCAATTCACGTCTCGCACTCATACTGCTTAGCAAGTCGCGAAACTCTGGCACCGTAGCTGTGGCCTCCACTGACTTAGGAAGCAGGAGATCCGGGCGGATACTCAATCTCGGGTTGACCATCTCCGAAAGGTCCTGGATGTCTTCGTCCGAGAGAGTCTCGGCGAAAGCCAAGGTCTCCAGCCCACCATAACCGTCACGCATCAACCGTTCCGCGAGGCGGTCTGAGCTGGTGGCAGGGACACCCACGATGAAGCTCGATGGGTCTTGTTTTACCCCAAAGCGTGTGGGTGGAACGTCGCCCGGGCAGTGTGGATGAGCAGCTACCGCAGCGGCCGAATCCGAACGCGCCAAATTCAACTCCCCTTGGAAGATGTACTTGGCTGTGGCCGCCGAGATGATCTGCTGGGTAACTAGTAACTGACCCACCGACGCGAAGGCCTCCGCCGTGGCAGCTGGATCATCAATAGTGGATAGGTCCACACCCGCAGCTTGTGGCAGCTCCCGATCCGTCTCAGCGCCTGGCAGTGTGTCGTCTCGCGCTGGATTACTCTCACGCGAAGGCGCCTTGTCCAGTGTGCCGGAGTCCGGCTGGGGCGTGTCATCCACTTGGCCCGAAGGAGTGTCGACCCCGCCACCCGCGCCACCCGAGCCCGAAGCACCGCCTTCGACTGGCGGAACGTCCGGGAGTTGCTCAGGGGCGTGCGGGGGCGCGTCGTCCACGGCGCGACCATTGTCGTTGTCGGCACCTGCCTTGGAGGTGCTCATCGTGTGTGGAGTTGGAGAGTTTTTGTGTTTTGAATGTGTTTGCCTGTCACGTCTGGAGATTGGACGAATAGTGGGTGCGACAGTTGGATCCGGGACGGGACGGAGAATGGTGGACAATCCAGGAAGCCTGTTGGATGGTTGGCGAGCCGAGGTGGCATTGGCCTAGGACGGCTGCGATCGCGAGTGGATCTGCTCATGGTCTGACACTTCGAAGATAAATTTCTCAGTGAGGGTCCGTGACCAGAGGGGCGGTTGACGCGAGGCAACTGGAAGTTTTCCAGAGTGGCCAGTTCGCAGCTGCCCAGGGTGCAGAGCCGGAGAGTGTCGAATGGAGATCGGGATTCAGGGTGGTACAAGAATGGTACACTCGGAAGTGTTGACTGGTTGAAGATCGCGAGGGCAGTTACTCGGAACACGTATAGGCTCACTGGCACGGAGGCGCCCCACCCGAGGCAGAGATTCGGGATGGAGGTACAGCGCCCAGTCCGGCCGCCGACTTCCCTTTGCGGCAGGTACCCATATGAAGGGGCCAAACGCTTCCGGTAGAATGTATCCCGGAAAGCGGCCTGCCCATACGAGCCGAGTGATCACCCAGTTCCTCAAGATCAAGACACCCCGAGCAACACTGTAGAAGTCCAGACGAAGCACACCCTGTACATCCCGAATGATGAAGGACAACCCGAATGACCAAGATGCCACTCCGGATGAAGGTCACCCCGGATGGCAAGTGTACCCAAGTACGAACCGACCAATCACTGACGCCCCAGGGGCGCGCCAAATCAGGCACCCATGCGAACATGAGACCCAGATCCAGACAGTGCTACGCCTAAGCCAAGGATCTTCGAGACAAGCCAATCAGGTGGTGACAGCGCGCCAGCGCACGAAGTGCGATTGCTCAAGACTGCAGTCAGTGCAAGATGAGTGAGCGGCCCTCCGCGAGCTTCAACATGATCCCAAGTATACTGAAACCCAGTCATCCGGGAGGAGTGCATGCGATTCGAGCAGAGGAGACCGCCGAAAACCCAGATACCAAGAAAGAAAGAAAGAAATGATTGCCAAGAGAGAGAGAGAGATAAGAGATAATCAGAGTTTGTTTTGCCTTCTAGAGCCCAAGTGGACTTCGTGTCTATTTGCCATTGACCCTGGAGAGTATATTCGCCGAGGACGACGACGCCATATTTCTGCTACCCAAAGGAGAATCCAAAGGAAGGTCCGGGGGCCGCGTACACCAACGGACGTCCAAGGTCGTGCAACCGCACAAGGAACTCTCACCTACACGCTTCAAATCAAATTGGGTACCCAAAAAGGCTGCTTTTCGGTTGGTCTACCCATTTCATATCTCTAAATTGCCTGTGGACACTCGAAAGAGGACCCTTGCATTCCATATTACATCTGTAGTTTCAGGAGGTTGTAGCAATCACCCCCTGAGATCCGAGTTAGATTGCTTGTTTTAGGACTGTATTTGTGGTTTCCCTCGTTTATTCGAGGGTGGTGCGCGTTGGGCAACCCGGATTTCTCTGTATCCGGGTTGTAACCTGAAGTTGACAGACTGCATATTGTATATACGAACTCTGTATTGTTATTGGTTATTTTAAGAGTGGTTGTTTGGGGAAAGGTCTTTGCTCGTAAGCTTGCCTCCATTCGGGATCTCCCAGTTAAGCAGAACTTGGAAGTTCTCTGTATTCTCGTATCTAATTGATTGTTACATTTCCCGTTGAAAGACGGTCCGCCGAATTAATCGACACCTATAGGGATTGCACAAGGTCACACGCCGACTCGAGTCAGTCTACTGTGTGTTTCGAGTTAACCGGGGCTGGTCCATTCTGGAATACCAGTCTTTTAACCCCGGACACGCTATACATCCTGGACGATAAAAGCGTTCACCCGCTTCGTCTCAGTCCGCTGTATTCGGCGTCGTTCACAGTGACATCTTCCAGGATGAAACCTTGGGCTTCCATGACAGATCAACCTGGCAACTTCGACAGGATGCAACCACAACTTCCTTTCCGAGTGGAAGCCTTCGCAGCTCCATCGAACCTTAACACCACGCCTTCAAAGTCGTCTTATAACATCTCCACGCTGATGACCGGGGGTGCCTTAACGAGACCCTTCGCTGGGACGAGTGACTCTGCGACTTCATCAGGATATTCTCTGGGAGTGATCCCTGCGCCCATGATCGCCGCTACGCCGTCTTCGTCCTTCTTCACCTTTCGGATGTCCAAGTTCCAATGTGACAAAGTCACTCCCCATGGAACACACCTCCCGTCTGCCGTCTTGGATTGAATGATCCACTTCAGAACGGAGTATCGGGTGTATACTTCAAGAGGACATCCCTCGATCAGCGTCCGGAAGACTTGGAGGACAAGCAACACCGCTATGACTTCCTTTTCTGCGATGTGATATCGGAGCTCGGCGTCGTTCAGAACACGGCCGGTATAGCGTACCGGGTTAATGACTCCATCGTACTCCTGCCCGAGCACAGCGCATGCAGCCCACCGATTAGCGTGCGGGATGATGACAAAAGGCTTGGTCCGGTCTGGATGTCGGAGCAGCGGTGTCGACATAATCTTCCGTTTGAGAATCTCGAACGACTCCTTGGCCCGGGACAAATCTCGGTTCGAGCGTATCTGCTCGTCCGTTAATTCGTACAGGACAGCAGCCACTACCAGGAAGTCCTCAATAAACTTGTGATATTAGTTGAGGCTTCCGAGAAATGACTGAACACATTTCAGAGTGTTCGGAAACGGCAGATCCTGGACTGCTTTTGCGATTTTCGGCGTCGCTCGGATGCCTTCTGCACTGATCTCGTGGGAAAGGTAGGGAATCGACTGCTTTCCGAATTCACTTTTCGGCAGACTCACAGAGTTGTTCCAATACCTCAGCCGGAAAAGTAGCTTGTTCAGGTCCTCACAGAGTTGATCCCACGAAACTGCTCTATGCGCGATGTCATCGATGTAAGAGCTGCGTCCGAGGACAGGTCCCATGTGCGAGGGCGTCGGAATGTTCCTCTGAAATACCGTCATAGTATCTATCAGAGCTGGAACTTTCTCCTCTGTGACGCCTCCTCTTGGACACTCCAATTGGAGGAAGTCCAGCACGTCTTGGTCGACTTCGGCCTCCTCCTCGGGTGGCAAACGGACGAACCCCCAGAGGCAGTGATTGATTACTGCTTGGTATACCAGGGGAGCATTCTTCAGTCCAAACGGCATACGCACCCACTGGAAGTGTCCGAACGGACATACGAAAGCGGAGATCAGCTTCGCACGCTCCGTCATACGGATCGCCCAGAAGCCACTAGCCCTATCCAGACGTATGAACCACATCGCGCTCTCGAAACCAATCAGCAGATCGTCGATCAGAGGCAGCCGGTAGTTCGAGAGTTTAATGAACGTATTCACAATCCGGTAGTCGATACACATTCTGATGTCAACTCCGTTCTTCTTCAGAACGATGACGATGGGCGAAGCCCATGGCGATTCGGAATGCTCCACAGGTCCTTTCTCCAAACGTTTCTTGATCAACTCGTATACCTTCATCTAGAGATGCGGTGCAACAGATCGTGAACGCTGAGCCACCGGCTTGGCATCTCCAACATCCAAATCACATACGACTGGTCGAGCCGGGGCAGGGGCAGCATTGCCGTCACCCAGGAAGATACTACGATGATACTTCAAAATGTTACTCATCTTGTGTTCCTCGTCTGGAGTCGTAATCCCCGGCTCTCCGATGTCTGCAGTCTCGATGTCACAGCTGGGACTCAGATCCTTCAACTCTGGGAGGAGCACCAACTGATCCCGGAGCTGGGACAGCAACTCAGTCCGTGGATGTAAATGTTCCGTTCTGGGTCCAAATCCTCCACGTTCATCTTCATGTAGCGCTCGTACTCCAACTCCAACTTCCGCAAAGGTGTGCAAAGCCAATCTTGGACTGGCACATCATCCTCCTCCTCCTCGAGAATCTCGTTTGGAGGGTCACACACATAATCGTCATCCAGACTGATCGCATCGAAGTATTCATCTCCGTCGTCATCTTCGCTGGGAGGCATGATCTCTTCTAGAGCATCAACAAAGTCACTCTCGTCTTCATCGTCCCTTTCCAAACCGACAGTCTGGGCATCCGACTCACGCTCCGAGCGCACCTCCGGTTCAGAGCTCGGCTCTTCTCGCTTGGACGTCTCAGAGGGTGGGCAATCCTGCTCAGCCTTTTGGACGATTCGCACTGCGGCGGATTCCAGAGGGAGACGTCTCAACACTCGGTTCGGCCATCCATACTCCTCTTTCTCGACGCAAGGAGGGCCCTGATCTTCGTACATCTGGGTCACTTCGTCAATCCTGCGTTCCATCTGATCGGAGAAGGTAGTCTCGTAGATGAGATGTTGCCACTCCAGATATTTTCGGCTTCCTGGACGTACGAAACGACCAGCCATCGGAAAGGAGTCTCGCTCAACAATTCTCGCAATCGGCGTTTGGAAACTGAGATTCAGGTTCTTGTCTGAAATGTTCACCACTTTCACAGCGACTGGGTACGACTTGGATGCGAAAATCAACTTGGTAACCCAACGGTCTCCTCGGCCTGCCCAAACCTCATCCCGGTGTGGGTCCATCTGAGCATAGTGAATCTGCACTACGACGCTTCTCCCCGGGAGCAACCTCGCCGTGTAATCTGGCGTCACAGCGAGGTCCAAACCTTGGGCCTTCCGGATCGCTCCTCCCCGATTGAGCAAAATGGCTTCCTCATCTGGGAGCTTCACAAGTCCTTCTCGAACGCAAATTCGAACACCTGCAGAGTACATGAAGTCCATACCCAGGAGAGTGTCAATCCATTCGCCAATGTTCACAACCCACAAGTCCAGGATGTAAACCACTCTTGGGCCGATGGTGACCTTGACTTGAGCCTTGGATCGAATTATGGTAGGCACTCCTCCCAGACCGGACACTCGCAGAGGACTGTGAACACTTAATTTGAGTTTGAGCTTACGCGCTAAGTCCGCACTCACCATGCTCACAGACGCTCCGGTATCCAACATTATTGGGATGCGGTGATTATTCACCGTGCCATGCACCGTCGCCACTTTCCGATCGTCATCCGACTCGTGATCCTTCCACCATCCAAATCTCTCTCCAGGCTTCAAACGGAACTCGATCGGCGGATCCAACTCCGGGACGTCCAAACTAGAATCATCAGAGCGAGAGTCATCATCTTTAAATACAGTCATACATTCGTGTTTACCTTGTGTTCGACTCTTCAACTCGGGTCCCAAATACACTAAGGCACACAATTCTGGGGGCTTCTTCGGCCCGGCGCGTTCTGGATCCCCATCCAGCGGGCTTACAGGTTTGACATCGATCACATTGGAGTCCGGACCAGCAACGATCTTCGGTGTGTCCAAAACGCTTTCACGTCTCGCAGAATCTGGACGTATCTGGTGGCTTGCTAAATCGGGGCGACGAGTCATTAGGTCGAAACTTTCTCGGAGGAGGTTTCCAACCGGCGTTCTCCATCGCTCGATACACTTGCGACCAATCTTCCGGAAATTGACTCTCCGACGACCCTGTCTCCACTTCTTGATCTGGGATCTCTTCACCGTCTCTTGGAAGTGCACTTGCTTCTCATCCTCTGAACTTGACTCGACTTTGCTTTGCGCAACGTTTGTCTTGGCAGGACGCTTCGGACGGAACTTCCCAGCGGACATGTAGTCCGGGCGAGATTCACGTCTGGGAGGAGGAGTTTCATAATCGTCGTCTTGATGCATCTCTTCATACTGCTTGAGCACGAACTCCAAGTCTTCCAGGCTGTGTAGGCGTTGACCTTGCAAAGTCGAACGGAGCGAGGAGTCCAGGAGTTTCTTCATGAACACCTTGAAGTGGCGTTCTCTCTCCTTGGACGACTTCCGGAAGTTGATTCCAGCCTTGTCGGCGACCCGATTCAGGCGATAGAAAAATTCCAACGGAGCCTCCGTTTTCTTCTGGGTCATACTGTAGTACCGCTCGGAGTCCGATGTCTTCGCCTTGCAATATTTTTCCTTGAACGCCTTCAGGAATCGCTTCCAGCTGTGACGTACGTCTTCTTCCAAATTGTAGCGCCAGTCTCGAGCGGAGGACGGCAACTTCAGCTTCATCTCGTAAATGCGCATCTTGTCGGACCATCCTCCTTGAACTGCCATACTCTGGAACTTTTCAAGCCAGCGAATGCGTGTCGACAGTGAAGCCTTCTCGTTGAAGTCTTCCAGAGCCGAGGCATTCACGTAAGACTTGTATGTAAACACCGTGGTCCCAGCTTGAGACGTTTTCGAAGTCATTGCGTTCGGAACCGACTCCTCGAAGAAACTGCTGTCCGAATCATCAGAGCTTTCATCGTCCTTCTTGTCCGAGTCAGAGTCTGGATCGGAGTCATGGGGGTCATTTCCTCGTTTGGAGATCTTCCTTGCGGAATCTCGTCTCGACGACCTTGACCTCCCAGGGTCCTTCTTGGGCGGGTCCGAACCTCCAGGCGGAGTACGTCCGGGAGGACCTCGTTTTTCAGAGCTCTGTTCAGTCTTCGCTTGAGTTGCGTTTCTGCTTCTACTCGCAGCGTCATTCTTGACCTTGGCTTGTTGGAGTTTTCGCAAAGTCGCTTGTAGTTGTGCCGCGAAATGTCCATCCGCAGTCGTCTGAGCGGCCTGCGCCGGGACTTGAGGGGTCACAGGGACTTCGTCACGAGGGTTGGATTGTGTCGTTGCTGCACGTTTCTCCCGAAGTTGACGTGCATAATACTTCTGGACGTTGATAGCAGCTTCTTGATCTCTCTCGCGCGCCTCCCGGAGAGCTAACAACTCCTTTCGGGTCACTTCCAGTTCCAGTGCTTGTCGTCGCCCTTCGGACTCCAAACGAGCTTTCTCCTCTGCGACTTCCCGAGCTTGTCGATTCTTCTCAGATTCCAACTGCGCCTGGAAATTTCCCCGCGCCGCTTCCATCCGCTGACGTTCGTTCAGAGCTGCTTCCGCTCGTAGCGCCTCCACAACTTCTGGGGACACTGGAGCGAAGCTTGCCAAGTTGGGTGAGATCTGAGGTGATACGGTCTCCTTCTCGACTCTTGTACTCTGCTTCTGGACTCGAGTGATTTCTCCTCCACACTAGCCATAGAATCTTTCACTGTAGCCATCGAATTTTCCATCCTTTGCATAAGCTCCATGGCTGCCACGGTTGACCCCGCGGACTTGACAGAGTACCTCGAACGATTGGATCGCTGGGAGTGTCGCGAAGTCGATCTGCGACGTCCGGATGTTCGCTTGGACGAACGGCGTCTTTCCCGTTCACGGCGTCTCGAGTAGTAACTGTCATCGGAGGACTCTTCATCTGATGATGTATCGGGTCGACGGTTTTTGCGGCGTGTTCGTCGCTGGGACGTCTTCACCGTCTTAACATCTCTTTCGGACTCCGACATGTCCACATCGCCCACATCAGGTTTACGACTCTTGGACGGGCGGGATGATTGTCTGTTGGATGTACATACCCATCTCCGGACCGCTTGGCACGAAACCACTAGCTCCGTGAGCCGTCATTACCATGGGGTGGTAACCAACGTAAAACATGTGTCCTCCCTCATACGACCACATCGAGGAGCCAGATGACTCATCTCTTGACGACAAACTTCCAGTCACGAAACTCCTCTGGGAGACACTCGACTGTCCAGAGACATCCGACTGACTCGGAACGGAGTTCGATTTCGTCTTCCGGGACACATCATCTGGGCCACCGAATTAACCTCGCTGGGAGGCACCGTACTTGGTCCCGTCCCTGACGAAGCATACAGCGGTAGCGAACTCAGAGATGGAGGCTGAGGCGGATGTGCTTGTGGACGCTTGGCATCGGGTTCACTCTAGGACGATCCTCTTGGACTTCTCGTCGTTCGGATTCCCAAAGACCGGAATCGCATCACAAACTCGCGACCCAGCAGGTCCGACTCATTCATGAAGAGTCTCCTTCGGCATCTTCGGCGTGATAATCCAATCTGGGAGGACGCTCCGACTTGACTCCTTCTGGAAGCACAGACTTCCCGGAAGCTTTAGCCGTCACTTGTTGCCACTCCAGCATTTCCACACCCAAGAGTTGCAGCAATCTGCCACCACCTTGTAGACTTTGCTTCGGTGGATCTTGGACGCACGCGTCTTGAACCACTCTGAAACGAGATTTGTGAACTCAAACCCAGCTTCACAGAGCAACGTCTGGAGCGCAGCTACACTTTCCCTCGGAGATGATAGTCCGGGTGGAATAGTCGCCGCGGTCAAATCTTGAGCCATCGCTGGCATCCGTCGTTCCGGACGCAGTTCTACCGCCCAAGCATCCTCCGAAGTCGCGGACAGTGACCACTCTCGGAGGTATCCAGACGTTGCGAGTATCGCTGTCTACCAACCCGCAGTATCCAAAGTCACAGCGGGCCACGTGTACTCCACAGAGGGAGGCGAAATCCTTCCAGACGGAGCGCGCTCCCAGCGCCGAACTTGTTCTGCGACGTAATCGCGCGCTTGGATCTCCGCGACACTCACTCCGAGGTCTCGTCGAGGAGTCTCAACCGGTTGGGGGCCGGGGGTCTCCAAAACGGGAACTGCCGGATCGACTCCTGGAAGTTCCTTATCCTCCTGGACGGTCACCAGAGGCTTCTCAGCCTTGACCAGTGACGCCTTATCCCAAAGAACAACGTCGCCTTCCGGAAGTACTTCGACTTCCTCAGCTGGCTGTGGAGAATCCGAAATTCCATCCACAACCAGGGATACTTCGTTTGGAGTACATTCCAGTCTCCGAGCGGGGTCTTCCAAGATCTTGACTCCATCTTCGGGCATTCCCAAAGCCGGCGTCTTGAGCTCTTCTTCTCCCGCGAATACGCTGACCACGTCGTCCGGCGAACCTTTGTGTTGCCCGTCGTCCAAAAGTACTTGGTGCGCATCTTGGACGTCCAGTCTGGACGACGTCTGCTCTTCGGCCGCGGCCAGCCTCATCTTCTCCTCGGCTGTCTTACGCTTCGCAGCGTTGGCCTTCCGAGCCTCGCGTCCAAGCTCTTGGTCTCTTCCGGCGGCAGCCCTTGTACTCGGTGCGAAGCCCGCGACGCCGAACCGCGTCCCGCCTCTTCGCGCTCACCTTCTTGCATGCTACTTCTCCGAACCATAACCACAGTTAGGAAGTAAGTCAACAATCAGCACCCTAAAATCAAACCAATATAACAACTCGGTGGAATCACTAGACAACCAAATCCGGGCACGCGCACCAGCTGTGGCGAAGTCGGTGACAACTTTTTGCCGCCCAGGTGTATAGTGCTCGTGTGCTACCCTCGTTGGGACCTGTTCCCCCTCCAAAAAATGACTTCCAGGAGGAGAACAGGCGGGTATACCTCCAAACGAGAAACCTCGTTCGGAGTGGCGTGCGTACCTTGCGTAATCCCCTTCTCGGGCCGTTTATCTTCGGTGGACCGGTGAGTTGTTAATATATGGGTATAGAGAATATAAGAGTACTGAGCGTGGACGTATACCTCCGAACAACGCTCGTACAGTTAGTGAGAAGTAGTGATCTACTAACCAGATCCACTCCCAGAGTTAAGATAACCAATCTCAAATATACAGAATACAAATACACAAACTACCCGTCACTTCTTCTTTTGGACCCTCGGACGGTGGGTCAACACTCCAGTCAAATAGGGTTCTCCGCTTGGAAACACTGGTCAACCTCCAAACGAACCCTTACCAATATTCTTCTCTTCGACTCACGCACCACCTCCGTTTGGAGGAAAATAGACAGACCTGATACACAGTCCTATCACACAGTAATCTATCAATAATTCCAGGGCCCGATCACTAACAAACCTCCCAGACTGCAGTTAATATGAAATGGATAAAGCTCCTCTGCGAAAGAGTGTACTTCCCAACTAATAATATGGAATAGTAACGGTTCACTCCCGGTGTGCGAGCCCGGGTCCCCGTCCTAACTGTGACTTGACCTTTTTGGGTGAGAATCCCCACACGTCCCCTGGCACGGTCGGTGTGTCTGGATGTTGACGTTCGGGCAGTCAGACCTCCGGGGGCGGTCCCTAAAAAACGCGGTAGGCTGCTGTCCTCTGGTCCCAGGCGATATTTGCCTCGCTCCCGTGCTCGGAATTACGATGCACTTGCGGGTCTGAGGCAAAACGGATTCTGTTATTAGGTTATCTTGGTTTCTTACTCTCTCTCTCTCTTTTATCTTGGCCAGAAGATCTCTGCTGGAAATCTCTTGCGTTCTGGGCGTCGATCTTCGACACACACTCTTCTTTTATCTTGATCTTTGTATGGGGCGCGTCCCAGCTTCAACCTTGGCGCGCGTAATCGTCCAGCACGTCGGGTCCGCATCCTCGCACGTGGGTGTGACTCAGTGGGTGACCGTGGTACTTTTGAACCACTCTTCGCTCCGGACATATCTTGAGATCTGAGTTGACTTGGACTTTGTATGGTGACTCATCTTGGAGCACCACCCTCTTCGTGACTTCACTCTGTGACTTCCTCCTCTGGGACGTCACGTCACAGCTGACTCTTGGACTTCTTTCCTCTTGGACATATTCCTTCTGTTGGACTTCTTGACTCTCTTGGACTTCTTGACTCTTGACTCCCGGACTTCTTGACTCTTGGACTCTTGACTCCTGGACTCCTGCTTCTCTTTGACTTCCGTACTGACGTCACAGCTGACTCTTGGACTTCCTGATGACTCGACTCCTGGAGTTTATCATTCTCGACTCTGGGACTCTTGATCACCGGTCGTTTGGAGTTCGCTTGTATCCTGGGTCTCACTTCTGTATGCATGGGTTCCCAGATCCGAATGCACAGGGCTTGATAATTTTGGTACAGTCACTTCGTGTCAAAGGCCCCGCCTTGTACTAAGGAAGATTTACGGTCTTTGGTCCGCTATGTGTACAGCTCAGCATGCGTGGACGCTGACAACCAAGATGCCGCACTAGCGTGTCGGATGTGGCACTGTTCGGCCGGTCTTCGGACCTTGGCTACGTCCAGAAGCAGCACGTGTCAGTCTCAGCGGACGGCACCTTTTACCTGCGATTGCTGCGCGTCAAGACATCGGAGGAACAGGGGCTTACCTTGATACCGGACAAGAGTGACTTCTTGACGTGCCCCTTGCACGCTCTTGCAGTTGCGCTAGCGACGCAGGATGCACCAGGCACAGAGACACAAACCGCAATGGCACCAACTCAAACCAAGAAACACAGTGGTGAGGTCCAACGTGGCGAAGCCGGTGTCCAAGCGTACGCGAACCGGATGCTCAAGCGCGTCGCCGAACCAGCTGGAGCCACCCCTGACTTAACCTCACACTCCTTCAGGCCCGGCATGCAAACGCAGACGACCGTCTAGCCGCCCAGTGAATCTTCGATCGCGGTGCTTGGGATATGACGAAGACAAACAAGGCCTTCGCCTACATCACCAACACCGCGCTCGAGGACAGGAAGGTGGCTCGGGTTTTGAGCGGGTGGGCAGCCGACGATGTACCAGCGATGGTTGACGTCGCGGCGCTTGATCATGCAAGTTGGGGGCGCCTTGGTCGCTTCTGATCTGCCTGGGTACCAGTGTACCAGCAGAGGTGTCTAGCGCCGACCACGTATACACCGTATACACCGGTACTCCGAGATGTCAACCCCGTATACAGACTCGTATAGCCGGTGGCAGGTCCAGAGGCTGCCACGCGTTCGTTTTAGATCGTAGATCGACAGAGGCAGCTCGGAGTCCCCAATACACTCAGTTTGGTTTTTGCTCAGTAGCGAGCACGATCCTGTACGAGACAGATCAGCTTTCAGGTCTTGCTCTTCGGCTCCTGCACAAGTCTCAACCAGCAACGTCTCAACGTAAGTATCAAGGTCTTCAGCGATTCACAGCGTACCTCATCCGTTACTACACCCAGTTGAAGGAGCTTTCGCCATCGACCCCGATCGTTACGCGTGTGGAAGAGTGATTGGTAGCTGCCGACATGCTTGCTTGGTCGGTCACGCTGGACAATGAAGCTGCCCAACCTGCTCAAGAAAAACACTAACACGAAGCCCAACACCACTGCTCGAACCTGGACCATCTTCTAAATGTTATTCAAGAGCTTAGTGCCATGAAGAAGGCCCTAGCTGTGCGCGTGACAATTGTCGTGGCTGCGCTAATGAAATCTAACAAGGCACCACAAGAAATCGCTGAAGAGGATACTACAAGGGAATCGTCAGACCAAGAGCCGAAGCCGAAAGCGAAGAGAAAAACAAGTCACTCACCTTCCAGCAGATAGGTATGAATGGTACACTCGGGTTCCGCGGGTCTGGGGGCCAGAAGAAGTCGGAGTCGCGCCACGTCGTCGCCTTCATGAAGATTTTCCTCGTCGGATACTTCGCACTTGATCCCAGGGCCGATGACTACAAAGGCCAAGTCCTCCACGCCAGGCGTCGTGCGGAAGGTGCCGTCCTTGCGTTCCTCAAGTCGCGGAACATCAACACGAAGGGAGCCAGAAGCGTATTGCGTGCGCTGCGCCCGCTGCACAAGAGCGGCGTCGTAGACGAGCGCATCGTCGCTTACAAAAAACTTATCGCGGTCGGAAGCATCGTCGACCCGGCACCTCCGGATACGCAAGAAATTTTTGCCATTGTAGGCCACGTGTAAGAAGGTTAGATCAAATGCATAATACACGGTAGTGCATACATACCCAGGTAGCCACACATCAGATTGCACGACGCATCATCCCAACACACAACACCAGGCACCAGTAGCAGCGCCAAGCAGTGATACGACGTAGAAGCACCAGCACCATGATGTAGCAGCACGACGCACCGCCACGACGTAGCTGCACGACCCACCGCCACGACGCAACAGCAGCACCGACGCGCAGCGATGTTGATCGATAATACCGACCCTATTCGAACGGGCACATTAGGGCCGAAGTCCTGCGCTCTAACCATTGAGCTACGGTATTAGAGGGGGGGTCGGTAGTGAGGCTGCTTGCAAGCGGGACAGCGTGGGAGCGGGCAGCGTGGGGGGGGCGGGGCAGCGTGGGGGCGGGAGTTTGCCGTGGCCAATGTCTGGAGGCTCGAGCAGTAGCTTTGAAAAAAAGGAGACTGAGAGCTTTGAGCTGTGTGTCGGCTGCCTACATCGCCTAGCAGCCACTAATGTTTGCGTGGTAGACGCATATTGATTGTAGACTGTGTCAATTAAAACTTACTTTTTTCTTTCACTGATTGGCTAATAAAATAGCCAATAAAAGACACTGCATGATATATTGTTATCACTAGACCGCTTCTAATTGTGACCCTCCTACCAGAGCATCGGCCTCATAAATGAAATTGCCGGCTCCAGAGCACAGTGTTCGGGGGACTAAACAGGTGCTTATACAAAATACCTCATTCCTCGATCCGCAGGCCACTAGAGGCGATTTCCTTGCGGCTGTGAGCACCGCATGAAAGCTGACTGAAAGGCCACGAGGCCTATCTACCGTATATATATTTTTATTTCTGATTTTGTCCTATTTCCGATTTTGTCCTGTCGATGTACAGTATCCTAGCTGTCGGAAAATGTAGGGATGTCGGAACCGTTGCGATGTGGAAATTGCATTTCCAGTTGAGTAATGGGAGTTTTTAATTTTCCTCCCACCTCTTTGAGTAATTTCATTACGAAATGCCATTTATATGCGGTTGCATCATCAACCACTGCCAACGCGTACTTGTACCCACCCGAGCCGTACAGCCCTTGAGGCTTCATTTTTCCTATCTGTCGCAGCCCTTTATCACCGCCACCTCAATATGCCACCAACCTCTCGGTCCATATCACATTAGGATCAGAACCCAGTGCTGAAGGCCCCACTCTACCCCCCTGTAAGTTTTCAGTTTCTTGGAGTAGCTGTTGCTACACTTTAACCCTTTCGCGGTAGAAGGGCACATTTGTCGCCCTTTTAGGGGGGGTCAAAACAGGGTGTTAAAGCACCGCCTTCAATGGCGCATCCTGTGCCCCTTTGCACAAGTTCAACCGTGAATGCACCATATTCTGTGACAATTTATAAACAATACAATCAGTAACCATCAAGTCATACAAAAATTAAGTAGGATGCATTTGGTCGCGTGTATCTGCGAATCATTGCAGGTACTATGTTTCAAGAGACATGTACCGTGAATTTCCTCAAGGGCGCATAGAAGCAAATTACTTAGACTTGAATATTATACTTAGAGCAAGAGGCTCGCGAAAGGGTTAAATGTCATTATGTTCGCTCCGTCACTGCTATCCTCTGCATATGCCTCCTAACAGTCAACTCCCCCTACCTTTCTCATCCCTCTCTTCTTCAGTTCTGCTTCCAGTTTCGTCGTTGTTGTTCTACATAGCCTCGAGCCGCGCGCGAGAGTGCTGTGTGCCGTGATGCCACCAAATTAGTTGAATTAGTGACTTCCGAAGCGCATAACATGCAGTGCAAAATCGGCACTCGTATTCACCAAGTGTTAGACCCCTGTATTTGACCGTCAGTTTCGAAGTGAGGGGGCTTCAGTGGTCAGGTCACGCGTCCTCCTCCACTCTTCGGCAACTTTAAAGTGTGTGCCACATAAGTAAATGTGTGGTACTTTTCCTACTGGCTAATATAAACCGATATTTTACCCAGTAAAATCCATCGTAGAACTCCCACTAATAGTTGAAGCACATCCTATCTTAGATCATATCTTATGAGCACACACGGTGTTACTCTCCTTTCTTATGTCGGCTGTAAACACGTTCAATATTTACCCTTTGATTATTCCTTTACTTGATTTATTTAACGCGTGGGTACCCAGCCAAGTTGTCTGCCTTACTGGTTCAGTTCAAAATTTCTTAGGACGGCTGGTAACTGCATCCATTTCTTATCAGCTTGCTCATAATTCACGTAGTGCCAGATAACTTATTTTTACCCTCAACGGCCCTTCACTATATGAGAAAATTCAGCATAGCTTATGATTATCATTACAGCCAAAACATACACTAACCCAAAATTTGGGATCCAATCAGCATACTTTCATATGACTTCTGACTTATCTTATGACTTCTGCCTTTCACTTGATTCCAATCAGATCTTTCATTGGCCCCACCTCCGCACTTTGCACGCCATTTCGTCCTTCACTTTCAATTTTGCTTTTATCTTCATCTGTTCGACTTTGCGCCTCTAGCCGCAATTAAACTCTTTATCGGGGGCTAGGACAAACGCAACAATAACTCCAACCAGACTTTGGAAGGCGGTGGTACACAGTTACATTCACCGTGGCGGGGGGGTGGCCCTCACTTTTCACATGCGGGCAAATGTGTTCCATATTGTGCTTGCACCAAGAATACTTGGCTCGTCCTAGTCTAGTCTTTAGCCATTGAGCTCAAGCATATTGGAAGTCTTAATAGTATGATAACGTTGCGTCTAATTGCATTGTCTTAACCGCATAAGTCTTTACCCTTGATCTTGACCTTGGCTCACAAGTATCTTTGCACTTCAAGTTGGAGCCGGCTGGCTTAAACTTGACCAAACGGTGGAACGTCAATGCGTACTAGCGAAAGTACTGACGCCCATGAACCGAGTGGTTTCACATAACCAAGCGCTAAAGTATCTGTGGTCTCGATCAACCCATGATTACTGTAGTAAGGGAGGGTTTAGGTCTTTGACCCCCATCAAACTCCTTAACTTCTCAAATTGAGTTTCAGGCAGTGCCTTTGTGAGAGCATCCACAACCATGTCATTAGTACTACAGCACGAAACTACTATTCGTCCTATATCATGAACCTCTCTCGCATATCATATAGCCCTTTAATATCAATGTGCTATGTTGATGCATGATTAGCTGGATCCATTATTATACTAATTGCTCCTTTGTTATCACACCAGCGTACTATCGGTTGCTTCTGGTTAAAGCCTAGTTCCTCCAACAGAAACCATATACATTCGCTTTCTTTTACACCCTCACTTGCTGCAATTAATTTAGCTTGTGCTGTGAGGAGACTTACTGTATCTTGCCTCGAACTTTTCCAAGTAAATCACGCATCTGCCATAATACCATAATGCTGGCGACACTGAGCCGGAGGACGGAGCTGGCGGCGCCGAGTCAGAGGGCGGGACTGGCGCAGAGTCTGACGGGACTGAGGTGGAGGGCAGAGCTAGTAGTGCGATGGCTTCAGCCGCAACATGCTGGGCCACGGCAGCCATCGCTTTAAGTCTGCTAGCGGGGTATGCACCTCCCGAGTACGACGTTGCGTTGCTGACAACTCTGTTGCTGGCAGAGGTCAAAATCGTTGCTCTTTGGTGCGGCCCCCCAGACATTACGCGACGGCGCCTAGAATGGCTTACCCGAGCAGTCGCAGAGTGGCAACGTTAATGAGGGGCGAGTGAGGGGTATGTTTGGGCGCTGTATGGAAAGGTGTCCATTTTGGTTTAGTAGGCTATAGTGAACGTCAGAGTGGCGGGGCGCTGTATGGAACAACCACTGAACGACCCCAAAGTCATTCAGTCTCCACCAATCGTCGTATGCAGGTCAGGAACGTGGAGTACGGTCTCTTAGAACTCGTAGTGCATCGGGAATACAGGGTGACGATACATTGGGTAAATCCCGCGAATGTCGATGTCTGCCTTGATGCACACACGACAGAACACGTTACCACACCGCCCACAATGTACAGGCTCTACAATCGGTCCCCAACAGCTGGATGAGACATTTTGGTGCTGCCCCTGCTCGTGATCAGCTGTGTCCCCTGTCCTGGAAGCTTGTGCATCTGGGGTTGCGATGTAACCTGTTGTATTTCCGACTGGATGGCTTTGAGCTGGTGGCGCGCACCATTAGCATCGTGGCGTCCCCGATGTCGTGTCCCTCGACTTGTCGCTCCACTTATCTTGCCTCCTGACGCTGGTTGCGTTGTCCACACCGTATGGCAGCGACAAGCTCGGGAAATCGGCGGGCAAAGCAGATGGCACTCCCGATGTAGCGCCTTAGTGACATGGCATGGCGAAAAGGGGTCGTGCCCCGAAGTCCATTAGAGAAGCGTCCTCAGCTTTATAACCTAGTTTAATCTGGACGGGCCTTATGGATTCAAGTACGACTGGCGCGATTTGGGGCAGTCCGCCCAGTGGCGCCAGGAGGGCGGAGGGTGCATCATGGTCTGGAGGCGTTTTGGGGCTGCTTCGCCCTAGCGATGGCCAGTGCCGACAATTTCTTCCTCACCCTGGGCTCCTTCGCGGGCCTGTCGACCGATTTCGAGTCCCCGTCGCGCACTCTGGCTGATTTGTCCACGCTGGAGCCCACCGAAGCGTTCTATGTATCCACCATCTCTATAGTCAGCCCAGTACTTGGCCCAGCTGAGCCATTGGTATACTTGATCTATGTTTAGCCCATTATGGTAGCCGTTCCTCATCGCTTCCCTACTCATTCTATGTTTAGTATCAACCCCTGCCCAAGGTAAAATTGATTTGGCTATGTTGAAGGGCCGTCAAAAGTCTTGTCCTGTTTCTGAGTATATGTTGCATTTCGCTCAGATGTTGAGTTCGTCTCCCAGCGAGACAACGCATCGACTCACGCGTCGCGTGAGACGACTAATTTCGAGCAAGAGATGAAATTCGACACGATTGATTGGTCAGCCCGTTCCCCTGGCTGCAACCCCATTAAGAACCTCTGGAGGTAATGACGGCTCGGGTTTTATGATCCTGGCCACCAGTACTGCACAGTTGGCGAGATCGAGGAGGCGATCATGCTTTCGTGGACCTTTATTGAGCAGGGGTACTTGCTTAAGCTCGTGGAGTCCATGCCTCGCCTTTACCTAGAAAGTTGATATCACTAAGTATCAGCTTTAATATAGAAGTTTGTATATGATTGCATAAAAGATGTGCGGTTGCCAGAAAGGTACGGTGCTTATTGATGTCGCTGGAGCCTACGCCGGCGATCTGTATGTCAGTCCTACCAAGGGTACAGAAATCGCAGTTGTTAACGCTCACTTGCTCTCGGTATGCTATGTACCAGCAACATATCTAAACAACGACCCATTACACGTCCTGCAGGTATACTTCTTGTCGGCTGTAAATAGGCCCGTAGGTGTATCTACAATCAGGAACTTTCCCGCTGATCAGAAAAAACATCGTACTTATAGGAGGCACTGCAAACACCATGAACGCATGTAGTATACAGCTTTAACAAGTAGTATATAGGTCGTAGATAGCACACGAAAAAAATCCGTGAGTGCGGGGGTGGGGTTAAATGATTTACGGCTACGACTGCGGCAACTAAACTCATAGGAATCTACTTGCAATACACGATTGTCTCAAATACATATTTTTTCACTCGTTGTCTAAGTTTTTGTAGCTAGCATGGTAGTAGACCTATATACAAGTTGCAACATTGAAAGATAAAAACTGCCAAGCAAGACTTATGCTTGTAATATTTGTTGTACTAAAATCCATGACACAGCAAGGGATGAAAAGCTGATGTTTTTGATTTGCTGTAGTGATCCACACATTGTATAGTCATCCCAGATAAACATGAACAAATCCTTAGTAGAATGAAAGCCGTGCCTATTAAAGGCCGCTTACTTGACTTAGATTCACTATGCAATAGACAGTTATTCGATATGCTGTAACAAAACATACGAAGTAACGTGAGTGGTTTAGGCTGCTTAGCAGCCTCAAATGGATTGTTTACTTCAGGGGTCGCTTGGGGAACTTCCGCTTGAAGTGGTCACGAACACAACATGCGTCTCGCCCAGTTGGTGGATGGTCTTTTCGCACTTCTTGCACGAGACGCACAGCATATGCGGCCTTGTCAAATTGCTAAAACGAATGTGACTAATAAATCAAAGCATGGAATTTGATTGATCATTAATACATCGGGCATAAGCATGGTGATCGGCTGGTTACTCGTAGTAATCGCTGGAACTCTTGCTAGAAGTGTCTGACTCTTCGAGCCACCATCAGTCTTCGTCTACAGGTCTGCGCCGTGGCGAGAGCACCGAAACAGCAAGGGTCGCCGACCCGGGGAAAACAGGAAGCCTACACATTGGCACGCGGCAGCCATCTCGCAGCGTCGATGTGGGCGTTGATGCACACACAACAAAATGTGTGGTGAAAACGCTCACACGCAATAGCGTTGCTCACTTGAACCCAGCATCTGGGGCACCTGTCAGTGTCCGCCTTGACTGGGGCCACTGGACCCGCTGCTGCTGTCATGACGACCGCTGCACACTTCCATTACTATCGCAACGGCTGTAATGGTGGCGGTCACATGCTCTTGAGCACTTTCTCTGTGCCGCACTTGGCAACGCTCTCGGCGACGGCTGTTTCGTCTTACCCGGCGTCCCTCCTGCACTTGGCTCGGAAACTGCCTCAAATAGCAGATCGCTTTTCGGCTGTGGCGTCGTACCGAGGCGGCGTGGCGAAAGAGGCGGTAGCAAGTGGGGCAGGTGAAGACCGTCATTTGAGAAATGGTAGCTCCGCAGAGCTTCCAAATGCTTGCATGCGTTTTTGCCCAAAAATACCTTGATTTCTTTTCGGCAGATGGACGGTCTTTTTTTATTCTAAACAAAAAACATTTTCCCTATTTTTGAGCCCTGAATACAGACTTACTCCAAGAGTCGTTCTTCGCAAGACTGGTGGCGCGGTGAGTGAATATATGGAGCATTTCAATGTCGAGGCTATGGATTGTTCCATCCGACTTCCAGATATTTCTCCGGTAAGGAGCGACGGGAGATGTGCAGGCGCAGTGGAAGAAAGCAAAGGCGTCGCCGAAAGACTCTGGAAGGAATGTGGTCGCACGAATGGAGAATGACGCAAGCATTGGTTCTACATCTGAGTCTGGCCAAAGAGATTCGACTGTGGATGAAGATGATATTGAATTGGATATTGGGCTCTACCCACTGTTTGGATTGAGCAGTGAAGAAACGCTCCATGACGAAAATGGTGCTCGTAATGATATTGAAGTCCGTGGCGAAAGAGAGATCAGCATGATCGTCTTCAGCGTGGTTTGCATTCAAACGTACTTTGGGATGCAAAATCTGGGTTGGGTCGTGAGGCAAAAGAGTTCCAGCTATCAATACGGCTGACGAGTCGACCGAGTTGTTTCTTGACCTGGTGTTCCGACACAACAGCCTGCCGGAGTCCATCATATCAGATCGCGATCCCCGTTCCACATCCGCGTTCTGGACGTGGCTGTTTGCGCTGCTAGGCGCCCGCTTGCTTATGTCCTCGGCGGTCCATCCAGAGACGGATGGGCAAACGGAGCGCGTGAATCTCGTCCTCGAGGACATATTGCGTAGCTACGCAACGTCTTTCGCCTCCTGGAGTTCATTGGGCGAATTGAGCGCGCACTTCGTCCATTGCGCGCTAGTGGACAACTGAGGCTCGGACTGTAGCTTGAAAGCTTTCAAGCCAAAAGACTACGTGAAGCTTCCACTGCCATATACTCCGATATTTTAGACGAACTGTGGGTTGATCAGAGTGGTATTCGTTTCTACGAGTGCCAACTCCAATCGAATAATGAACTCGGCGCTGAATCTATTGTTTCTGTGTCAATTGACACCTAAGTCAAGCGTGGCTGCGCATGCTCTCGCCAAGCGCATTGTCAATCCAAGAATAAGTGGGTTTCCACTACATGGGGGTTAAACGAAGTTTCATTAATGGGAGTTTATATCTAGTTCATGAGCAGTTGCCAAATATATTAGGTGTATACTAGATGGGCGGTGACTTCAACATCGATTTTGGGCAATAGCTAGACAACCACTAATCGGATCGCAGTGCTGTGGGTACGAGTAGAACCGCCAGCGAACCCCAAGACGAAAACATTAGCCAATTACATCGGTTCGCGGGAAGTGTTCCGCCAATCACCGTTTATTCAAAGCAAGGTGCAAATGTAGTGAGCGCCCAGTGGCTGGCCTCTGCCGATTATATAAAATTTTGTATGGAGGGTCACAATGTTGCACGAATGTTACTCGAACGAACCCATGCATTTTGGCGGCAACGCAGCGATCGTTGCCGCGCTACTTGCTCTCATTCTCCTATTCACCTCACTTCGAACAAGTCAAGCTCAACTATGGGCCAAGGACGTCGCCAGCACTCGCACGAGATCCGTTGTCTCTGCGTTAGCAAGTGGAAGAAGGGCTACGGCTACTCTAGAACCGCGAGGGAGCTGGAGATGGCCCGCACGACAGTGCGCGATAATATCGCGCACTTCAAGTTGAACGGCCACTGTGTCGTAGCTCCGCACCAAGGCCGCCCCCGGCTCACTACTGCCCGCGATGACCGCCGCATTCTCCGAGACACCGAGACCAACCGGTTCTCCAGCGCGGCGGTCATGGCTGCTGCGGATTCCAAGGACACTGGCCGCGTGGTGTCGCTGCAGGTGGTGCGCAACCGCCTCAACGCAGTCGGTCTCAACGGCCGCTCTGCTAGGAAGAAACCTTACCTCTCCAAGAAGCACCGCAAGCAGCGCCTCGCCTATGCAAAGAGGCTGGCTCATCTGGAGAAGGACGACTGGGCGAATGTCCTCTTTACAGACGAGGCATCGGTGGAGCTGCACGGTACCAGCGGTCGTGTCTCGGTGTGGCGCTGGACACACGAAGCCTTCCATGAGAAGTGCGTCGTGCCGACCTTCAAGTCCAGCCGCAAGTCGTTGATGGTGTGGTCCTCCATCTCGGCAGACGGCGTCGGCACGATGCACTTCTGCGAGAAGTCCGTGGACGGCGCCTACTACCGACACCTGCTTCAACAGGAGATCCCGATCACCCGCCAGCTCCTCGGTCTACCCCAGCCTGTCAACTTCGTCCAGGACAACGCTCCAGCGCATCGCGCTAAGGCCACGACGAAGTTCGTGAAGTCCTTAGGGCTCCATGACCTTCGCCACCCCGTCCAGAGCCCCGATCTCAACCCAATTGAGAACGATCATGAAGCGGGAGCTGAATCGCCAGCCAGCAACCTCTATTGAGGACCTCAAGGTAAAGCTCCTTGAGATATGGACGAGTATCGACGACGATGTCATTCGCAAGTGCGTGCTTTCCATGCCGGCTTGCCTGGACGCTGTCATCGCCAGCAAGGGGGCTCACACGAAGTACTGATTTGTGACTTGATTTTTGTATGGGAACGAGGTGGGCGGTGATTTTTTTATCACCGTGTTTTGTAATTTTTGCCAGATTTTTCCTGATAAAAATACAGCAACGTTACGTTTTTCCTATTCATTGACCTTCACTTGTAGTTTATCCTTTTGCGGCTCCGCTCGTGTTTCTCCGGCAGGAAAATATGATCTAGTTCATGAGTAGTTGCCAAATATATTAGGTGTATACTAGATGGGCGGTGACTTTCTGGTGCCGCTGTACAATGACCATCAGCTCAGTCCGATAAGGGACGAGGGGGGGCGGGTCTTGCTTGCTTGCATGTTGGTGTGAATTCCAAAGTGAGGGGGAACGAACGCCACGCGTCCATCTGTTGGTCTGCGGTGAGTTGTCGCCCCCTGTACCGGTAAGTACTGGTGTACCGGAAGTACATATTTGAAGTGGAAAACATAATTCCCTGGCTCTGTCATGGAATACAGCTTTCCACTACATTGGGGGTTAAACGAAGTTTCATTAATGGGAGCTTATGCAATGACCATCAGCTCAGCCCGATAAGGGACGAGGAGAGCGGTGCTCCCAAATGGTCATGCTGTAAGTCCCCACTAATGCAACGTCGAATCACCCCGTGGACATAATACCATGCTTTCCGCCAGAGTAGCCACCGACTCCTTGCAAAGCCTGGTGTAGGTCTTGAGCGCATCGGGTACCCAACGGCCGTGAAACTGGACTGTAAGGGCATCCGTGCCAGCTCGGTACATGTGAGTTGCCCCGCCGGCCCGTAGAGAGTGCGAGCTGAAACATCGCGGATTTTGACCTGTGCTGGCAGCCGCCCGCTTGATAGCTTCCGCCACGTCGGCCGTTCCCACGCATGCCGGGTTTCCGCGGCGGTCCAGGTACACTGCAGCCGGTATGTCGGCGGCCAGGTTCTTGTGGACTTGGAGAAGAATCAGGGCGCCAAACACGGGGCATAGAACTGGGTGCCCAGAACACGACAGCATTCGTGTTGTGGGGGAGTCGTCTTGGTTTGTCTTGGAACCAATCAACCGCATACACACCGGTTGAGCCTTCGACGGAGTCAATGTTGGTCGACCTTCCTCGTCGAGAACCGCGATGTCTAGAGCTCGAACGGCAAACCACTTGAAGGAGCCTCTGGTAATTGCCGCGATTTCCGATCGCGTCAGGAGGAAAAAGAACGCCAAGCACATGACCCCCCATAGAGCTTGCTCAAAGGTTCAGTCATCGCGAGACTGCGGCCCCACCTCGAGGACCCCGATCGACACTGGGCCTTTTCACCACGGTGGCGAGTCGAGGCGGCTGATTCCCTTGAGCAGCATACGGATCTGCGGGTGTGCAATTGGGAAATCATGGCCGGATACCGTGAAGAAGTGCCGAACGCCGAGGAGGGCCGCCATGATTGAGTCGCTGCGAATGGGCCCTCCGGACCCGTAGCCATACTGGAAGCCGTGGAGAATAAAATCCGAGATGTGTTGTACTTGGTCAGGGAGAGGCGTGCCCACAAGCGTAGGGGCAATACCGTGACGGGACGTCCAGGTCGTCCACTTGGTCAGAGCTCGCCTGTATTGATCGAACGTGGAGTCGGCAACAGAGTGCGCTCGGAGATACGCAGCCAAATGTCGGTCAGACCTTGAATATCCACTGTCGGGGATACCTGCGACCAGCCGTGTAACGGGCTGGTTACGGTTACGTAAGTTGGTAGACAGAGTTACATAAGTAGGTAGGAGCCACATGGCTACATACACAAAAGTAGGTACAGGCACACGGCTAGCGTGTGCACTGTTGTCATTACCTGATTGGATGGAAGTGGGAAGCCAGACCCATTTCAGCCAATCAGGCATCGACTTAGTGTCCCGAACCCTGTCGTGACAGGGGCGTGCCAGAGGACCGTGTGCTGGGCTCGTGCGGCGTACCCGCCGGACCCGCGATGGACTCTTTCGAGCGCCGTGCCTAGGCACCGTTCGGAGTCGGCTACTCGGCTATTTGATGGCGCGAGGCGCCCTCCTAAGTGGTACTCGCCGAGGTCGCAGGCAGCTTCGCAGTGCCTCAAGGACGGATGTCAAGTGCCTGTATTAATGTTGTGTTTTAGGTCCAAGGAAGGGCTGTCACGCAAAGGTCCAAGAGGACGCGATGGTGGTCTCCAAGGACGTTCAGGCAGAGCTGACGAGATTTGTAAGGAAGCTTTGTGTGCTTAGCTAGTCAGTCGTGAATCTACCCCGCCCAACTAACAACACAACAAGACTTTATTTCTTTACTCGGTCTTCCTACTGTTCATCTACTACCTCGTGCTCCTTCCGGACGACTACACCGCGCAGGCCGCCTTCTCGCACGACAGCCGCAGCGTACCCGACCCCGGGCCGGGGAGGTGTGCGACATCTTGGTGGAGAAGCAGGGTACGCTGCTAGCTGGAGAAGGTCGCGCGTGGCGCAAGGTGCGTAGTCTGATTGACGAGTTTGTGTGGACTCGCGTCGTCCGGTTGCGCAAGGACAGAGCTTGCGTCCAAGGAGGCCAACCGTGTGGAGACGGCGACGAAGGCATCCCCCTGCAAGTGCCTGCTGTGCGCCGAAGTGCTTCGAGGGCAAGCCTATTATTTGCTTTGGAGTAGGCCAGCCCCTGTGAACCGTAATTGACGAAGTGGAACGGTCGTTGCCTCTGGCTACGTGACGTAGTTCGAAGAGGAACGGTTCGTGGCGGTTGGAACGTACCTGGAGGACTTGTGGAACGTTCCGTGGCGGAACCGGCTGAAGTGACAATGAATCAAGGTGGTGATCGTACTGATACGCATGGACTGGATGCCGCAAGTGCTGGGTTGCCTCAACCTTCTTATCCGGACTGGGTGCTGCCGGATACGTCTTCCCCGGAAGGGCTCGCTGCAGCCCAAGACGTGCTTCGAAGAGCTATGGAACTTATAGACTGTGTTGCTGCTGAAGAGGCAAGGACTGGCCCGGATGGTGCGGCGCCTGCTTTTGCTGGAATTGATGGAGTTCCAAGCGTTCCTGCTACTCAAGTCTTTGAAGAAGACCTTCTCGCTCAATGTGTGGGTGGCGTTCAGCCTGCCTCAGTGCCGCCTGGCGTCGCAAATGTTGGTGTTCAAGTATCTGAAAGTGGCCGACCGTACCCAGGAACGCCTACTACTCTTCCGACCGCTCCTGCGTGGGTGAGCCCTGGAGGACTGTTTACACCTGGAAGTACTGTACCTGCTTCGACTGCTTTCGGTACTGGAATCTCTCTGACTGGCGCTGGCGTTCCTAATTACGCTATGTCCGCTTCTTCTCGTCCGGTATGGCCTGGTACAGCTACTGGGAACGTTCCTACCCCGACTACATCGTCACAGAGATACCGTGCGCCAACTCTTTCTGGGCAAGGTGCACCGTTCTCTGGGTTTGTTGGTGTGCCTTCACACATCAAGAACGCTATCAAGATGATTCAACCGTTGCATACGGACGACTCTACCGTGGAAAATGCTCGAGCGTTTTGGAATAATTTTGAGAAAATTACTGTTGGTTTGGACGAGACTTTACGTCTTCATGCGTTCCGTGGGCGACTGAGAGGCAAGTCTGGCGAGGAATGGTGGCTACACTCCAACATCAATGACTTCGAGACGCTGCGGATTCGGTTTCACAACCAGTTTGTATGCTTGACACCTCTGCAAGCGATGGAACGTCTCCGTACGGCGCAGCGTACCCGCGGGAGGTCTGCTGAAGTGTGGGGCGACTGGATCTCTGGGATCTGTGATGACGCTCAGTGCTTTGACCCTCTGATGAGGTATCAGTACTTCCTAGCTGGTTTACGGAACTCGGAGTGGAAGACGGTTCTCAGTACGACAATGGTTAGCTCTATTCAACAAGCTGTGACTGTCTTACTCTACATGAACATGCACTTGCCCGTCGAGGACGACGCGGACTTTGCGGACGAGATCGCTTCCGAGACCCCGACCGAGGACATGATCACCTTGCCGATGATGCAGACGCTACAGCAGAACCAGAACATGATGCTGCAACAACACGAGCTTACTCGGGACCTGCATTCTCTGGAAGGAACGGCGTTTGCCTCTGCAGCGTATGAGAGAGACGCTCCTCCGGGCATGCAGAACGCTTTGATGAGTACGCCAGCTAGCGTGTCTCGTACTGATTATTACGATGCACAGTGCTCGGCGGTGCCAGCGTGCCAAGAGATGATGGCGCAGAGTGCTCAGGCTAACATGCGCACTGAAGGGCAACTTTTGGCCCAGCAATGATGGTGGCAAGAGGGAGGAGATGGGCGTGTCACTCCTTCCTCTCGCCTGTGGAACGACACTGGGTGGAGCGCTACGACTGCAATGGGAACGGTTGCTGAGTACCGTAGCGCCTCTGAATTTGTGGGCATGGTGGGTACCGTGCCGAACGACTACTACGACTCGATGAACTGTACTGTGAATGAGACTGAGACTGCGAACGCGTGGGGGTCCGTCCAACGGGGACGCCCCATGCAACATGAAGAACGAATGCCTGCACCACGGATTGTGGAATGGGAACGCCCTGTGCAATATGAAGAGACTGTGAATGCAGCGGGGCAAGCGTATTGGGAACGCCCCGAGCACTACGAACAACTTGTGATGAACAAAGCTCTCCGAGGGGAGCGTGAAGATGAACAACTTGTGAAGAACGAACCTCCCCGAGGGGAGCGTTATTGTGTTGAGCAACTGGAGGGAGTGCATTACTTTGAGCCGTCTGCGTCAGGGGACCAGACCATGGAACGCTCGGGTGACTCAACCCAGACTGCTGTTACTGTGAAGAATAAAGGTTTAGGTGTACCCAAGAACGCTGTGAAGAATGATGATCGTACGCCTGGCGTACCGAGCACCGAGCCCTTCGTGGAGGAAGGCCCGTCGGTGAAGTGCAAACTGGACGAGGTTGCTACCGTTCCTAACGGCGAGGCACCTGTCGAACATGAGGAAACTATTAAGACTGCTACTGTGAGCGTGTGTACGGGTGCGACGTACCGGTGCTTCGAGTCGTTGCCTGTCAAGATCGAGAAAGTTGAATTTGAAATACCACGAGTTGAGAACCAACAATCTGAGGTCCCAGTGAAGCTAGAGAGCTCTCCCGAGGACATTGGTGCTCCTGCGTTAAATGAGAACCTGCCTACCAACTTCTTGTCAGCGAACGGACTCGCTGAACTGGGCGACCCCAACAACCTAAGTGACGCGACTGAGCCTACCCCGAACCTGGAGATGCTACCAGAGAACGCTGATTCTGGATCCGTTCTTGGTACGCTAAATGAAGACGCTAATTTTGCTCAACGAGAACGGGTGGTGGCTGCGACGACTAATTCCGTGGACCCCGTTGCTCATGCCGAGCTTGAAGACACTACTGAGAAACCTAAAGAAGACACTACGAAGGAGGACGATGCGGGATCGCCTCCACCTCATGCGAGACTAGGCACACATAATGAACTACATGACCCCGGGGGTGACGCGCTTTCCGTGGGAGCGAACGAGAAGAGCGTGTGCGAGAACGCTCTGGTCACATCCAGTATTCCTCGAATATGTATGGTGCAGACTGAAGACTCCGACGAACTAGACGTTGGAGGTGGAGGCCACGTCTATGAGGGCCCTGATCTGCACGGTGGTGGTCTCGTCCCAGTCGGGGAGAGCCTCGCTTCCAACCGGTTGCGTGGAGTTACTTTGGAGTGCGTAGAGCAAGATGTTGGTGCTCGTGCACACACTGTGCAAGTCTACGGGGGTGTTGCCGTCGAAGTCGGGGAGCTCCACGGTATCTACGGTGTACGTCTAGTTCCTGCTGCCAATGGGTACGCTAAAGGAGCCGTGGACTATCGCATTACGCTATCAGTGGATGAACTTCGTATGGATGAGGAACGTTCTGCACGAGAACGCAAGATTACTTCGTGGACTGGTGTTTTACCGGTTTTACTGGTACTCGGAACGCTAACGTTGGGGGCTCAAGTATTGGTACGATGGCTCCTCAATGAAAGTCGGGATGATGGCTGGTGGACGTCTCTACTGTAAGTGTGGTGACAATGGAGCAATGACGTCCGCTCTGGGTTCGCATGTGGCTGGGAGTGCTACACTACTGAATTTGGTTAAGTGGAATTGGATTAGTACGGTAATGACCGTACCTGCATGATTGAGATGAAGCGTTCTGGGAGAGGCAAGTCGCTGGACGAGTGCCATTGGTGTGGCAAGTTTGTGGAGGCTGCGGTGGCCGCGCGCGACGACGCTAGAGGACGATCAGAAGGCTCCTGAAGGACAAGACGCGAAAGAAGCTGTTGACACCAGCGTGCGAGGTCCTACTTCAAGATTGATCGAGCTACACGCTTCCGCGCGAGAGCCGTGTTTCCTGGACTCGCCCGGCACCCGATGTCTGCCGAGGACGGCAGACTTTCAGTTGGAGAGGATGTCCCGTACCCGGTCCTGACAGGGGCGTGCCAGCGGGTCGGGTGCCGTGCTCGTTGTACTTGCCGGTGGGTGCCGGTGGGTGGCGGCCTCTGCTGGTCACCTCGGCTGTTACTATGGCTACATTGAAGTGGGAGGTGTACCCATAATTTGGTACACCTCGAGGATGTGCTCTGCGGTCGGCGGGACCTTGCCCGGCAAGTTGCCGTGCTCTTGAGGACGGGTGTCGGGACTGAATCCGAGCCTGCTCAAGTATTAGAGGAGGGGTTGTCACCCCATCGGACGGATGTCCTACCCTTGCGTGCTAGGAGAGAAAGGAGCTTATGAGAGAGGGCGGCCGTGCCGACCCTCGCCTTTTGCAAATCAGTCGTGAATCTACCCCGCCAAACTAACAACACAACAAGACTTTATTTCTTTACTCGGTCTTCCTACTGTTCATCTACTACCTCGTGCTCCTTCCGGACGACTACACCGCGCAGGCCGCCTTCTCGCACGACAGCCGCAGCGTACCCGACCCCGGGCCGGGGGAGGTGTGCGACATTAGATTTGAGTGGTTCACAAAGAGAACGGGAGCCCCCGCTCCCGTTCCATAAATAAACATAGTTAAATTTGCCCCAAACCTGACACTTGGTTCTACTATTGCGAGCTTCCTCTTGCATCTATAGTGTACGCTAGTGACGGTACTTCTTACCCCGTTACATCTGGTAGCACTTCGTAGTCCTTCCAATGACCAAGTTCGAGATGAGTGAAGGCACGCCGTCGGTGGCTCCAGCGATGACCCTGGAGCACACGGCGTTTCCCCACCTCACTGCGGTTGAGTGGCAAGCGCTACACCGCCTCGCGGCGGTGTCCGGAGAGTTCGTCGTTACGTCGCTGCTGAGCTCAGCGACCCCCGACCAACCGCGCCAAGCCATCCAAGAATTCATGGAGCGCGAGCTCGCCGAAGCGAAGCAGCGACTACCAACTCCCTCGCACTCCTCACGGCACGACGCCGTGAAGATGATGACGTCGTCCTACTCCGGCGCCGGACAAGACCGTCTCCCGATGAACCGCTGTTTCCGCGAGATCGACATCGCGATCGCTTCGAGGTTGATCGAAGCGCCGACGGCGAGAGTCAACTTCTTGTTGTCTCGTCTCTCCGGAAAGGCCAAGGAGTGGACCCTTGGCAAGCTCGTCGTCGACCGAGATGCGTTCCCGACTCTGGAGAGTCTCCAGAGCGACCTCCGACTTGCGTTCGAGCCTCCGCAAGACGAGTCGCGCACGCGTGCGACGTTCTTCGCCCTTCGGCAGGGCAAGATGTCCATGCGCGACTACGTGCAGAAGACCCGACACCTGGTTTCGTGCATCGTCACGAACCCGATCGACGTTGCCTCTCAAGTGCACGTCTTCATCTTCGGGATGCGTGGGGGCATGACACGGTACTGCCTCACGCGAGCGGAGCCGTCGACACTTGAAGCTGCGTTCGCACTCGCGCTGCGCGAGGCCTACACGGTCGCGTCCTCCTACGCACGAGCGCTGACGCCGGACGCTCGGGCATCCGCGCCCGATCCCGTGGATATTGACGCCATCGAAGCCGAGTCGAGGTCGAAGGCGACCTCGACTGCACGTGGTCCACGGTTCAACAGCGACAACCGCCCGTGCGACGGTCGTCAACTGGTCTGCTACAAGTCCGGGCATCGCGCAGCGGTGTGTCGCGCGCCAGCTCCAGTCCTGGCAAGCGCTGAAGTCGTCGGCGAGGCCGACGACACGTTCCCGACCGCTCTTCCAAAAACCGGTCGGGGCCAGTAGGTGCGGGGCTCCCTACTGGCTGGAATGGAGGTCCTGGTCCACCGGTCCTCCTAGCCCCCCCCCCCGTGCGTTACGCACACTTCAATGCCACCACCACGAATGGCGACTCGAGACTGATCCTCATCAGTCTCCACGTCGCCGGCGCGGAGCGTCCGCTCCGCGCGTTGCTTGACTCCGGAGCAACGAACAACTTCATTCGTGACGATTGCCTCGCTCTCCTCCCGTCGCATGTGCGTGTGCGGGAAGGACCGGGCGAGATCGTCGTGAAGTTGGCCGACGGCAAGCACCACCGCGCTCCGCGGCGGGCTGAGTCGTTGGCGTACGCCTTCGACGGCTTCTCCACCAACGACGACTTCTTGGTGATCGTGCTGAACTACGCCTTCGATTGCATCTTGGGGATGCCGTGGCTCGCTCGCTACCAGTCGGAGATCAACTTGTTAGCCCGTTCGGTTCGTCGGCGCGTCGGCTACGACGTCAGTGAGGTGTTCACTCACCTACTCGTCGCCCCATCGCGTCACGTCGCAGTCGTGGATCGGACATCCACGATGCAGCCCCCACAACGAGAGAGCGATGGCCCTCGCTGTGTGGAGTGCGCGGCCTCCGTCATTGGTCCAGTCAGCAACCCGCCCTTGCGAGCGCGCGAGGGCCTGAAGAAGAACACGGTCGAGCAGTGGCTCCCGTACGAGAACTACGCGGTCGAGCAGGAGCTCCCGCACGTGAAGAACGCGGTAGAGCAGAGGCTCCCGCCTGTGCAGAACGCGGTCGAGCAGAGGTTCCCGCATGTGAAGAATGCGGTTGAGCAGCGGCTCCCGCTCGAGATTTCGACGGTCGAGCAGCGGCTCCCGTTCGCTGATGATTCCGTCGCGCAGCAGGACCTGCGCGACGCCGGCATGGTCGAGACCGAGTTCCCATGCCTAGAGGAGGGTGAGTGTCATCCAGCGAATCCTCATCCAGCGAGACTTCGGCCTCGAGCAGTGGCTCGAGGCGATTGAGGAAGTCCAAGCGCGACCGATCCGGACGCCGCCGACTGCGACGGGGGTCTACCGCGGTCGATCAGGCTCCGTCGAGCGAGATCCTCAACGTCGTCGAGTATTCGGAGGGATCTCCAAACCAGGTTCGACCGATCGAGGTGGCGAATCCTCCCTCTGACGCGGCGACCATCACGCGGCTTCTAGGCCTCTCCTGGAAGCATTTCCTGCGCGACCTGAAGGCCGGTGAGATCGAGCAAGTATGCGTCCTCACCGGCTCCGACCAACCCGACGTGCTTGTCAACGCAGTCAGCGACGATGCCTCGTCGTCGCGACCGAAGGCGGCTGAGCTGAAGTCCGTTCGCGAGGCACGCTTCGCTGCCCAGTCTTGGCAAGCCCTCCAAGACTCGAGCAACCCCGTATACTCGCTTGCACGCGAGTTCGAAGACATCTTCCCCGAGAAGATTCCGGCGGAACTTCCTGCTGAGCGAGGTGTCCGGCACGAGATCGACCTCGTGCCCGGGTCGAAGTACTGCGTGACGCGGCAGTGGCCACTGCCGCGGGATCAGGTTCAAGCCATCGATGACTTCTTCGAAGGCCGCCGCAACGCTGGCCACGTGCGAGAGAGTATCTCTCCGCACTCGAGTCCGACGTTCTGCGTGAAGAAGGCGACTGGCGGGTGGCGCATCGTCCATGCATTCAACAAGTTGAACGATGCCACCATTCCCGCACAGACGCCCATTCCTCGGAAGGACATGGTCCTCGACACCATGTCTGGCAGCGTCATCTACAGCGCGATCGATCTGACAGACGGCTTCTATCAGATCCTGATGAGAGAGCGACATTCCTCTCACGGCCGTCAGCACCCCCAGTGACATACTCTAGGAGTGGCTCGTGATGCCGCAGGGTTTGGAAAATGCGCCGGTCACCTTCAACAGGATGGTCTCGCATGTGTCGCGTCCGCTCCTGCTTGTGCACCGAGCTACTTCGACGACATCTTCGTGCACAGCCGCGCTGAGGACGGACTCAGCGCCGTCGACGTGCATCGCCGGCATCTGCGCAAGGTTTTCGAGAAGATGCGCGAGAACAAGCTGTACGCCAACCTTAAGAAGTGTGTATTCTGTGCGTCGGAAATTCAGGTGTTAGGCTGCTACGTTAGCAAGAGCGTCGTTCGCGCCGACCCCGAAAAGATCTCGTCGATCTGTTCTTGGCCGACGCCCAAGAACCAGACGGGGCTGTGCCAATGGCTGGGCCTCGCGAATTACCTTCACAAGTACACGAAGCATTACGCGGGCTTGATCCAGCCGATGTCATCCTTGCTGAAGAAGGACGTGGTGTGGAACTGGCGTCCTGAACACCAGGACGCATTCGATGCCGTGAAGAAGAGCCTCGCGTCTGCGCCTGTCTTGATGCTGTCCGACACGTCAAGACCTTTCCACGTGGTGTGCGACGCAAGCGACTTCGCCATCGGATGCGCCCTCATGCAGTTTGATGTTGAGGGCCGTGAGCGCGTCGTGAGTTATCAGTCACGACAGATGAAGCCGGCAGAGAAGAACTACCCTGTCCATGACAAGGAGATCCTCGCGATGCGCTACGCTCTGATCAAATTCAGAGTGTACCTCCTCGGCGAGCAAACGTTCGCAGTCTACACGGACCACGCTTCGCTACGAATGGCGATGAACCGTAAGGTCGAAGTGACCGTGCGGGCGGCGCCAGTGCCGGTACTGTCCTTTCGACTACCCAACATACTGGCTGTATTGGCGTCGAGCGAGGGCAAAACAGACGCTCTCGTGGAAAATTTCCCGCTCGCGCGCCGATTTCGTCGGGTTTTAGTCGGTATGCCTTCGCCGCCTTCTGACTTGGGCTGTGACAACGCGCTCGCCAACGCCATTGTCCACACAGGCGACTGATAGTCAATGGCTCGAAGAGCCTCGCTGAATCCGCTCCACCACTGCGGGTCGTCAAGCTGCATGAAGCCCAGAGCCGATCCTATGAACTTGTTCACATACAGCAGAGTCAGCCGGACCCGCGTCGGTGTGCTGTCAGGATCGGCGGACTTGTTCTTCGCCACGAAGTTGCGGAGCCTTGACGTGAGCTTCCGCATGTGGTCGTACCACACCTCCTGGCCGAGCGAGTTCAGGCCGTGGAGGGCATCCAAAATGTCCTCGTAGCTCGCGCACTTGATTGACGCAGGAGGCAGCGAGGCCGACGGGCTGAAGTCGCTTGAGAAATTCGCGCTCGTCGATCCGTCTTCGAGCGTAGTCATCTCTGACGATTCCTTGAAGTGCATGACAGTTAGGCCACGCGAACCGAGACGGCCGCTGAAGATCGACAGAAATCGCAGTTGTCAACACTCACTTGCTCTTGGTATGCTATGTACCAGCAACATAACTAAACAACGACTCATAGCCCGTCCTACAAGCCGAGATATCGGCAAATGTGCCGCCAAATCGCCCTCGTTAAAACCTTTCATAAACTTTTTCGTCTCCTCTCTGAACAGAACCGCGTTTTGTAATTTTCTCACCACTTTCAGTAAACTGAACTAGCCACAATACTCACCCATTTATCACTATTCCCCTCCACAATTCATTCCACTCCAAAATTCACCATTGAATCGCCGCCTCGCACGATTCGATGTCATCGCCGGGCACTTCAACTTCCGCACTCTATGCGGACTCCGCAGCCGACATGACGCTGGCCATCGACGCGTCCAAGGACGACGAGGAGGCGCTGGTCCTGCTCAGCGGCGCCGAGCCGCAGGCCAGACCTGCCGCCGAGCTCATCGCCGCCACAGACGCCGCGTCGGCGGCCGCCACTTCCAGCTCCAGCTCACAGTCAGCAGCAACTGCAGTGGCCGCCAGCGCTGGCGCGAGGCCCAAAGCCGCAGGCTCCAGCAACGTGTCGGCCGTGTACCGCTGGTACGAGGTGGAGGAGAGCTTCGGCGCCAAGAAGCGGGAGGAATCGTCCATCGCCAAGTGCAAACTGTGCCGGCAGCAGGGGAAACTGGAGCGCAAGACGTGCGTGCGCTTCAGCAAGAGCGTGACGTCCAATCTGTGGCGACATCTGAAGGAGAACCACCCGGACGTGTACGTGAAGCATGCGGGTGAGAAGAAGCGCGTGCAGATGCACCGCGTGATGGGCGTGAAGAAGAGAGGGAGGAAGAAGAAGGTCGTGCAGACTCCGGCTACCGCTGCTGCTGCAGTGTCGGATGATGCGGCAGCTGTCACCGTTGAGCAAGATGTGGCCAAGGTGCAGACACTGGCTGAAGGCGGTGGCGCACAGTCAATAACTGCGCCAGTGAAGAAGAAGGCGAAGCGAGGAGAGCACCACACGCACCTGTTCACGGACTATTCGCTGGGTACGATGAGCAGCGCGTTGCATCAGCAGCATCAAGCGGCGAGTCGACCGACAGTTGTAGCTGGAAGGAGTGCTACTGGGGTCTCGAGTGTCGCCGTGGCTGGAAATTTCAATCCGGAGAAGGTGCGTGAGGCGCTGGGATATCTCTGTCTTTACGAGATGCTGCCGTTCGAGTTGTGCTCAAGCCACGCGTTTCGGAATCTTATGGTGGAGTGCTCTGGAGGCGAGGGTGGATATGTGGATGACTCCAACAGCTTTGCAATGTTTGCAAAGGAGATTGCATGTGGTTATGCGAAAAAGATGGCTGCCGAAGTGAAGGTGCGTACGGTTATGCAGATGAAGATGACGGACTTCTCGCACCTCATGATATCTGAATGGCGATCATCAAACTGTGCTGGCGAACAATCTTCGGCAGAACTTGCGTCGCCCGCAGGTTATTGTGCTCCTCGCAGTGACAATGAAATGGTCTTCATTGCATTGTTTGCGGTCGGACTGGATCAAGAGTTCAACCCTTTTCGGCGGTGTCTGCACGTCTCGTCGATAGGCAGCCACCGCTTAGATCAGGAGAGATCGATTGCAACGGAGCTGGAAGGAGACAAAGAGTTAAAGAAGGCGATGGATCGCGTCCTACCTTGTCGATACATGCCGCAACTTTTTGCTGTGGAACCCCCGTGTAGCGGATACCGGCCGTTTTGGACGGGTCATAAGCTGCATTTCTTGGAAAGTGTCCCGACGGTGCTGCAGCATATTATGATTGCGACGATTAATGGAATCGACATATCCGGTAGCTACTGTTTAGGTAGTAATGTGGTGACAGACGCGGATATCTCAGGCTCTACGGGATTCCAGTACCGGCGACTGGATCAAGGTGAATACGTCGAGAGCAGCTCTGCTGCAATAGCTGTAGGTGCGTCGAGTGACACTTTTTATGGCGTGTCGGTGGAGACCACTTCCAGCATTTTGGAAGAATTGCCTACAAGTCTTACGGGGCACACGTACCGTGACCTCGTCAACAAAGTCATGTATCTACTAGCGCATTTCAAGCAATCACCAAAGTCGCGGACGGTGCTGCGAAGGTTAGCGGTGGAACAATCGAATATGAGCGCCGACTCATATGAGCGTTTGTTCATCGACCGTTTGCGGGAGATGGCGATATCCGTGGGCGGGATTCATTCCGTGCTCGCGCTTGCTGAAGACATGAGAGCGGTACTCAAGAAATATTTCTCGTTGCACAAGGATAGTGATTCGGACATCTCCAAGCTCATCCAGTTGTCATCTTTAACTCGGTACGAGTGGACTCGAGTTCACTATCTCACGGTGATACTGAAGCCATTCGCTGAGGCCACTGCGAAGTTGGATGGCGAAAAGTATGTTGTGTCGTCGCTGATTGTGCCCTCAGTTTTTACTCTAATCGAAAAACTACGTGAATCCAACACGATCACTAGCGGGTTCTCCAACGAATCATCTGGAAGTGCCAAAAAGAGCAATGCGGAGGCGATGGAAGAAGTACCAGAAGACATCGAGGCGTTGAGAGATTTAGCGTTTGGTAACTTGTCTGTATGCTTCGGGCACCTGTTTTCCGTCCCGGATGATAGTTGGAGCCATGAGAAGCGTCAAACCTTCAACCTATTGTGGTCTGCTACAATATTGGACCCTCGGACGCGGTCGTTCATTATCAAGGGCTCGCTACCCCAACAAGATTTTTGGGATATTGTCAAGTCGGAGGCTGCAAACATTGCAGGCACCAAGGTGAAAGATAAAGAGAGCGGAAATGACCTTGGTGACAACTCAATTTCTTTGGACGAAGACAGTAGCCACTTGGATGGGAGCGGTGTTGGTAAAAGCACCGACTTGTGGGATGATCTCCAAGCAAACCTAGCATCCTGCGCACAAGAAGAACTGCTGCTAAGCTCGGCGAAATCTTCGTTGGAGATCACCAAGTCGAGCAACCTGTTGGAGGTGGAGGTATCTTTTTTCCAAGAAGAAGGACGAATCGTACTGCGTGCCAACCCGTTGGAGTGGTGGCAAAATATGCGTATGAAGTACCCGTTCCTGTCACGGCTGGCTCGCTATGTGCTATCTATCCCTTGCACCGTGAAGGTGGACGACAACCCAGTCCTGCGCGATGGAGGTCTTGTAAAGCGAGGACCGTCCCAAATGAGCATGGCGGACTTGTGTGACCTACTGGCGGCATCCATGAACCTTCGTACCGAGAAGAATTCTCACTTCGAAGCGGCAAGCAAGCAAATGTGGTCGACGGTGTAATGGACGGCGACAGCGTAGCCTTTTACTTTTACCTTACTACTTCCGCCTTCGCGCTGCCATCTTTGCACGCAAGCGTTCTTTTTGGGCCAACAGCATTTGCTTCTTGGCGTCTAACGGGTTTGTTGTTTTACAATTATCCTTTGAGGGTTCTTGAGGTGATAAAACTGGTGCCTCTCGTTGCGGCTTTGTTGGCAACGCAGCAGGATTTGGAACGTGATCTCCAGAGTGCTGTTGACCTACTGTCGGCACCGGCGGTTGTGTTGACGACAAAGGTGGTGATAACGATTTCGCGAGCGGTGCACTTTGACTTGCAACTTGCAGTGGCACCCGTGGCGTTTTGAGCTCGGTTGGCCGAGGAGCAGTTTGGTCACGAGATGGTTTTGCCAAACCTGTTGCTTTCCTAAAAGCTTTCTTCGTTTTGGAGCGAGGTCCCTCCTGCCATACACCACCGAAGTTCGGCAGCCAACCTGGGTCATACTCCGACATCGAGTGAAGCTCTGAGAAGATGTCTCGCCTCTTGTCGGTTGTTGCTTCACCTATATTCTTTCCCGTCCTGGTCGGGAGTGACGGCAGCGGTGCGGCTTGTTCGCGGCGGTTGCATTTCTTGTACTCCTCCTCTGTCTGCACCATCCAGGGTGGTACAGCCGCTGTGTGTACATTTGCCACACTAGCTCCCCATGTTACTGACGCAATGGAGCTCAGTCCTTCTCCCCGCGCGAGCTCTGTCACTCGATGCACAAACGCGAGGCCGTCCTTCCCATCGTGCTGCGTTTCCGGGTGGTCGGCCTGCTCCTCCTTTACGAGCTGATCGATCGCCCACGGTATCCACTCGGCCTTCCGCAGCTTCACAATGCCACCTCCCCACACGCGCTTGCCTTCATGTCGACCGAGAGGGTTCTGCAGCACTCCTTCGTCCGACGAGACCGTTTTGCAGCGACTTGGCGCCGTCGCCAGCGCCAACTGCGGGCCCAGCATAACCTCCTGCTGGTGCTCCCGGGTCACCGGCCCCACCTCATTAGAATCCTCCACAGCTCTCCGTCTCTCCATGTGCACTTCTTGCAGCCTGGAGGCAGCGGACGACAAGAAGGCCTCGACTCGTTCACTCGTTGCTTGGTTCACAGGTTCCTGCTTCTGCTCCTGCTCGTCAGCCTGTTGCGCTCGATCCTCTGCCGCTTGGCTATTGCTCAATGCCGCCTCAAGCTGCTCCACACAATGCAATAGCCGTGAGACCCCGCTGGTTCATTCCACCTCGAGGAGAGCTGCAGTAGCAGCAGTAGCGTACCTCTCGCCGCTTCGCCGCCTGCAGCCAGAGCTGGGGCCTCGCCTGGTGGTCTGCATCGCACCGGTGGTGGCAGCAGAACGCCTTCACCTGCGCCTTGTGTCCGTCGCTGCCAAAGTGCGTCAGTGCGTCGGCTGTGGCCAGCGCGACGTCGCAGAAGACGCAGCGCCACCAACTCGCGTCGGACGCGCCCGTGGTCGCGGCATCGCAGAGCTCCTGGAGCTTGGCTGCGTGCCGCAGAAGGAACTCCTGCGCCGCCTGCTGGTGGCCGCGAGAGAAGACGTGCTTCCGCCACTTGACGGCGCTCGAGCGGCGACACGCGACGCAGAACGGCGCCTCAGCCACGACGTCCTCGCTGCCCATGGAGACCACTGCAACTTGGTGGTGAGCTGCTGGGATGATCGAGTTTGGCGGGGTTGTGTGTGGAATATGTGTCACGTTCGACTGACTTTGGATCATCGCGGTTGTCCGCTCGGAAGTGCCCGCTCGCTGCTGTTCACTGCACCACAGCTGCTGAGCCCACCCTCGTCTTGCCGTGTTGGCAACACTTTTGCAGAGAGCGCGCCGTTCTTGGTGTGGAGGCGCGCCCGTCGCCTTGCCGCCACGAACTCAGCCGCTACAGTACCCAGAGCCAGCGGTCACTGTGAGCAACCAACATCAGGAGCTCCTGGGTAAGGCCACGCAGATCAAGCGTTCTACTGGAGGTTCGAGTCTCGCCCGGAGGGACTTCGATAGTCAACACCTCAAGTCAATCTACAGTATTCCCGTTCCCCGAAGTGACCACCCGGTCAAGTACATGTACTTCTCCCTGAGCAACCATCATGCGCGAGTTGTAGCCTGAACCACCCCGAAATACAATCCGTCGAAAACGACAAGGGCTCACCTTGAAGGTCTAGGACCGTCGATCTCGGCGAGCAGGCGTAGGCTGTGTGTCGTACTGTACGTACCTTGGTGGCGGTGATCAGCATGACCATTGCGGTGCGTCTACTGTAGTCGAAGGGCGGCACCAGCGCCGCGCTTTGAGATGCGCGCGTCGGCAGTTCAGCGTCTTGACCCGTTACAACCCGCATCGAGTGATGATCTCTGAAAATATCCAGTGGTTTCGTTCGATCAGCGAGGCCTCAACGCCCGCTCGCGGCACCAAAATGCCGGCGAAATGAGCCCCGTGGCAGCAGGTTAGGAAGAGCTGTTGGGCACACGCCACCCCAAGATGATTGTGCTGCGGCGTTCCCGTGTTGTTGGGCCAGGCATCATCCTCTACGTCATGCTGCGGCGGAACTTGACTTGTGTTGCAACGTTAGCTGTGTCTGTCCACGGTCTTTGCGGCTGTTTCATCAATGAGTCGGTGTCCCAAAAACAATAGAGTTCTGAAACAGCACTTCTCGATGTGACTATACCAATAGATCCACTCATTTCTGAACGTCGCCCTTGCACATCCTTTATCTTGATTAAAGTATGCAAATCTCGCACTCTGTTGCTCTGACTTGTCTTCATTATGCTCCTGGCGAAAGCGCCAGACTCTGGCCCAGAGAGCGGAACAGCAGACGGGGGCAGAAATGACCCCAACGCCAAAGCCAGATCAGCCTCCATTCCCACTCGACGGACGGCGCCCTGCCCCGCCCTGCCGTCACTCGCTCCGTCGAGTACTCGCTCGCTCGCCGTGTCGGCCCCTCCTTCCCCGCCCATTGTGGGGTCCTCATCTTCCTCGGCGATGGACGCCGCATACGAGCGGCCGGCGTCCAGCTCGTCGTACTTCGCCCGCCCGGCCAAGCCCTGCCGCCTGCTGCTCCGCGTGCACGCGGCCGAGGACCTCCACCACGTGTCCAGCCACGGCACCTACTGCAAGCTCTACGTGGGCGGCACGGAGATGGTGCGCGGCAGCGGCGCCTTCGCGCGCCATACGCAGAAGCTCACGTCGTCCGGCTCGAGCCACAACCTCGGCGGACTGCTGCACTCGCCGTTCGGGGGCAATACGGCCGTGCCCCCGACCACGCCGCTGCCTCCAACGTCGTCGTCCGAGGGGGACCTCAGTGCCAGCGGCGGCAACAGGATGCGCGTGCTCAAGACGAAGGTGCAGAAGGGCAAGAGCGCCAACCCCGTCTGGAACGAGAAGTTCGACATCCCCGTGCTGGACCCGGTGGAGGACGTGCTGAGCATCCGCGTCAAGTCGGCAAGACTCATGTCGTCCCCCGCCATCGGCGCGTGCTGGATCTCGCTCAAGCACTTGGCGCTGCAAGGACCGGCGACGGTGGACAAGTGGGTCGACCTCAAGCACGGCAAGAAGGACGCGGGCCGCATCCGACTGCAGATGAGACTCGTGGACCCCTCCAAGCCCAGGAGACAGAGTCGACGCCCCGAACAGGACGAGGAAGGCACCCCCAACCGACCGCGTAACCACCAGATCAGCGACTCGTACCTCAGTCTCCCGGGGGAGGAATCTCCCGAGGAGGTCGCAGCGCGGGCGCTCAAGAAGATCTCGCGACGTGACCACAAGTACCACAGATCGGCTAGACGTTTTGACGGACGGCCGGTGAACTCGACGGTCCTGGGGAGCAGCGACGGCAGTAACCGCTCGGCAAGTGACAAGGACGAAGACCAGAAGCGGTCTCCCATCACCCCCAAGACGCCTCGGGACAACAGTGCTAGTGCCACGTCGAACGAGTCCATCGACGACTCGGAACCTGTCAGTGATGTGTCCGTCTCCCCCGTCACCTCGCCACTGCCGAAGCGCACGTCGAACGAAGACGCCGCGGCCTTCAGCGACCTGGAATCGCCGTCGGCAGTGGCGAGACCGCCCCCGACGTCTACTCTGCCACCTCCAGTGGCAGGGCCAACTGGACTGGATGCATCGTACGCAAATCGTGGCACCATGAGGAGATCAGAACTGGGTAAGTGCAGTTGGTTGCCTATGATAGCGACTCATTCTCTTGCTGTGCTGTACGATGAGGCTCATATCACTGTTGTTTTGTGATGAATGCAGAACGCTCAAAGATGAAGATGGCTGAACTATCGAGAACGTCAAGAATATCTAGGTCCTCGATGTCGTCGTTATCATCGAATCCCCAGGTCCCACAGGAAGAAGACGATGATGATCTGGATGAGTATGACAACCGACCACACGCAAGTAAACGCTGGACCAGTGACGATTCAAAGCTGAGCGTGTTGTCGAGCGCCCTGGACCCTCGCGAGAGCTCGCAAATGGACTTTGACGATGCTGAGAGAGATTCGCTGGATACGAGGAAAAAACCTGTGAACAATGTATCTGTATCGGTCGTGCTTTCGAGCACGGCTTCCAGCACTCTCGACCAGCGCGAAAACTCTCGGTTTAGTTTCAGCGACAGCGAAAGTGGCGGAGAGGACGACAAGGATCATGACGCTATATTGGACAAGGCACGCGAACAGCAGCGACAGCAGTGGCAGATGGAGCAGCGAAAAAGGCAGCTTGCCGGCATCAAAGAAGTTTCGCAATCCATGTCGGACAGTGAAAGTGACGACGATTTTGATGAGGACGACGAGTTTGATGAGGAACTGGATAGGGGATCATCACGAATCCAGTTTACACCGACCATCGCAAAGCTTTTGTGCCGCGAGAGCATGAACGTCCTGATCGAGGAGGAAGACGATGTAGAAGAAGAAGAATGCCTGGAATCCGTCAAGATGGGGGACGATTTCGTGCCTATTCTCGAAGCTACTTCACCGCTGTCCGTGGACTCGGTGGACTGCGCGCTGCGCCGGTCAAGTTTTGATTGAGGCCGTCCTCAACCTTATTTACTAGCACAACACACCGAAAACAGAGCGTGCAGGACTCAGGCTGAAGTTCACAACTCTCATCGCAGGAGTACTTAATAGCCCAGCGAAGCTCGAAGCTATTCCGTGCTGCAGTGCAGCCTACCCAGACCCCATCCAGCTACTTGTCAAAGTCCGGTGCGTCAATTTTTGATGTATGTGTGTCGCCTGGCGGACGACGGTGACGTCGCGAGGAGCTTGAGCCCCTCGCCCACTTATTATTTCGTAGATGGTAGTATCTACTACTGAAAGCCACCAGCTAGCAAGCGAGCAGCGAGGCTGCGATTGCAAGTCGTAGCCAGCCCGCCTAATATTATGATGACCTTAAACTCACGCTGTAGCCATCTTCCGTTTCCAGTTCACCGGACGCGTCGCTTCAAGAGTTCAGTTGCCATTGTCTTCACCGTGTGAAGCAGTTCACAACCGGTCAGGTGGCAATGTCGACGGAGAACCAGGCGGCAGCATGCATCCAGGCGCGATTCCGAGGCTTTCGATGGCGACGGCAGCAGCGTCGAGGCATTGTGAGAAACTTTTGATCGCCTTAGGCGCTGGTAACGCGGTGTCTTGTCACTCATCGCGTGTGTTTTTGGAATCATTGGCAGAGAGCCGTCACTAAGCTCCAGGCTCTGCAGCGTGGCCGCTTCACACGCCGAGAGTTTGCTGAACTGCGAGACTTTTCTAGAGAGCAGGTAAGAGCAAGTCTCTGATGTTTTTATTCCTTACAACGTCTAACTGGTCTGCTGGGAATATGGTTTCGTGTAGGAAAGCTTCCAGCAAGCCACACGACGTCGGCAGATCCGGATCTGGCGCAACGAGCAGGAACTTTACTTCTTGCAGCATACCAATGCAGCGGACCTAGAGAAGGTGCGAAGTTTCCAACAGCAGCACTCTGCGAGGCTGATTCAACGACCTTGGCGCGCTACGAACCAGTCGACACGCACCTCAAATGATGGCAACACAGTGATTGTTGACCCAAAGGAGCGCATCTACACGTTCGACCCGTTCGGATTTGAAACTGCGGACGCTAAAGCCCCTGGTGTCCGGTTTGGTCAATGGAAACATGACGAGAAGAGCACTGATAGCTCTCAACGCTCGCTCTCACTTCTCCTGAGTGAAGATGAACTACGCGCGCCTGTTTCAACCCACACGGATCCATCCGCTGATGAAGTGTTTGTATCAAGACGAAAGGCAATTCAGGAACGGTACGTGTATAACCCGTGGACTTCATCACGTTAGGATCACCAGTGACCTCATCCGTGTGATTTCTTGTGGTAGCATCAAGCGGAAGGCAGCGCAGGAGAAAACCAAACTAGAGTCTACTCAAAAACGAAATCGTTGTGGTGCGACTGAAGGTGCAAAGCCAACCGTAAATCGACGGCGAGAATTGTACGAGCAGGTGATAGCCATGAAGATCGCCACGGCGCACCGCGTACGTCGTCACGAGTGCGGAGCTCGTGCTTCTCGACCAGAAAGAGATATCTTTTCAGCCCAACTCATAGCAAGCTGTGAAAATCGACTCAAGTATCTTACAAGTGAATCACCTGAACAAATGACAGCCTTGGAAGAAGATAACCAGCAAGTTCTTAGTGAAGTGGAAAGGTGGGATCCAGCCAGACGAATTCAGGCATGGAATCACCACCGCCGTGCAGTGTGTTCGGTGCTAGACAAACAGCATTGGTGGCAAACCCAACTTGCTGGCGATGAGCGCGACATTCGACGCATAGTGGTGGCAAAAAGCCCGTGGGAAGACGAGAACAATATATGGGTTTGGCCTCGCGATGGACATGACAACCAGAAGGAGGCTGCAGCTGACAGGTTGAGTTCTACTTCTTTGTGGCCCTCCGAAGAAATTCAACGTTTCCTGGTACGAGATAAACACCAGCCGATTAAACCCGTCAGTGACGATGAGGCGTCTGAATGGTGGCGTGCTCACTGCACGCAGTCACACTTGGTTACCAACGGGGCACTATTCATTGAGGGCCCTTACAGAGCAGAGTTCAGCAACAATGTCACCAACGAGGGTGACGTCTTCCCGGTTTGCACTTCCGAGGTGGTGTCAAACCGAGATCTGTACCAGCTACAGCAGCGAGCCAAGCGTGTTGCACGAACGAAGAGTCTGGAGCAGGATATTGAGCAGCGAATCAAAGCTTTGACCGCGCAAGTTGAGCGCCACGTGCACGATATGGAAGCTCAAGTCGAGGCCAACACACAATTAGCACGAGAAGTGGTGCAACGAAAGGAGCAGCAGCGAGCCCGCATCACACGCGAGCAGCACGCATCGATGACGATTCAACGGTATACGCGTGGAATGCAAGGGCGGAAATTTGCACGTGAGCTGCGGGCTGAGTTCTTCGTGATGGTTCGTGGCCGTGCAATTCGTCGCGGAAGGTGCGAAGAGTGCGGCGAACAACGAGCTGTACTCGAGTGTCAGCAGTGTGAGGAAAGCTTACACTTCTGTCCGATCTGCTGGGTGCACGTGCACTCAACTCGAAGGCGCAAGACTCATGTAGCGATTCCAATGGCAATTGTTGTAGCACCGGTATCCATGCAAGAAACCAATGCTTCCAAGGCTCCAGCCTTAACGAAGCCAACTATGGACGTTAGCAACGTGAAAACCATACGTGCTGAAGAAAACACGGGTCCGCGGTTGCGATCCCTTCCATCTCCACCAAAGGAAAGCATGACTCGATCGGCCCAACCTGCACCAGCTAATTCATCCCATTCAAATGACAAGGAAGATGCCAGTCAAAGTGTAACACCAATCGATGTACCGATGGAAACGACACCGGAACTCGCTGAAGCCTGTGCACTAGCACGTCGTGTAAGGGCGGAGATAGCAGAGGCACCCACAGCAACAACAGACGTTGAAACTGCAGCAAACAACGAGAAAGCCAGCGATAAGGGTACCCGTGCTGTCGGCGAAGCTGAATCCGCATCATGCATCGAACCACCAGAACCAAATCAACAACACCAGATTGCTGCGATCTCTCCGCAAGCCAGCGATACGAATCCTGTCGCTTCAGGTGATGTATCCATCCATACTTCAGGATGGTCGACGGAGGAAGTGCCACCACAGGACACCTAAAAAGTATTCGCATTTGCCCGAGTTGTAAGCATGACCCAAATCAAAAGAGTAGATCAAACTATACCAGGTAAGAAAGCGCACGAGATGGCTGGGCCGGTCAGCTGCTAAATATCTACGTTAGCCATCGATCACCCTTGCCGCTTCCTCATCTTCAGTAGCACTATTGCGTCTAACAGGCCGTCACCGTATTAAGGTGCGCCCCTATCCTCCCGCCGCAACCAGACAGGTGCCGAGCAGTTAAGCAGAAGCCTCCTTGGCAGCCTCGGCCTCCTTCTCGGCATCCTTCTCCGCCAGCACCTTCTTGAAGCGGTTCACCTGCGAGGCAAAAGCCTGGTTGCACTTCTCCGTAAACGGCATACGCATGTCGTAGGCGTCCTCTCCGTCCGCGTAGTATCCCTTCTCAATGTCGTACACCCTGCAGCAACACAGCAGACACACATCAAAGTCAACTCACGCCCGAGCCACCGCACAATCATCGCGGCACGTACTGGTACTTGAGCGTCTTGCGGTACAGGTGGATAGCCGCCACGTTGCCCTCACGGACGTGCAGCGACACGTACTCGGCGTTAAAGCTCTCCACCATAGCACGCTCTGCGTCAGCAACAAGAAGAGCGTCAACCCGTTAGCCTTTCACACGTTATCTCTCTCATCTCAGCATAGCAGCATCGTACGGGCAGCCTGCATGAGCTTGGTGGCTAGGCCGCACTTGCGGTGCGTGCGCAGCACCGCCAACGACGTGATGTGACCGTGCGGAACCGACGCCTCCTCCTCCCTGCAGCAGCAACAGCCGTCAAGTCAGTCCGAAGATTCATCCCCCCGTTGAGACGACCGATTCAATGACGCACATCTTGGCCAGGACGTAGCCGACGATCTTGCCACCGCGCTCCTCCGCCACGTAGAGCAGCTGGGGCCACGTCATGATGTGGTAGTAGTAGTACTTCATCTGGTAGTTCTCCGGCAGACACCAGAGGTTGGAGTTCTGCACCTGAAGCAAGTCGTCCGCCTGCAATGACACACGAGGGGGGACCATCACGTCAGTTCACGATGCGGCGCCGACTGTAGAGCGCTTCACGGCACGCCGCGCTCGGCATCTGTAGACTTGGGTATGGTAGACGCAACTGCACCGCGCTCCACCCTCTACGTGCTGTACAGCCCACGCACCGTCGCGTTCCGGATCGACACCATGTTGCCCCGCGTTTCTTGCTCAATACAGATCGCGCTTTGGATTGTGGATGGCCGTGAGTTGTGCATTTTGAGTGCGGAATCGGATTAAGTACGAATGCTCCGACCGCTTCCCCCTACTACAAACTTCAAGTCTAAACAATCACTCTGCACTTCCGCACTGGGCGTGGGGCGCCGATGTTGCGCGCGCAGCTTTATTATTGAATTTCCCCTCTCCTCCGCAAGTCCAAGCCACTCGCCGTCGTCCACCCAAGGCCCCCGCTCCAGGCTCCAGCTCCTGCTCCTCCAGGCGAACCCCACAGTACAGAGCAGCATGAGCGAGGCGGCAGGCGACGCTCTGAAGCTGCGGCTCAAGCTCAAGCTTCCACGCTCCATGTCCGTGTCCTCGGCGACCGAGGAGGCGCAGAAGAGGCTGCTGATCGGCGCGCGGGGCGGCGCCGCCGTCAAGGAGCTGCTGAGTACAGCTCCCAACGTCGAGGTGGCCATCCGCGACTTCCAGGCGGCCCACGGCGTCGCGGAAGCCCATGCGCAGCTATTTGTGCGCAAGAAGGAGAAGAGGAAGGAGAAGCCCACGACCTTTGCTCCTGCGGTGCAGCTGCTGGATCTCCTGCAGGTGCCTCGCTCTAGTGTGTACCAGTCGCTGCTGGAGCAGATGAAGAAGGAGATGCTGCTGCGCATTGCCGATTTGCCCCAGAGCGAGCTGCCCCGCGTGCTGGAGCAGACCTTCCCATACATTGAATTCCGAGAGCTCCGAGCTATCCCGATTGCGGTGCTGGCGAGGCAGGATGATACACCCGAGCTTTACCTGCGCGAGCTCACAGAAAACCGACGAATTCTTTCCGAATTGCCCGTGCACGTAAGGAGGAAGATTTTGCATGTGGACCAAAGAGAGCTGCAGCTGCTGGTGGAAGAGTGCACGCGTGAGTATGTGACTGAACAGCTTGAGTGGTATCTCAACCATCCGACGTCGGGGTCAGCAACGACTCATCGGGCGTTTTCAAGGAGGAACAGCAATAATAGTATGCGAACTGGCAATCACAACAGGAAGCGCAGCTTGGATGAATTGGCCGGCGGGAGTCTGTGGAACGTCTCAAGTCACGTTCCGTCTTCTGCAGATGCTGCTGGATCGTCATCGTCGCCGTCTGGATTTAGTGGTGAACGGAGGGCGTCATATTCACCCGATGAACGTCGTCGGAATAACGCTGCGCTGGTGAAGCTGGTGGAGATGCTAGGTGACTCAGAGTCGTTGTATTTGTCGACTCTGGAGATCTGGCGCAATTACGTGGTGGCTGCGAACATTCCCGGCAGCGCTACGAATAACCACCCGAAAGAGTATGTGGACTATGTGTCGCTGCTGGGTGCGATGCGCAGTGACCTTGCTAACCTTCAGCGTGACAAGACAACGCCACTCATTCGGACAGATCCTTTGCACAAGTTTATCTGGTTTTTGGATCGTGCATTGAAGAACCAGACGCTGGAGATAACTCAGCTCCACGAACTGCTAGGTTTCATTGGTCGACTACGTACAGCGGATCTCCCGCCGAACAAGAAGTTTCGAAAGAAAGGTGGCGCAGAGGAAGAAGAGGAGAATTTTGAAGTTGTGTTAGGGCCGCCTCCTGTGGATGAGATGCTTGCTGTGCTGGACAAGATCGCAAAAATCGATGCTCGCTTGATTTTTGCGGAACCAGTGCCAGATGATGTGCCCAAGTATCGAGAGATCATCACGGATCCCATGGACTTATCAACGATGCGGAAGAAAGCAAAACGGGGCAAGTACAAGACCCTCGATTCCTTTGTGGCGGACTTCAACCTCATGATTCGTAACTGCATGACATTTAACCCGGACACAACTATCTTCTACAAAGAGGGGAAGCGTATAGGAAAGCGTGGCAATGAGCTGATTGAGCGACATGCTACGTCGTTGCGTGGTGAACCCCAGCGGATCCGCACGAAGAAACGCCGCAAAACTGCAACAGGTCCCACTAGTGAGGCACTTAGTATGCTGACGAGCTCGGGAGTCGTGACGATTAAGGATTTTGGAGATGTGGACCAATCAGGAATGATTCCGGAGGGCATGTGCGATGAGATGCTTGCGGATGTGGCGCTGATTTTGTCGGATCCGCTCGTGAAGCAGCTTATCTGTGATGCTCTTATGAAGAACCTTGTGGTGTGTTGGCAAAAGAGAGAGCTTCCCACAGACAATCTTATCTGCCGTGCTCTCGTACAACTTCTTCAAATTGGAAATCCCTCTAGTGTTCGCCGTATGATTCGGAAGCAGGACTTCGTGCTGCGCGCTCCGCAGGTGGTTACAATGCGCGTTGTATTACCGCTTCTTTTGCGTACGATGGTCGGTTTCCGTGTGTACTACGCATTCCCGACGGGGCTTCAACGTGACTTGAAGGCTAAGGCGAAGGAAGATGTCCTCGGTCCCATGCTCTGGGACAACGTATTGCGTGCGAGCTCGGCGATTCGTGCCATGGCTAAGTCGTTTGCTGTACAGTGCCTAGTCGACCACCAGATCGATGCGGGGGTCCAACTGCTTCATCACTTAGTGTCAGCCGAAGACGAGTCGTTACTACGCGACCGTGTACTCCTTCATGCTGTGGCAGAAGTTTTACTCGAGCAGGTGAAGACGGTGGCAGTTAGTAGCAGCATCTCCAATGGTAATGATGGTGGATCGAACTCTGCAGAAAATGGCGAGGTGACGATGACGCTAAGCGAGCAGCTGCAGGCACTGGCAGTGTGGAAGCAGATTTTTGACAGGTTTTTTGTGGATATCTTGTCAAGTCGCATGCAAGCAGCCAAAAAGGTGACCGGGTCCGTTGTGCATTTCGCTGATGGTGAATTCGATGTTGTAGAAGAAGAAAACACAGGGGAAGCATCCTCGAAGAAGCGAAAACGTCAGCATGTGGTTAACAACTTCTCGACTCCTGTTTTCCATGAGAAGACATCAATGGTGCTGTCGTCGCTATTTGGATTGGTTGAGAAAGGAGGTGCCGGAGCTGGTGCGGATGCCATGCTCTCCTCATACCTCAGAAAAACGCTGGGTGTATTGCGCGAGTGCTGCTCGTCTTTAGAGGTATTTGAAGCGCTTTGGGATAGTTCGGTGTTTGCTGGTTGTCGGCTATTCTACGAGCCACTGCTGTCCAAATGCCCCGTTGTCCAAAAAGAGTTGTTCGTTGTGCTGCCGTCCGATGTCAAGGCTGGAAATACCAGTGAACAGGAGAAGTTTGCTACCGACGTCAAGGTTGAGATTGTAACCTCAGATGTCAAGTTGGAACCTGATACAACTGTCGGTGAAGCTGAGGATGCTCCTGCTGTTTCCGAGTCGAAGGATATTTGCGTCCAGAGTGAAGACAGCAGCGGCTCCGTCGCTAAAGCAGAACATGTCGATTCAGGTAAGCAAATGGAGTCTGGTGCTGAACCAGTAAATGTTGCCGAAACCAGTACCGCAGAATCCAAGGCTGGAGCAAAAAACTCGGCTGCCAGCGTGGTCACCATAGGCAGTGGCACTGAAGGAGTGAACGCGAATGCACACATCGACATCGCGGATCGTACATCAAGCGCGCAGGAGGAAAGCAATGGCGTTGGTGTCAAACCTGACCAAGCCGAAACAGATGCCGAATCGGTGTCAACAGCGGTTGAGGCAAACGAGGAGAGCAACGATCTTGATGTCAAGATGGAGAATGTTGAAGGGGATGGAAAGCCTTGTGCTACAGAGGCAGAACGTGCCACCGACGATGTTGCCCCGGAGCCGTTGGGTGAGGTCTCCCCGGACGTCACAACTGGGACCAACACAAACAACGAATCGATGGCTGAGGTCACGAAGAAAGATAGGGAAGCCGTGAGAACAGATAACGGAACCGACGAGGATGCGAGTCGCGACGAGGCACTAAATGCAGTCGCAAGAAAGTATGCAGAGCCAAAAGAACACGTTGTAACGGAGGGAATGGAGGAAGCGGAGTCGTAGCGGGTGGAGGGGATCTAAAATATCACACTCCGTTTTTGTTATCATCGAAGTGCAGACGCTGAAGTGCTTCCATTTATCGACACATGGTGGTTTTAGCGCTCTGTGACTCTATATGCAGTGCCAGGTCTGTTGGATAGCCCTTGGAACGTTTCACGCTGCTGCTACACATCCGATAAACGTGCACGTACTGTACTATAATATTACTATTACTAGTATGGCAGCAAGCTGCCGAGCATCCTCAGGTCGACAAGTCGCCTCGGTTGCTAAGGGGGCAAGCCTGAAATATATTTTTGTTAAAATATTTCCAGCACCGCCCCCCGAAACGTCATATTACATTTTATAGGTTGAACTGCATTCAGCCGAATCAAAAAGCAGTCGCATTTGCCCGCGTTGCGCCAACTGCCGAGTGAAGCACACAAAGAGGTAAGCGCTGTGTGCATGCTAGTTAGCTCCCTATACATCGTGTGGCAATGCTGATCTATGCTGTGGGTGCTGCTGTGCGTGCGTAGACCAACGACATGCCGAAGGAGCGTGTTCGTCGCGAAAAGCAGCCGCGTGGGCCGCTCCAGTGTCAGTATCCTGGTCGGTGCAGCAATGAGCGCGCGATTAAACCCAATGGAGGACGTCATTGGCTGTGTGAAAGCCACCGTGATCATCAGAACGCGCTGCAGCGCGACCGCTACAAAAAAATTACTAAGTCGACCAAGAAAAAATCACCGCTGACTAAGAAGAAGTCAGCGCGCAAGTTGCAGCCGCCGACTACGAAGCCTGTCGAGGTCGAGGAAGGGGATGCTGCTATTGCGCGTGGTGACGATGCTGAGCTTGGAAGCCCGCTGAACGTCGAAGCAGACCGGATGGCGGTCGACGCGACGAAGACGTCGCAAGCTCGTGTATCCTGCTCCACGGATGATACTTCCGATCATCGTGCGCAAGAACCTACGTCTACGTCGAGTGTAGATAGTGTGCAAGCCTCCGACGCCTCCAAGCCGTGTCAAGGTCCAGCGTGTACGTGCGCTGCCACGGCACCCACGCAGCTCCCCCAAGTTGTCTACGTCTTCCTCCACGGCACTCCTATCGTCTTTGGGGGTCCTGCGCAGCCGCAACAAGCAATCCAGCATGCATGTGGATGTGCCGCGGCAGAGCGCACGATCACACCGAGCCTGATTTTGTTTCAAGCTTCGCCAGAGATGGCAACGCAATGCCAACCATTTAGCAGCCAAGTAATCGATGAGGTGATGAGGGCGACTTCTGCGTGTAATGCAGTTGGTGTTCCTCTTGGTGTATCGGAATATCGATGCACGGGCAACACTCGCCCTCGCAACGAGGGTGCTTCAACTCGTGAGGACGGAAGCAGCGACAAGCGACAACCGAGTTTTCATTCGGTGCAGGAGCTGTAAGCATGGTGGTGACATGGTGAGTAGCTGCTAGGGGACGTGGGCCACAACAACTACGCCTTTTATGATTGAGCGGAACCGAGATCTGAGCTAGTCTACACGTTAAAGCAGCGGTGAATAATGCATTTTCTAGTTTGTTTGTTTTATTGCGTTGGCTACTTGGTTTGTTATCTACTTCTCCGAAGTTGGCCCACGCAGTAGGGGTGTATCACAGGAATCAAAGGCGTTGGTGTCTACACGAACCTCGATACCGGCTGATTTGGGCTAGATAACATCGTAGCGGGACTCGCAGCGAGATAAATTGTGTTGCTCGCAGGTCCAAAGACCTGTGCTTGGCGGTGCACCACTGTAACTTGGAAAGTTACAGGTTACTCCACTTTTGTCTCTTGAATAAGACCTCCCTGTACAAGACCTACATCTAAGTGGGACTCCACTTTTATCCCTTACCTCCCCTCCGAGTGGGTACTCCAATTTACCCCTTAAAAAGAGAGACCTCCCTCTACAAGTAAGTAAGTACTCCACTTTTATCCCTTAAAAAGAAATACCCCCCTCTACAAGACCTACATATAGGCGGGAACTCTGCTAGCTCCCTCTACAAGTACAATACCAAAACTATCAAGCTCAGGTGCATGAGTTGTTCGCCATTTTCGATTCACTTTTATTGGCTAAAGGAGTCAGATATATATTTAAACAACTGATGATGTATACACATTTTTTTGTTAAAATACTTTACCACAAGAATGTTGGTGACCCTTTGCTTCAGCGACTCTACCGTAGTACTCTAGTACCCCGGAAAGGTTCATTTCTCTTAATGCGAATAACAATAGCGCTGGATAAACGTTAGCTTAAAACGGGTTAGTACGTACTTTCCTGGAATAGTATGCAGAAGTAAAGGGCTTCAAGTGGAGAGTTCTTCAGCGGAAGCTGCCGACATGGGTACATTAGTAGTGCTATTAATAGTGATACTATTACTAATAACACCAATGCCGACCTACTCCAGTAGGAGTAGTGCTATTGATTCAGAGTCGGAAAGTCGCAGTATCATCTAAACTAGAAATCTCACCACCACCAAACTCTGGATGCAGTGCTCACCGAACACACCAAAAGTAGAGAAGCTGTGGTGCATCTAAACAAACTACAGCCACGAGCAGAACAACAACAAAAGTGGATAAAACTAGGTTTTGGTTGTTTAAACCGAAGAAAACATAACCCTGATTGCTTTTGAAGACAAACCTACTGAAGTTCTGAGGACATTGCTAGCAAATTTCTTGCTTATTACAACAAAGTTGGCAGAGTTAATTCATAAAGGGGTTAACGGTGGTACCAATCAATACAGCAGCGCACGCTGACTGCTGCTGGAGATCAACACATTGCTTGCCCGCGTCTTGTAGCGCTACGACCGGTATGGGTTTGAAGCTCACTCGCTTCTACTTTGGTTTTCTCAGCTCCAATCGATACGATGCAACAAGTATAAACACGAACTGCCCAGCGCCTTTCGCGGGCTTGACTTCAACCCATATTGCTAATAACACTACTAATACCACTTTTTTCACTATTTCTTGTATGAAATTAGTTCTACTAATCGGTTCAAGCAACAGAAACCTTAGCATATCACTGCTATTAGTAGTGCTACTACTAACAAAAGCTACTATTCTGGAGATCCATAATCTGTGTGATATTCTAATATAATAAGTATTAAAATACGTACCAGCGTAGACAACATGTACCTATCACCAGCTTTCAGCTATAGCGAGTGACAAGCGTCCAGCTCTCCACGCGTGTACACGACGTGGAGTTCTAAGAAGAACCAGGGTGGCATTTAACTGCGTAGTGCATCCTACTTGGACTTCTAAGTAACCACGGCGTCTTTTGACTGGTTAGTGCATCTTACTTTAAAAAATCATCTATTTTGTTTCACACAGTCTGGGATGCCTACAAGCCGTCTACAGCTCGCGGCTTACCCTTTCTTTGTTATCCACCTCCGTCCCCTCCCGGGGCGGCCGATCCGGGTAGCCTATTGTTGCTTCCAACGTGCTTAGACCGTGATTGTACGTATGTGGCCTTCGTTTCAACCGATACTTTCGAGTCTCGAGCTGGGTGCCTCGTAATCCTGCTGGTAATGGCAGTGGATCGAGTGAGGAGCGCGGAAACACTGCATTTTGCGCGGTTGCTGGTCGTTGCAAGTACTGAGCCAACCACCTAAGCGCATTCAACACAGCAAAATAGTGTTATCTCTCGATTTTAGTATAGTAATGACAGTGGTAGCTTACCTGGTGGGTCTCGGAATTCCTAATTGCTACACAGTGCAACACAACTTCTCGTGTGGGCTCTCGGTGAAGAGTTTAAAACTCATCTAGGCGTCATTTCTCTGTTGTGTGCTCGTGCCACCGTCTTCATTCGGTCTACTGCCGACAAAGCAGCGTCCGATGTTTGAGCGACAGCTTCTGCGACGCGTTGATCCTCGCTCTGGAATGCCGCAATTTGTTCCGGCGTAGCAGTTAGTTTTTCAAGCGTCAAGCGATGCGTAATTAATACAGAATTTCGGTGCCTAATTCGTGAAAGAGCTACATACACAAATGATATGTTTGGGATTGAATTGGAATGGAAAACTACATACGAGCAAGTGAGCCCTTGGACTTTATGAACTGTCATAGCGAACGCTAATCTAAGCGGAATACCTCGTCGAACAACTCGGAGATCACTGGACGCCTTACCCCACGAAATCTCCTTTGGTACTATAGGAACAATGTTTGGTACCTCATCCAGTAGTGAAGGACCTAAATACGGATCCGTAATTTGCGCGAGCACGATGGGTAAGTCGCTGCCAGATACGAACAGAAAGTCATAAATTTTAGCATTTGTTCCATTGCACAACCCGGCTGGCTGGGCCATATTGTATGTTAAAGTTACTGGAGCTCCGACGCACAATTTGAGCTTGCTGGGCACTACTCTGTCATGATCAGAATGTGGAGTTTTCGCGTCTGCTAATAGTGCACGAACTGTTCCTGTAGGAATATCGCGTTTTGCAGTCAATCGCTTTTGTTGCACGAAATGCTGTGCTGTAATTTCTACAGTCGGTGAGTGAACCGATAGGATGTTTTTATCATTAGCTTCATTAACATCTGCGTTTTTGTAGGCAATATGTTTGGCTTTATTTATCCACTTCGGTTCGCCTACTACCTGCAAGCAACGCGTGTTGAAAAGATCTACGTCAGCTTGAGTGGGTTTTTTTGGCGCAGTCTGCGAAGTGCATTAAACCAGTCAGGATCCAGAGTTCCTCTGTTTTGACTTGTAAGCATGCAGACACTTTCAATGCTATCCCAAATTTCTTTTCCGCGTCGTTGAACCTGGTTTGCAATTTTTGAGAACGGAGTAGACAAAGAGTGTCGCAAAATCTGGCCAAATTGTATCTGCCGCACTAAGTGTTAAGAAAAAGGTAGGCCATTTCGTAGGTAGAACTCGGTTGCCAATCATGGACATTAGGTCTTCACGGGCATTGGACCAGTATAGTCCACTGCCTCGCACGACACGAAAGTATGGTTTCAACGAATCTAGAACTTTCATCGCAGAGATGAGCTCTTCATTTTCATTATTTGAATATCCTTGGTTGCTATTCTGATTTTGTGCTCGGCCGCAGCCTGCTAGTTCCATTGCCTCAGCACGAGTCTCAGTAAATCCTACTCGTCTAACCAAACCATCAATTTGACGCCGCTGAATTAGGTTCATGCAAAAGAACTTGAAATTTCCATGGATAACGTATCGCCTATCGTGCCACTTCATCAGGTGTGCACACAAGTCTGTCAGCGTATACTCATGAAGTCTACTTTCACTCTCATCTTCGGGATGGTATCCTCCCAATCCGTCAGGAAATAAGGTAGGAAAACAGCATTGCATTAGTTGTTTTGTTTTGTACTCGTCTATAGTATCTTGTCGGCGATGCAGTTCTGCTGTTGGAATCTTAGAATCTGAAGCATTAACTCCAATAGCACTAAGAATATGCTCCATCTCACTCTGCTTACTTCCCTGGTCGACTTCTAATTCGAATGACTCTGTCAGATTTTCGAGTAAGTCTTCTTCGTTTTCACTTGCATCGCTAGCATTGGAGGTTGTACTAGAAATCACATAACGGCTCCCCGTTGCACAGTGTACCCCATCGCGAGCATAAGAACCAGTTCCATCGTCAATTATGCCGGGGGTATCTGTATCAGATGCTTCACAAACTTCAGATGCACTCCAAGAGGCATCAGGCGTGATTCTAGTAGAAGCGGTATTCTGGCTCTCAATATGAACGTGATTGTATTGTCCTCGCAGTTCGTTCACCTCATCGTCAGTAACGGGTATTGTTGGTATTTCTTGATTGCCGTTATTGTCTTCTAGTTCTCTTAGGTTTTCTTCTGAGATTCGAATGTGCTTGTAGAGAGGGTTGTTGGCTATAAGCCAGCACAATGCACGCCGTATCAAATCTGGACGAACTCGAAAATAGTTTGTGGCACTATCGGTTTTTGATGCTAGAAACACAACCCCGCTCTTGCTTAACGGTCGGGGAAGCTCTCTTACCATTTCAGCAGGCTCGTTCCAGTAGTTGATTGCATTGCCTCTAGTGAATTCCTGGCCATCTCTATACAGGTTTACACATGTTGTGAATGAAATACCTAATCCGATCAATCTTGATTCCATTCGATTCAAGTCAGCCAGCTCACTTGGGACCGATGCTATTCTAAAACCACTACTTCGGCAAAATTTTGGCGTTTTTCGTGCCAGGAGAGACCGGTAGCATCGCTCACAGAGCCATATTGATATGTCTCCTTTATTACTGTCACCGGTCACGAGCCCATCGGGGATAATTTCACATTCTCCGTCGCCATTGCAAAGCGGAGTAAAGAAAATAGATTTAGGATCGTATAGTCTTAAAATGGAATTGTCTGAATTGGCAAGCTCGCCACAGCTTCCGCACACCCGATACAGAGGGGCGTCGATAGTCGCGAAGAAATCTACAATGATAGGATAAGGCATTTAGACATGTTGATCATGTTGACAACTATAAGAACTGTGTAATACCCCCTATATCACATACCGTGTTTGTCGCGCTCAAGGTTAACGTCGTCACCAGTGTCCACGTGACGGCTTTCCTTCTTCTGACGCTTGCTCTTGGGGAGCCTTTGCGTGTCTGCATTCCGCCTCTTCGTTTCATCGTGTCGTGCTAGTCGAGCCTTCATACGATCAGTTTCTAGCTCCCCAAGTTTCACTGCGTGGTCACTTGTTTCTCGTCGCGGTTGGGGTGCTGTTCGAGTCGCCACTCTCCTTAAAACACGCTTAGCGGCTTTTGCAGCCTTGGCTGCTTTACCTGGTCGTGGCCTGACAGCTCTCACCATGGCGTCGCAAAAGGCGGAATGACTCGCCTAGATTATTGGTAAGGTACGTATGAGTTAGTTGAAGTAGGAGCATGCTCATTAGCCCATCCAGTCGCACAACCTTCTATATCTAGATAAATCCGCAACGACAGACTGGACATACCCTTACACAAGTGCAAAACGCTCCTACCATCACTTATTGTATTTTTATGGGAGTGCTGACCTATGCATCTTAAATTGTTTGCATATAAATGTGTTATACAATGCCAAAATGTTCATCTTGTTCTCTTGTCGATCAGCATCAGTCATAGAGCGTAGCGCAGGCTCGTATAACTACGATACGGGCTCGAATCGAACGTCGTTTCGCCTGTGAGCATAACTTCAAGCTGATAGATCTCCCGCTGCTGGCGGCTAGTGATGGGCTGCTTTTCAATAATGGTTCCTCCTGCCCTGAAGACTTTTAGACATTCACCACCGCTCTGAACTTTAAAATGACCTACAGCTGAACTGCTCAATTGTTTTGAATTAGCTCATTTATTCGACCTCGATGAAGGCCCGAGCTTTAGCAGCAACTACAAGCTAGTCGCTCCGCAATGGCCACATCGATACCACCACTGATGGCCGAGAAGCTCACATGAATCCAGTGCAGTTGGTAGAGTTACAAAGACAATTTTTCTGTTTCTGAAAAAGGCACAATGTTAGTTGCGGGACTTCGTAGACATCAAATTACATGTTTGAATCACCTGGGGCTGCACGAACGCGTTACCATAGTTAATGGTAATCTCTTCTCCTGCACAAATAGTGCGTTTAGCGAATATCCCACAACATGTTTCACCTGCTACCTCCCAACGCTCGATAGTACAGTTAGGGGAGCAGCTGTGGTTCGCGAAACGGGCCATACCACCAAGGTAGCGGGCGTCGATCACCTCATTGGTATCCACAGCCAAACCGTACGTGTGCGCGGTCCGATATGCTTCCTACATGCAAAAACACATGTCTTCCATTGATGACACTCATCACAGATAACAAAATGCAAATAGCAACTTACCTTCACCTCACGCTCCAGGTACATAGCTCGGCTAAGCACTTCGCCTACATACTGGGCAACCAGCTCGTCCTTCTCGATTGGCAAGACCGCCATCAAGGCTATGCCTTTGCCAGAAATAACCTCGAGTGCTAATTCCGCATGAATGCCTTGCTGCATTCGTTGATTTCCGCATTTATATTCGGTTGCGCAGTGCCCTTCGACGCACTCGGTTTGAGTCTAATAGTTGTGTTTAGTTTCCCAAATATACACGTTAGCAACTCTTACGTTTCACGTACAGCTCGATTTTCGCACATTGACACACACGTTAAGCTCCAGTCGGCAAGAGGCTCACACGTGCAGTACGCAATGTCGTGCTATCCACACACACACACACAAAACAGTGTCCATTAGAATCGCTCGTATTACTTTGGTCATTGCAAATACTACCATTGGTTCATTGCGAGATCTATAGACATATACGTTTTGAGTCACTTCCTCGTATTCTGCAAATGCCTGTACAACGGAGCGCTCACGATGCATCTAAAACTGGTCAGACAAACAAGACAGGAAGTAAAGTCATGAAACCGAATACCTGATTTGCTGAGAGATCATCGCGATGGTCCCGTTCGGAAGCATTCACGCGGCGATTGAAGAAGGCGTCGAGCTTGAGCTGTTTCATATCTCGTCCTCTCGACGATATCACGGGTCTGTCACCGAACGATCCAAATTGCGAATGACGGATCCAGCTCACGATGTCAACATTTCCCTTGATTTACTACTCTTCTAGATCTACTACAGTTAATCCAAGTGCCGGCTAGTTCAACATTACTAACAGCCTTCTTTTGGCCCTTCAAACCTGCTAGCTCACGTCTATCCGATCACTACCAATATTCACTGTCACTTTTCCGATACATCGATGCCCAGCATGGACTGAGGCGCCTCCGCCGAAGTCGGGGGTATATACTCCTTATCACTTTGCAAGAAATTCAGTTCGATTGATATGACGATTACAATATACTACTAGCTCTCACTACTACTAGTGCATCGTCAATCATTGCCACATGCAAGTGGGCGTGTGCTGCTGCGCTCGTCGCCAGCCAACACTAACACGCAGCCCATCATGGGTGTCGCTTGTTGCGCGTCATCACGGAGGCGTGGTTGCCGTCCCCCTTCGTCCCCGACGTCATGATGACATCGCCGTCACCTGCGTTGGCCCCGGACATACCCGGGGTGGCAACGGATGCGTGGGTCTTGGCGTTCGCCGACACGGGCGAGATCTCACTCGGGAGCTTGCGCTTCTTCAATGGTGGTTCGGTTTCGCAGATCTTGAAATCGTTGCCGCGCTCGTACTGCACGCTTCCCTTCGCGATGTCGGCGTAAAAGCCAACACCATCGACGTGCGTGAACTTGTACACGGCGCCGGGCTTGAAGTCGATGATGGCCTTGCCGTAACAACCATTCTTCTGCTTCGCATCCCACACGGTCACCTGTACCAAGTACGGTTTCCGCTTCAACGGCGTCAAATCGTTTATGCCGCTCAACGTCTGCTCAAACACTTCACGCTGCGCCGCGTCGGTCAAAGTGACACGAGTTCCGTTTCCGGCTTGCAGACGCTCAGCATGAAGGCAGCACAGGTACAGTGTGACCATGACATCGGGATTGGGGTGTGTCGTCAGGATGAATTCGCGAAATCCCGCCGAGGTGAAGAATTGATTCACTGCTTCTTCCTCCTTTTGCTTGAGAACATCGTTCTGGATGGCTTGGAGTAGTTCCATGATCGTCAGGGCCGTCTGGGAGCGTGTCGAAGACCAAAGGATGTGAATCCGGATGCGCAAAAGTTAAAGTGAGCTCTACAAACACGAACGCTCGATCGACTTTAAGATCGCAGTACTTAAACGTCAATCTGGTACACGAGTATTAAATGATACTCCTTTTGTGTTTAATGTACTCTAATGTAACTCTATTCACTCTGTAGAAGAAGAAAAACACACACATCTAAGCAATGCCACATAGTTTTGTGCTAATGAATATTGTCTGTTCACTCGGACCTTGTGCATCACACAAGTTATGTGCATTTAAAATCAATCCAGCACTCTGATCCTACTTGCTTCAACATTACAAGAACTCAACATGACTGAGACGCGAAGCTTTCAGCTTCGGTGTGACCGCTCGATTGTAGCCAGAAGTTTTCCAACCGTAAGCTTGTTCCGCCAGCAAAATAGACGTTATAATCTTGTTTCGTGCCGTAGAATTGAGCAAATAGGATCCAACCACAGCACAATCTCTGCAATACGTGTAAATCGTCAAGTTTCTTGTACATTTCGTAGTATTAAACCGAGTTCTTCTGAGCTCAGCATCCTCGTTGAAGTTTCAGTTGCGAGAACAGTCACATATCTTAGATATACGCGTGACTTCGATCATCCAACGCGATAACAGCCTTCAACGTATCCGCTAGTTGATACCACATAAACCCTGAGTTCAAGCCTGTATTACAACGATGTTCTCGTGCTTGGTGCATCTATTATCGCATGAGCGCAATCCCAACTTTCACTTACTTCGTGTCTGCAATCATGCAGCAAACTAGCATGACATGCTACTGCTTACTATATCCTGCCTTCTTTGCACGCAACAAAGCAACGCAACCCCTTAGTATATTTCTAGATCTACTTACGCCACTAACGCATCTTCTAGCTGATTTTCCTCATACCCCATCACCTTTATTACGCCAGCGTCGCGCTGGAAGCGAATCACCCTTCCAATTCCCGGATATTCAACATTCCTAGCTCTCTCCTGCTAAAATATCTTGATGCACACGTACGGCGTCGTTTGCATTCACAACCATTTTTCTCGACCTACTTCCGCTCCATCAACTTCAACGCGTTTTCTAGCCAACTCTTTCGTTGCCACGCGCACTTCGTTTCTAGATCTACTCAGGCTACATCACTTCAACGCATCTTTTAGACCGCTCTTTTGTTGCCACGCACACTACGTGTCCGCTTCTTCTGAGCTCAGCATCCTCGTTGTAGGTTCAGTGGTGTCAACAGTCACATATCTTAGAGAGGCGCCCGACTTCGATAATCAATTGCGATAGCAGCCTTTAACGTATCGGGTAGTTGATACCACAGAAACCGCGCGAATTCACAAATCTGATAAAGTTTGTTGTAAGAAACCAAAATGACTAATATCCAAATACATGTTCTTCGTGTCTGCAATTATGCAGCGAACTAACATGCCATGCTACTGCTTACAATGTATTGGCTTCCTTGCGGGCAACGAAGCAACACGCCCGCTAAGTATATTTCTAGATGCAAGTACGCCATTAACGATGGTTCTAGCTGATTTTCATCATGCCCCATCACCCTTATAACGCCAGCGTTACGCTGGAAGGGTACCACCCTGAATTTACACGCATATTCAACGTTCCCTGTAACGTCGTCGTTGAATTTGTGTCTGAGCTTCATAAAATCGCTAAATTGCTGCAGCTGAACATCCACTGAGTTGCAATTAATTTTAGCAAACATAAAACGTGTAGCTATTGACGCGTATATCGCAACAAATTTCCCTGTAAGCTCTATCTCTCCTACTAAAATATCTAGCCGCACACATACGGGTTCCGTTTGCGTTCACGAGAATTTCTCTAGATGTACTTCTGTAACAGCAACTTCAACGCATCTTTTAACCAGCTCTTTTGTCGCCACGCGCACTACGTTTCTAGATCTACTCGCCCCACAGCAACTTCATCGCATCTTTTAGCCAGCTCTTTTGCTGCCACGCACACTACGTGCCCAACGCATCTTTTAGCCAGCTCTTTTGTTGCCACGCGCACTACGTTTCTAGATCTACTCGCCCCACAGCAACTTCAACGCACCTTTTAGGCAGCTCTTTTGCTGCCACGCACACTACGTGTCCGGACGATGCTTTGCATTCTTAGCCAGCTCTTCCGTTGCCGCGAACACTACGTGTTCAGCCGCAAATTTGCCTACAGCAACAAAGCGTATTTCAATCCTTACCAACATTCGTAGCTGTGACTATCATCGAACTGAGCTCGCTATCAGCCGCACCTCAAACACAAATTTGCAAACTATAATTCGATTCATTACAATATCATTAACTACACCTTTGGCTAGGCACTCACTAGCAGTGCATCGAACTGAGCTCGTCTAGCACTTCACACGCTTCTCGAGGGGGGGGGACCAATCTCACAAACCTGCTCGTAGTTGTTGGACTCGAGCTGCACACTTCCCTTTGCCAAATCATCATAGATTCCCACATATTCGACCCGGTGGATCAAATACATGGCTCCTGGCCTGAACAGGATGTTTGACTTGCCACGTGTGCCTGGAATCTTGTCATCACAGATGGTCACCTGCACCAACTGATGCCTACCCACTGAATTTAGGAAGCCCGCTGATGAATTGAACTCAGCACGTTCTGTTGCATCTGCGAGGGTGACCCGAGTCGCATTGCTCCCACTGAGACGCTCTGCGTAAACGCAAAACATCTTTAACGTCACGCAGACGTCGGCAGCAGGGCGTTTGGCGACGACGAAGTGTCGGAGATCCGCAACACGCGAAAAGAGGTTAACCGCCTCCTCATGCATTTGTCGTAGCACGTCGTCTTGGATAGCGTTCAGGAGCTCCATTGTGGCTGGAAGAGGGCAAAATGGAAAATGATCGACACATAATACACAGACCTAACTTCAATAGCTCCCACTACATCCACTTCAACCCGCCTATCCGACTTTTCTTCTGGCTACTACAGCTTCTTTTTAAATCTTGTTTTGAAATCTATTTTTTAAGTTTGGTGCACGACAAAACCTACGCCGCTTCCTTCATACGCGGAACAGCCATGCCCTCTCTTCGCTAGACGAAATCCATGTCCTTGGTGCACGCTTCCAACACCAACACCGCGTCCAGGCACGCAGCTCGTCCTTGGTGCACGCTGTCAATACCAACACGACGTCCACACCAACACCGCGTCCCTCGTCCTTGGTGCTTGGTGCTCATCAACACCGCGTCCACACACGCAGCTCGTCCTTGGTGCACGCTGTCAACACCAACACCGCGTCCACGCACGCAGCACGTCCTTCACGAACACCTCTAGTCGAAATCCATGTCCTTGGTGCACGCTTCCAGCACCAACACAGCGTCCACGCACGCAGCACGTCCTTGGTGCACGCTTCCAACTCCAACACCGCGTCGACACAGCGTCCACGCACGCAGCACCTCCTTCACCAACACCGCATCCACACACGTCGTACGTCCTTGGTGCACGCTTCCAGCACACGCTGCCAGCACCAACACCGCGTCCACGCACGCAGCACGTCCTTGGAGCACGCTTCCAACACCAACACCGCGACCACACAGCGTCCACGCACGCAGCACCTCCTTCACCAACACCGCGTCCACACACGTTGCACCTCCTTGGTGCACGCTTCCAGCACCAAGCCTGCGTCGACACAGCGTCCACGCACGCAGCACACGCTGCCAACACCAACACCGCGTCGACACAGCGTCCACGCACAACACCAACACCGCGTCCAGGCACGCAGATCGTCCTTGGTGCACGATGTCAACACCAACACCGCGTCCACACAGCGTCCACGCACGCAGAACACGCTGCCAACACCAACACCGCGTCGACACAGCGTCCACGCACGCAGAACACGCTACCAACACCGCGTCCAGGCACGCAGCACGTCCTTGGTGCTCACCAAAACCGCGTCCACACCTCAGCTCGCCCTTGGTGCACGCTGCCGTGCCTTTAATAGCAGAGTGATAGACGCCCAATGTGATAGACACCCAATGAGAATGTGATAGACACCCAATGAGAGAGTATAGCTAACATATATCAATGGAAAAAATCAGTACATGAGCTGTGTGTAGCCAAGACTTTTTACGCAGTTCTTACGAGCCTGTGACGTTGCGCAGAAGGCCTGTAAAGTGGGTACATACATTAAATCAGGCCGACCGTCCAGTCAAATTAGAGATCGGTTTCGAGGAAAGACGGGTGGCGGCCTCCGGCCGCCTGTGATAACTCTTACCTAAAGTTCCATCGAATCTCGCAATCCCTCATGTCACACCCGAATCGACCCTTCACACTGGACATAAAAATGGATCCTCCCTTTAGTGACTGTTAATTCTTCGTCATGGGTGATTACCGCGCATCTCTATTTGAAGTGTCGGTCATTCAATTTTTAATGTCCTTAGACACAGGTTTTTTCCGCCAAAAACGGTCCCCGGGTGGGAGATTATTAAAATAAACCCTAACCCTTTTCATAATACCTTTGTAAAAACTCTGTAAGAAGGGTACTTGTTGTTGTAAATAAGGGTACAAAGGATTAGTCGTGTTTCATTATAGGGGGGGGGGCTTTGCCCCAAATACGTTGTTCGAGTTGTAGCAAAATGCATGCACGTACATGTATTATGTAATAATAGACTAGTATGGCAGCATCCTCACGAAAGTTCGCTCAGTTGTTAAGGGGGCGTCGCTGAACGTGTATGCTATATCGTAAGTTTCAGCACCGCCCCCCCCCCACACACAGGCAACAAACAACAAACGCTCAAAGTTCACTTCTCGTCAATCCCCTATCCACGAGAAATGCGCTGAACCTGTCCAGCGCATTTCTCGTGGTTAGATGATTGACGGAAATGCAACCTAGCCGTTTGCTGGCAAAGCGCTGAGCTAAGTTCCTCACTTTGCCGCGAACCATGCAGCGAGACGAGCAGACCTGGCGGCAGGCGATTGCGGATGAAGAAGCTGGCTCTGTAGCTCTTGTTGAAGCCGAGCGTGTGCTTCACCTACAACTGCAGCATCACCGAGCGGGTAGTCCAACGGTGGACGATGCGGTGTCGGAGGTAGACCTGCGACGCACAGAATATGCAGCTGCAGTGCGTGCAACCGACGAAGCCGCCGCCTTGTACCACCGCGCCCATGGGGAGGTTATCGCTGCAGAGCGCGATGACCGTCGGGCGGACCACGTACATCGAATTGAGGCGGTGTTGCAGCAGGCGCGAGCAGCGCAGCAGCACGCCGCTGCCACCAGTCCATCGGTAGCCAGGCGTGCGCACTCAAGCTCCAACGAAAATGGATCGTCACCCAGGCCGACCAAGCGCTTGAATCTTGGGCCACCTTCGAGTGGTTCACCTATCCAGACTACCGGAGGTGAAGAGGACACGGCTCGCAGCGGTGACTCTGAAGGCGAGAGCAGTGGCGGTGCTAGCGAACGTGCTGACACGGGCCGCAGCGGTGGCTCTGAAGGCTCGAGCAGTGGCAATGCTAGCGAACGCGCTGACACGGCTCGCAGCGGTGACTCTGAAGGCGAGAGCAGTGGCAATGCTAGCGAACGTGCTGACACGGGCCGCAGCGGTGGCTCTGAAGGCTCGAGCAGTGGCAATGCTAGCGAATCCTCGCCACTTCCGCTCAACAGGCTCATGCCTATGGCCCTACTTTCTCCCCAAGCGTATGGTGTTCCGCCGAGCACGCCGGCTCCAACTCCAGCTGAAGCTGAAACTCAAACGCCTGAGTATCAACCTGCTGAGAGCGATGGCAACGAAGAGAATGTAGAGAGCGACGGCAACGTTGAGAATGTGGAGAGCGACGGCGACGATGAGAAAGAGGAGACGCAAACGTCGGAAACATCTAACACGAGGGGAGAGCGACGGCAACGATGAGAATGCGGAGAGCGTCGAGTCGTCGGAGTTTGTTCCCAGCAGTGAAGCTGAGGATTCTGAAACTGAAAGCTGAGATCGCGGATAAGGATACCTCGTAGCAGAAGAGTTGGAGATTTTGTAGGGGTACATCCAGAACATGCAATACAATGTGGTCCTCCTTTTGTTGCCTTATGTACTTCGCTACATCTATTCTTGCCGTTACTGCTATCTGGGTTGCTTGATGCATAAAGTATGCTACATCGTAAGTTTTCAAGACCACCCTCTTAAAGCATACCGGGGACCTTTCAAAAGACCAGTTCTCCGTTCTATTCCCCGCCCGCATTTTGAGTGCTAAGACGGCTAGACGAAGCGCGGTGAGTCCGTCCAAAGGAGAGATGGAGAAGGGTACGTAGGTCTACAACCTCTTCTAGGGTGCTAGGTCGTTGTGTTGCGCTCTGGCCTGTGTACTGACGAAGCGCCTAAATGCTGTACGGCGTGTATGACCTCTTTGATGCATGTGTAATACAGAAGCTACCGTACAGCCTCGCCGAGAATTGCTGGTCTCGTCGGACTCTGCTGAGACCACAATATCTAAGAATGCTGGCACGGTGCGTATATACAATGAGGGGGGGGTGGCAACTTCGAGAAACTAAGTATGTAGGTGCAGGACACTTGGCAATACCACTACGTTGGCGGTTGCACTCTGGAGAGATCATTCAAGCGCGGTGGTGAAAGACATTCGCTTTGTGATATGCATCGTAAGCGTCAGAATACCCTGGCGCGTGGGCGCTATAAGCGGCTTGTTGCGGAGAAGAAAGCGAAGCAAGATCAACGTGCTTTCCTGGACGAAACTGCTGCACCGGAGCGAGTGCATACCAGCAGCAAGCAAGCGTCCGGCAAGTCATCGAAAGGCAAGGAAACCCCGGAGATGCGAGAGAAGACTACGTCGAAGCGGAAAAGAAGACGAAGAGAACGCGACGAAGCTGGCTTGACGTCAGAAAAACGCCCACGGCCCTCTCACCAGGACGAACCACGCCAGGCATCTCGCAGACCCAAGGCACCAACGCCGGGGGATTGTCTAGCAAAGACGCCTAGATGCGAGCAGATTTCACCTGTGTGCAAGGAAAGCAGAGACCGAGTTGGAGCAGAAGCATTGACGGGGTTCGAGAAAGGGGACGCGTGCTGTACGTCAGGATCACGAGCTGGTATGGACACCGGTGATGAAACGAACACACCGATGCAAGAACAGCGCTCTATTCACGAGGTGGCGCTGCTAGAGAGCGATCCTCAGACATACTACATGTATGTGCCAGTTACGCTTCGCCAATCATGCTCAGTGAATGCGACTTCTCCTATGGACGCCACTTTAGTCGCCGTTCCGATGATGCCAACCACAGCGGCGCAGAGAGACCAAGCGCGAACACAATCGCAGACCCTCCAGGCCAACGACTCTTCCCAACTCAATGGTGTTGTTGACGCGGCATCACGCAAAGCTGCACGTGGAACGTCTCAAGTATCAATTTCATCTACAGCAGAGAGATCAGTCGAACGCTCCAGTCGTGACCAAATATTGCCTGAGCCACAAGGCCAGATCACTGACGCAGAGCGCTACCTCACTCTTCAGCGGATTCTGAAAGACGACTGCTTTATGAGGAAGTGCGTCGCAATGTGGAGGGATCAATTTTGCGAGATTTTGGTGGGGTAACCTGCGTGATAGTTTCTATTTTGTTTGTATTAGGTTTAAAAAATTCGTAAAAAATGCACGTGCGCAATCGACGCCTAACTTATGCGGCCTAAGCTACAAGGCGCTTGATATCGCAATTCTTTCTTTTGACAAAACTTAAATGCAAAGGGAGCAGTGTCTAATATTTAACTTAGTTCAGTCAGTCTTTCACCCGTTTAGTAAGTTCGTGCTACATCTCGGAGCTATCAGGTTGAACCGCCCGTACCGAACGTAACTGAAGCCCACCGCCATGCACCGTGCAGTAGTGCACCCGATACAGCGACTTGGAGCTTGGGTGCGTGGAAATCGTCCATCTTAATGTAACCTCGCAGCAGCGTCGTTGGCCCGGAACTATGTTGATGCATCCCATGCTGATCTTGAACGATGGCAACCCCGGCAGGTGTCGACGTCGCAGGCACCACGCAACATTGCTCACACATCTCCGACCGTGAGATGCTCCACCAACTTGAGCACCCCAGCTTGAACCCCTCCTGAAAAGTGGCTAATGTCATGGAGTACTTTTCCAGGACATTAGCCACGACAACTACTGTCCTGATAGAAGCCTGCGGATTGGATCGACGTGCGCGGCGTGCAGCTGCCCTTGAAAGCTCCAAGCCTTTATAACGTCCGCGCTGCGAACGGTATGAAAGGGCCAATCGTGATCAGTGGGTGCTGCTTGAGGCACAACTCCTCGTGCTACAGCTCAAGTCGCGGCCGTCTCGGCGATTGAGTGCTGGCAGTTATGGGTCACCCTGAACCATGCAAGTTCCTTCCCTACTCGATCGCAAGTGACTGTCTTCATGAAGGCGTTGGCGTGCAATGCATTGCAAAGAACTCTTCGCTTCAACGCGGCGACAGACCTTTATTGTGAGCCAATGCCACCTCTTTCATGTCATGAACTATCGCCGTAGTTGCGTTTCTGGTTTTAGAAACAGCGCTCAACACACAGTCGTTTTCGCGCGCGAAAGAGGCAATCTTTTCGGGCGAGGCTGCTAGCTTGTCAAGTGTCAGACGGTGAGTTATCACAATCGAATTCCGGTGCTTAATTCTAGATAGTGCCACATATACAAAAGCAACATTTGGGATTGAGTTCGACTGAAAGACTACATAGCAGCATGTTAATCCTTGCACTTTGTGAACTGTCATAGCATACGCTAGTCGGAGGGGGATTCCTCTTCGAACAACACGAAGGTCGCTCGAAGATTTACCCCACGATACGTCTTTTGGCGCAATAGGAACAATGTTAGGAACATCGTCAAGTAGGGAAGGTCCTATGTAAGCATCAACAATCTGTATCAAAACGATTGGTAGTTCTAGGCCGGCCACAAACAAAAAATCGTACACTACTGCATTTGTTCCGTTGCACAGGCCAGCACTTTGTGCCATATTGTACGTCAAAGTGACCGGAGCTCCAATGCAAAGATTAAGTTTACTTGCAACGACCCGGTCACGATCTGAATTAGCTGTCTTTGCATCACTCAACAACGCACGGACAGTTCCGACGGGAATGTCCCGTTTGGTTGTCAATCTTTTCTGTTGCACAAAGTGCTGAGATGTAATATGCACAATGGATGCATTGGCGGCCTTTACTCGGTCTTCGTTTGCTGCGTTTACATCTACATTTCTATGGGCAATGTGTTTCGCTTGAGGAACCCAATCTGGTTGTCGGGTTGAAGCTAGACATCGTGAGTTGAAAAGTTCGATATCTGCAGGAGTCGGTGCTTTTTCCCGCAATCTACGTAAAGCTGCGAACCACTCCGGGTCCATTTTGCCTCTGTTTTGACTTGTTAGCATACACACGTGTTCAATGTTCGCCCAGATCTCTTTCCCACGGCGCTGTACTTCGTTTGTGATCTTAGATATCGGAGTGGATAGTGCATATGGAACTATGGGGTCTAACTGGGCAGCATCACCTGTAAAGTAAACATCTCTTCCTCCAAACATCTCATCTGAGTGGCTAGGCCAAATCTCCCGCATCCGCTTATCTATCCAATACAGCATTCCACAAGAAATCATGCTGAATTCGTCTATAATAACGAGGTGGACATCCTTAAAGCGTTGTTGTAGTTGCTTTAGCTTTGTAGGCCCTGTTTTCGAATTCGCTAGTGGAGTATACTGCACGGAAAATGCGGATCTACTAAAGGAATCAAACGAAAATGCTGAACAGAGTGTCATTCCTTTTATATTGAAGGCCGCAGTGCCCTGGTGAGCCAGTAATAGCGCTCGTTTGGACGTCCTTCGAGTGGCAGCGTGCTCACCAAATACGTTGTGCATATCCTTCACTATATGTTTTATTAACCAACTTTTGCCTGAACCACCTTCCCCATTAATAATCTTTTGCAACGGCTTGCAATGCGAACTCTCAAGCGCGCATTTAAATCGTTTTCTAGACTGATTCATGGCTATTGCAAAAGGTGTCCACTGAGACTCGGCCATCGTTTCCACGGCGTCAGACATATCGTCACTATCATCAATCGGATATCGGTAGTTTGAGGACGATCGCTCGTTTTGCCTGAAAATACTACCTAGTTTTCGAGATTCATTTTTCTCTTTGATCCATGGCTTCAAGCATTCCTTAACAAAATCGCTAGCCTTACGAACAATTTCAGGCGAGTATTCGTGCCTACTCGTCCACTCCTGGTGATTGTTACGGCTATCATGCTCCTCATTGGCGCTGATATTGGGCTGCTCGGCGGGCACATCTGCATTACTAATGAAAACGTACTCCGAAGCTGGTAATGCAGTCACACTGCAAGCTCCATTGGTACTTTCTTTGAGCAAGTCTAATTTTTCCTGTCTTAGCAACTTGGCGTTCGACTCTACTCTTAGTTCGTTATCTAGATGGTTTTCTTGCTCTTTAAAGAAGTGCTCAATGCACTCTTCGTCTGTTTCGGGAAGATCGTCAAGAGAGCGCCATGGTATGTATAGAAATATCTCTGAAAAACAGAAATTAGGGTCAGTGCTGTTTGGACGCACCCAATGTGATTTTTGAACGACTACGGATTTTGATCTTCTTCTAATCCAGCCTTGGTCGTCGATGCATTTCCAGCTCTCAAGTGGGACTTTCTTTCTGGTCTCAATGGAATCAACGTGTTCGAAATCTTCTATAAATGTTGCCAGCGTCATGTTCTCAAAGAGATCGATAGTTGGTCTATTCATGTAAGCTTTTTCAACTTGTTCGATGCGTATATCGCTAGAATCCGAATGTTCTGCTAACGCAGCAAGATCTTCAAAACCCCGAGGCTCAACTCGATAATAACGCTGACTGTGTCGGAACGCTTTAACTTTGACTATGCATCTTGACTTACTGTGCATAGGTAAACTGCGAAGCAACGTATAGATTGCCTCAGGTGCTCCAACCTCGCGCACAGATAGGGTAGCATTTACTACTTTTTTCAGAATAGAATGGTAAGGTAGGTGTGGATCACAACGCTGCATTGCTTTGGCGATAACTCGTCTAAATCGAAGTGTGTCTGGCTCTGCCTTACTGACGTATGCTCCTGCGTACTCCGCAGCACCATAGGAATTTCCTATCAATTGTAAATCCATGTTAGCGCGCCAGCAAGACAAAATATGAGGTGAAAAATTATTAATCGTAGACACTTCGCGTTTCAAATGCACTTTCATGGATGGCGTCCCATCCGATGCTACATGCGTTTCGATTCTAGTATGTTCTTCTAACGCTTTTGGGAAACCAAAGCGACACTGTGAACTTTTCTTCCTACACGATGAATTAGCGTAGCATTCATGTTGTTGTACGCGCTGAACTAATCTAGACAAGTCGCACGACCATTCCTCTGTTCCCACTTGTGGTGGTCTTGTTGCTAGAATATCTATTTCACCTTCTCGATGGGTGCTGCATGTCGAACACGTGCATTTCTCTAAGTCACTGAGCGTCTTTGAAAGTACAGAAATACTCCTGTCCACGTATGCCGCAAGGCCTGCACGCCCTTCTTCAGTCTCAGACAACTTTACAACATCTGGTGCATCCTTTATCCACAACAAACAGTGAATGTGCGGTGATCCACGTTGTTGAAATTCTACGCGCCAGAAGTGGTCGATTATTTCTCCGAGGGGTTGTGCCCGTCCGCACAAAACTGTATCGAAAAATGATTGAAATCGCCTATGAAAATGTCTGGCGCTGATGTCAGGGTTTTCGTTGAGGTACCGTCGTCTCTCCTCAAACGATAGCCGCGTGCACTCTTCTATTGTTAATGAAGGGTTACAGGCTCTTGCAAAATCTGGCCATATAGTATCAGCAGCACTCAGCGTAAGAAAAAAGGTTGGCCAACGTGTCGGTTGTGCTCGATTTCCGATCATCGACATTAAATCATCACGTACGTTGGCCCAGTACAGACCGCTACCTCTTACAACACGGAAAAACGGTTTCAACGAATCTAAAACTTGCATCGCGGCACTGAGCTTCTCCTTTTCGTTCCCCTTGTCAATATCTCCTTGCTCTTCATTCTCATGACCCACAGTAGCCGAGGTAATAGCAGCATCTCGATTTTCACTTCCTCTAACCCTTCGAACTAACCCGTCGATCTGCCGACGCTGAATTAGATTCATGCAGAAGAACTTAAAGTTCCCGTGAATAATGAAGCGTCTGTCATGCCACTTCATCAAGTGAGCGCAATACTCAGAAAGACCGTAGTCATGAATCCTGTTTTCTAGCTCACTCAAAGGATGCAATCCCCCTTGACCATTCGGAAAAAGAGTTGGGAAGCAACATTGCATTAAGCGCTCCGTTTGATATTCATCAATTGGATCGCTGCAGCAGCGCAGCTCGCCGATAGGATATGGTGAATCTGTACTGTCGACTCCAGCTGCCTCCATAATTTTCTCAAGCTCAGTTTTCTGGCTGTTTCGATTGCCCTCTAGTTCGAATGATTCTGTTAGATTTTCGAGAACATCTTCCTGTTCACAGCTCACGTTTCGATTTGCAAGCGAGCCGACCGCACTATTCTCAAGAATTGTCGATGCGCTGGCTTGACAGACATTGTCACTATGCGTAAATGTAGAGAGATCTAACGATGAGTTCATTTCAGAGTCTATTTCTTCTAGTGTTGAATTGCATGTATAACTGATGTCATTCTGTGAAGGCGGACACTGGGTGTTGGGTGTAATATTTTCCTCGGAAAAACAGCACACGCGCTCACTGCGTTCATGGTGATCGTTTGCAGCATCTGGACCTCTCTCTCCCTGAATTCTTCCTGCGTGGTCGTGTGCGCAAGCTGGCAGGAGATCAAGGTGACGTGGAGAACCAAGACCTCTCTCTTGTGAGTCGGCAGACACAGAATCTTGTTGGTGGTGCTCGTTGATTTGACGCCTTTGTCCTCGTAGCTCTTGTACCTCCTCATCCGACACAGCAATTGTGGGTACATCTCTATCAGCGTCCAGCTCCTCGAGGGCACGAAGGTTTTCTTCTGAAATGACAATATCTTTGTAGAGGACGTTGTTGCCAATGAGCCACTTCAATGCACGTCTAATCAAATCAGGTCGAACGCGAAAATATTTTGTTGTTTGGTCCGTCTTTGAAGTCAGAAAGATGACGCCGCACTCCTTCAACGGCCTAGGCAGCTCTCGAACCACTGCTTCGAGATCATTCCAATAATTGATCGCGTTTCCTCGCGTAAATTCTTGCCCATCACGGTACAAGTTCACACACGTAGTGAAGGATATGCCTATCTGATTTCATGGAAGAGTTTAACCATCTACTAGAGCTACACTTCTTCCATCTTCGTCACGTTTCCGGAAGAACTCCGTCTACCTACGTATGTTTAGCACCGGCGCCTTGTCACACGACTTGCTGCCCTCGGCGCTGCGCCCTGAGCGTGCGTTGCTGCAGCCCACTAAGCGCCTACTCGCCTGGCGTGATGCCGCCTCTGCATTGCAGCTCTCATAGCGACGTCGCTCTGCCGCCTTTGTAACACAGCTCTCACTATTGCGCCATGACCATGCCTTACTCCAGCCCTTGCTGCCGCCAACTATGCGCCTACTCATCCGCCACTGCATTGCAGCTCTCAGAGCGACGTCGCTCTGAACTTGTCTTGCTGCCGCCCACTACATACCTACTCACCTGGTGTGATGTCGCCTCTGCATTGCAGCTCTCAGAGCGACGTCGCTCTGCGCCACTGCATTGCAGCTCGCCCTGACCATGCCATGGTGCCGCCAACTACGCGCCTACTCACCTCGCGTGATGCCGCCACTGCATTGCAGCTCTCAGAGCGACGTCGCTCTGCGCCACTGCATTGTAGCTCGCCCTGACCATGCCATGGTGCCGCCCACTACGCGCCTACTCACCTGGCGTGATGCCGCCACTGCATCGCAGCTCTTAGTGCTGCGCCCTGAGCTTGCCTTGCTGCCGCCCACTACACGCCTTCTAACCTCGCCGTGATGCGAGCCACTTAGCCGCCTTCGAGCGTCTTGGGCTGCCGCTGACTGTGACGCTTGCTGAATGGCGGCCACTGGTGCTTGGGGGACATCTAACCAAATTCAGTGCGCGATTCAGTACATTCTGCCGTACTTAGGCAGACTTTTTACACCTGCCATCCGCTATACGCCTACGCGACGCTTCGCGCCAAATCGGACTGCCAAGACGCCCTTGTCTCCTTAATCATAGTCGACCATGTGACTAAAATGGGTTCAACAGACATGGGTGCGTAAAAACTCCACGCACAATCCGTCGCGTAAACTGTGACATTTTACGCAATCCTTCGATCGCACATCTTTTCTGATACAAAAGCGTCCCTTCCGGGTTTCCATAAAAGATCGTCCTCACTTTAATGGCTGTTAGAACCTTCCCAGCGGGTACATACCGCGCTTTTCTATGTTAACGCCTAGACATCAATCTTCGAAAGTCGTTATAGGCAGGCAAATTTCAAACGAAAATGAGAATGGCAAGCTATGATAGAATGTCTAGCCCTAACCCACCTGTGGAAATTTATTCATGTCTTCGTAAAAAGGAGTAAATGCACGTGGTAAGAAGGGTGGTTCGTTGATTATAGGGGGGCTACGCCCCAATGATCAAATTGAAAGGGAGCCACAAGGTAATATATTTTTCAAGAACTTACAAACATGCTGACGCGCCAGCGAGCCACTGCTTACAAGTTGTACATTTTGATCTTCAGGAAGAAGGCGGACACGAGGAAGCCCAGAGCGGACATGACACCGCCGAGGAACACCGGCAGCTTGTAGCCCATAGAGGTGTTGACAATGGCAGCACCGATAGCGTAGTTGAGCAGCTGGCCGAAGCAGTTGGCCGAGTTCAAGGCGCCCACATACATACCGATCTCAACGTCCTCGCCCATCACGTGGATGATGACCGGCACGATGCACGAGAACCAAATCGACGAGGTCATGCCCGTAATGGCGACAACGAACACGTCGCCTTGTTGTCGACCCAGGCCATGGCAAGCAGGAACATCTGCGGCACGGTAGATAGCGTGAGCACCCACTTGAGGCCGAACTTGCTCACCAGGAACGGGATGCACCACGAGTAGACATATCCGACGATGTTGTACAGCAGATCAGCGGTTCCGCCGGCCAGGCTGACACCGTCGTTGTAGGCGTTCTGCGCGTCCGAGCAGGGGTCGCAGCTGTCAGCGTTGGCAGCCGAACCACCGTACACCTCAAGACCGAAGAACTGCCCTTTGTTGCCGTTGTAGGCCGTGTAGCCGTACTGCACGAAGAAGAAGCCGATGCCATACACAACGAGGACACCAGGCAGAGTCTTGACACCGAGGTACACCGAGTAGAAAGCACTCTTGACCTGGACCCAGGAAGATGTCTTCTCCACCTTGTTGGGGTCGAGCGGAGTCTCGTGCGCGAAGATACACGCAACTAGCACACACACCAGCATAATGACGGACAGGGTGCCCATGAACCAGTGCATCGTCTTGTAGGCGGCACCAAAGGCGTCAATGTAGACGGCCACGACGATCGATCCCAAAGTCGACCACGCTTGGTCAAGAGCAGCTCCGGTCGTCTGACGGTCACCAGCGAAGTCGGCGACAAGGAGCATGGCCGGGGTCTGCACAACATTGACGGTGATATCCATCCAGGCGTAGAAAATGATCGTAAACACGGACGTCCATGTGCGGTCCATTTCGCCGGTGGTTCCATCACCGTGATCACCCAGAGCTTCACCAATTTCACTCGTGTAGCCCATGGCAATCCAGCAGATGACACTGAGGATGCCAGCAACGATCAGGTACGGACGGCGACGGCCGAGGCGAGAGGTGGTGCGGTCACTAAAGACACCGATACTGGGACCGACAATGACACCAACAATGGGGCCGATGAACTGCGTAAGCTGGACAGCGGAGTTGGGCAGCATGGTCGACAGGTAGGGGCCCAGAGCAGCCCACTGCGCCGACCAGGCCATCTGAATGGCCATACGCGGCATCGACACCGCGAGTAGCAGCCAGATCGACGGGTGCGGAAGCGGCTCTTCATTGCCAGTGGCGGCAACGGAGCCCGGTTTGGGCGAAGCGTGGAGCTCGTAGCCGGGAGTGCCGGCCTCAATGTCCTTCATGATGCTGTTCACAGTCCTTAGATGAGGTGGGGTGGAGAAGGATACTTTGCTGCAGAAAGCAAATTGAAGAATGAGCTGCTGCTTCAGACGCGTCGGCGGTGTTGCTGCAGGTGGCGACACAGCGCAAGCCTACATACCGCTCGGCAAGGCCAGGCACGAGTGTACATAACGCTCGAAATGGACAGAGCGGGGACAACAGAGACCTTGCACCTTGGTGCTGCCGGACGCATGTTAACTAAGTTACAGTAATTTGCACGTACAATACGCTTACAGATAAAAGTACGAGCGGTGAACAACAACGCTAGCAAGCTCTGTGCTCTACCGTTGTTGTGCTGCCTGGGGAGCTGAGCGGAGATTCTACTTTTAAGCCATATGGGCTGCTGCTCCACAAGCGTACTCAGCTCTTGGCAAGAGGCTCTCGCTAAGTTAGTTAGTTCAACCACGGTCTTGGCTCTGTGGCATACAAAGTTCACGACCCAAAGTGCGGGCAAGCCACGAGATGTAGCATCATTTTCTGCTAGGCAATCAGATTTGAGTGGAAGCGCTTTGGACGCTTCAAGTTGAAGTATTCGCTGGCGCGTGAGCCCGCTGGATTTGTGTGCCGTGAGTCACAGTGAAGTCTACGTGTACGTCTTTGTTGTCCCGGCGGTCTTTTAGGCGTGGAATCCCACGAAGCGACTGTGCGAAGAGCGTGGTGGTGAACAGTATCCAGCGAATTGGATGCAATGCGCCGCATTGCACAGAGCCACCGACTACATGTATCATACATGATGTATGTAAAAGGTATATGGTGCAAAAGGTCTTGCAGTAAAAGCGAAGCTTCAAGCGGTGCTACAGCGTCGGCACCATTTTTAACACCTCCGTGCAGGGCTCCTGCAGCAGGAGGCTTGTTGCTGGACAAGTTGTCAATGACAAGCAATGTTTGGAGACGTCACGCGGAGAACGACTAGCGGGATGATATGCACCACTGGAAGGCGCCCACTGTACCAATAGTTCAGCTGCGGGCAGCGCAGAATTTCGGTGACCACCATACATTTGAGCCAACTTGCTGCGCAATGCGTGCATATACTGCCGTTTGGACTGGTGTCCAGCACCTCTCCAATATGGACACCCTATCAGTCTGATTACGCTCTCGGTATTGCGGTTCATCTTTTTTGGCCAAACGGACGGTCCGAGATCCGATACGTCGTGCCCGGTCCGAGATCCGGGCGGTCAGCACTGCTGGCCCACAATCTCGTACTGGCATATAGGTACATAGAGTGTAGAGCATGACAACCTCACCACTGAGTCAGTGGCACTGACTGCCTGCTCTGGGTGCTGAATACTGGAGGCAACCTGACAACTACACTCGTTTATAAACAAGTGCGGCACACTGAAGCTCATCAGTGTGTGGTGATCAATATTGGTCCAACGGAATAATCCGACCAGCACAAGCATCGGACAGACATTCTCCAGCCAATTACATGTATATTTGATCAGTTGACTTCGTCTTTGTATCGTATGCTTTTGAGTACTGTGTATGAATTTACGTGTGATTTATGAGCATCGAGGTGTATTTTTGTGTGACTATGAAGTTTTTATCTCTGCCGTTCCCAGTGATGGCTGGGATTTTCTTGCTACAATATAATATAGCGTCAAATAATATTTGACTATGGGAAATGACAGTCAGCGGTGTCCGATTTATCCGTTGTTGTCTGCACATGTATACATTTGCACAGACTCGATGAAATGCCGACGCGCTTGGCGTGTACGGAGAGTACCGCGCTGTTGAAGCTGTCCGTAATGTACGCCTTATGCACGTTTGCCGGTCACCAGAACGGTCAATATTTGCTCAGACCCTTAATAAAACGCATTGGATCTATACATTGTTCTCACTGCGAGGTTTGTAGCAAATCAACAAACTTTGTTGGACCGCTGCAGTGCAGCTGCAACGCATGCAATTGCACAGTACATGTACTGTAGGGCCGCTTTTCTCCCTTTGATTTTGTATAATTTCTCGCGGCTGATTGCGTTTTCGACGTGTGATATACTTTGTCATAGCACAAAACACGCTACCACGGCACACGTATTGGGAGTTAATATACAATAAAGATTTATAAATGATGAATGCCATGTTTAATGCCTGCCAGGATGCACAATTTAAAAAATGCTCGGGGGCCAACTGGGTGCCTTCCAAAACCCTGGCGAAAGGTCGCGCATTAAAGTTTAATCACATGGACATAATACTCTTCATTTGCTCACGATCTAAGCATCTCGGTCGCTTCCGTGACAAAAGTATATTTCCAGAATGCGAATCACAAATTCTATTGTGATTCACAATAGAACTGATTAAAATGTTAACGTAAAACGGGGTAGTACCGTACTTTGCTGAAATAGTATGCAGAAGTAAATGACTTCAAGAATGCTTTAAGACAGAATTGTCTGCTTTGAGCACATTCACAAATATGAAGGGTCGTCCGAGGTAAATTTTACAAACGCCTAGTGAATGAAAAGATTAGTATGTAGCACTGCGGTCATAATTTCACAAGAATGCTGAAAACATCTCTAAATATCCTTCAAGTTGAAGAAAAGGCACGTTTCTCAAACGAAATGGTACCCCATTTCACCAACAATTTGAACCACGACTTCTCACAATTTCAAGGTCAAAATTGAGAGAACCGCCAAAATACAGTATTACAGTAATAGAACGCTGCATCGAGATCGTCTGACTGTTTGAGATCCCACTCCCAATTAATCTATCGAGTCGATAGTACAGTACATGTATCCGATACATTGTATCGACGCCGCTCCCAGCAAAAAGAGAGAGAGTCAGCTGGTTCAATTTAACTAGTTACCTACTCGAGCAAATAACTTAGTTGCTTGAAAGCTGAGAGATTCTTGTCATCTACCATGACTTCGCTTGCATCCTCCTCGCTGTCTCATTCTGCTGGCTTGGGACTTCAGACGTCACGGGGGGGCACTCCAAAGAGGTCCCGTGGACTCGTTGACCAAGTCCGGGGTTAGTTATACGTGCACGGTCGATCCGGATGGTAGCTCATTGGTTGGGGCACTGCATCGCACTGGGACAGGGGACATTGGGCGGGCACGGGCGACCGGATCTCAACCGGAGCGTTTACGCCATCTAGCTTGCGCCTTGACACTGATCCTGACATCTCCTTATGGGACGGAAATTCTTGCTCTCCTTGACGGTCTTGAAGAAAACGTGCGCTTGCGGAACCTTGTCATCACTGGACGGAGAGGTGTCTGGACGTGCTTGCTCCTACAAATACGGTCCGGTACTGGATCTCAACGGGGCATCACGGTCTCGGAGGAGTTCACTACCATGGAACTGGGCTTGGGCGCAGCGAACGGGGTGGCGTCTTGGACTTGGACGAAGAAGAGCAGGAATTAATTCGCAATGGTTCAGGGGGTCGACACGCTCCGGCGGCCGACGCCCCCTCCCCTCGGGTCGTAACTTTACGGTAGGCTTCACCTCGCGGGTTGCCCACTGCGCTGCCCCCGCGGCGCACGCAGTGGAGAGAAGGCCTCCCCCCTTTTTACCTTGGCCTCAGTATGAGGGACTTCCCACCCAAGGCAAGGGGGCCAGTTTTACTGGCTCTCGGAGGTCTTCGTCTCTGTCCGGACTCTGGTCTGCGGGCTCGGCCGCAGATTGGGAAGTGTTCTCCCAGCAAAAACACTGGTCACCAATCTGACGCGAACTCATCTTCAAGGATTTGCTCGGTATCGCTCCTTCCTGCGGAGTCCCACAGCAGGACCAAAACTCTCTTCCGGCCGAGTCCGGCGATTGACTTAACATGTTGTACTGTACGTCCTGGTGGCTTCAACCGAAGCTGCTATCCATGGATACATGTGCTGTAGGGACTCTAGTGAAAGCTACTAATTTAATAGGTATCCAAGGGGTTATTGTAAGGCTGAGTCCGAGCCCAGGACGATGCTTGTACATTTCCAGCAGCCATCGGCAGATTTGCCGATCGGTTGAACGTCTTTCTGATCGACGCGCACTTCTCCACTTGCTTCCTCCGAAGCACAACGCTCAACAACTTGTTGACAACAAGACCAACGTTTGCTGAGCTCGGGAACCATGAAGGACATCGAAGTCGGTACCCCGGACTACGAACTCCACGCCTCGCCCAAGCCGGGCTCGGTCCAAGGTGGCGATGAGGCACTTGTCGCCCACCCGTCAATCTGGCTGCTACTCGCGGTGTCGATGCCGCGTATGGCTATCAACATGGCCTGGTCGGCGCAGTGGGCTGCTCTCGGTCCCTACCTGTCGACCATGCTGCCCAACTCCGCCGTGCAAGCCACGCAGTTCATCGGCCCCATTGTTGGAGTCATTGTCGGTCCCAGCATCGGTGTCTTTAGTGACCGCACCATCTCTCGTCTCGGCCGTCGTCGTCCGTACCTGATCGTTGCAGGTATCCTCAGCGTTATCTGCTGGATCGCCATGGGTTACACCCGAGAAATCGGTGAAGCTCTGGGTGATCACGGTGATGGAACAACCGGCGAGGCTGACCGCACGTGGACGACCGTGTTCACCATTTTCTTCTATGCCTGGATGGACATCACCGTCAACATCGTGCAGACCCCGGCCATGCTCCTTGTCGCCGACTTCGCTGGTGACCGTCAGACGACCGGAGCTGCTCTTGGTCAGGCGTGGTCGACGTTGGGATCGATCGTCGTGGCCGTCTACATTGACGCCTTTGGTGCCGCCTACAAGACGATGCACTGGTTCATGGGCACGCTATCCGTCATTATGATCGTGTGCATTGCAGTCGCGGCGATTTTCGCCCACGAGACCCCGCTGGACCCAAGTAAGGTGGCCCAGGTCTCAGCTTGGGCCTAGGTTAAGGGTGCGTTCTACTCGGTTTGGCTCGGTATCAAGACTCTACCCCCGGTGCTCTTGGTGTACGCTGTCGGTTTCTTCTTCGTGCAGTACGGCTACACGGCCTACAACGGCAACAAGGGACAGTTCTTCGGCCTTGAAGTGTACGGTGGGTCGGCTGCCAACGCTGACAGCTGCGACCCCTGCTCGGACGCGCAGAACGCCTACAACGACGGTGTCAGTCTGGCCGGCGGCAACGCCGACCTGGCCTACAATATCGTTGGCTACGTGTACTCGTGGTGCCTGCCTTTCCTGGTGAGCAAGATCGGCCTCAAGTGGGTGCTCACGCTGTCCACCGTGCCGCAGATGTTTCTGCTTGTCATGGCCTGGGTCGGCAACAAGGGCTTCGACGTGTTCGTCGTAGCCATCTGCGGCATGACCTCCGCTGTGTGGTTCTCTTTCATCGTGCCGGTCATCATCCACGTGATGGGCGACGATGTGGAGATTGGCATGTACGTGGGCGCTTTGAACTCGGCCAACTGCTTCGGCCAGCTGCTCAACTTCGCTATCGGCACGGCGATCGTGGACACGTCTCTGGGCTACAAGCTGCCGGTGTTCCTCGGTGGTATTATGACCACGCTGGGCTTCCTCACGGCCGCAATCTTCATGAAGATCAAGATGTACAGCTTGTAAGGCCGGTTGTATGCGTCGTAAAGGAGCCTTAGCGTTTGACACTCGTTCTAAGTTGGCATGATAACAACGGAATACATGTAGGCTTGAAGTTTGCATATCGTCGACAACTTGTGTTCAACCGGAAAGGCTCGACGTTTGGGTGTTTTGATCGCCTGAGAGTTTTTTTGCCGTGTTGGACCTTCTACTTGATTCACCGTGAAGAGCTCTGACTTCTGAATCAGAAGTTCATCAGAAGTTCTGATGCAAGGACTTCAACCGTTACTCCACTCTCAATGGTTGAGTAAAACACCGACATCAAGAGAAAAATACTTCACGCGAGCGCAAATTCACATATTGTACTACTACTTTGAAGTACTATTTTAATACTTGTATTATAGTAGTACTAAGTGAATAAGAACTCGGTCATTTGCAATAGTAAACGGACGTGCATCAGCATCGATATGCCCAAACCCGAAGTTTCGGCAATCTTTTCGTGTGCTAGCATCCGATCCGTACTTAGAGTGGTTCCATACTGCATTTTTTGGTACCGTAAAAAAGAAAGTTTTGTACTACTTTAGTATCAAAATGTTTTTACCCAGAACGAGGCCAAACTCGACGTCGACGGTGGTATATAGCTTGAAGAACACGTTGTGCGTCTGTGTAGAAATCTTCAAAAGTCCTCTCGATACGCGAAGCATCAGTCAAGTAAATTACAATTTAGCCGTACGACATCGTCTCGGGGCCCTTGTGACTGCCTCTGTAGTTGCGACTGAAAGATCCGACGGATCGTCGAACCGGTTTAGTTGAGACAGCGCCTCGGCTTTTGGTCCCAGAAGCGATTCGCAGCAATGCTGCCACTTCAACGAAGCATCCCGCGACTGCGCGAGACAACGGCGTCTCCCCCGCTGCATTCTTCACCGTGGGTAAAGCGCCATTGGCAAGGAGAACTCGAACGACTTCGAGTCGCCCTAGAGTGGCAGCGAGCAGCAAAGGTGTGTCCCCGTTTGAGCTTTGAGCTTTGACATTCGCCCCATGACTCAAGAGCAACTGGACGACTTCTGTCTGGCCACGCAAAGCAGCGGTGGCGAGTGCTGTGTATCCACGAGTTCGGTTAGGCGCGTCAACGAACGCTCCGTTCTCCAGCAAGAGTCGAACAACTGCAGCCCGTCCATTGCGGGCCGCGATCTCCAGCGCCCTGTTACCATCCTCATTCACCGCTTCGACAGTCGCCCCGCGACTCAGCAGCAGCTTAGCAACGTCTACGAACCCTCGCTTGGCAGCAGCCATGAGCGGCGTGTGACCTCTCCATTCAGCAGAATCTACAGCAGCTCCACCAACATCCAGCAACAATTGACACACAGCTACGTGGTGCTTCGCCGCCGCCAAGTACAGCGCCGTACACCCTTTCTTGCTCTTCGTCTCAATGGCGTCGTCCCCGAACTGAAACAAATAGGGCAGCAGATCCTTGACAATGTATGCGTGGCCATGCACCGCCGCGTACATGAGTGGCGTCAAGCCTTTGAAGCTGTCACGCGCCATGAGATCCGCTCCAGCACTCAGCAGCTCCCGCACAACTTCCAGTCGGCCGTGTCCAGCTGCAAGATGAAGTGCAGAATGGCCAGACCTACTTAACGTCTCGAGACTCGCTCCTCGAGCGACCAAGAGCTCCGCCAACGTTAGCTGGCCGTTCCTCGACGCGTACATGAGTGGGGTCATCCCCTCGACATCCTCCGTATCCACCTGTGCACCGACACTAAGCAGCAGCCGAGTGATTGCCAATTGACCACACTGCACTGCAACACTCAGAGCGGTCTCTGCTTTGTCATTCTGCACCTCAAGAGCTGCACGACGACGTACTAAATTCTGCACGATGTCTGCATGGCCCCCTCTTGTTGCAAGTATCAATGGTGTGCAGGAGTTCCCGTCTGTGCGGTCCACTGCAGCTCCGGCGTTCAGCAGCAGCTCACAGATCTCCAGTCGTCCGGCGGTCGCAGCCACGTGCAGCGCAGTCCTCCCGTCTTTATCCGTAGCGTCGACACCAACGCCTCGATCCAGGAGACACCGCACGTTGCTGGTGTGACCCCTCTCAGATGCCAGAGCCAAGGCGAACACGTACGTTTTGGCGTCCCTGGCGTCGGCTGCAGCCAGTCCCTCCTCCTTCAGCACTCGGAGAACGTCCAGTTGAGTTCTCGCCACTGCGAGTTGCTGCGGAGACCTGCAGCTTTTGGCGACTGAGGTGACGGCGACACCGCAGCTCAGTTTGGTGTATTTCAACGTCATGTTCATGGACAGCGGCGTCCAGCCGTCACCAACAACGGGCTGTCGAGACCCGATCATGGGAGTGGGGAATGGGTCGAATGTACCGGTAGTGGTCACAGGACGGCGAATTGAGTTGTGGACGAGGTGGGGTGGAGTGCCGATACGAGAACTTCGATTCGAACATCGTGTTATCGCGGGAAATGGATGACGCGTTAGATCCCGCCATGGAAGGAGCCCCAAGGACAACAGTCCAGTGGAATCGGTTGTCGCCCGGAAACACGAATGGAGTTTGGGCGCTCATAGTGGCGTGGGGGGGGGTCCGGTCTCGTTGGTCGAATGCATTTTGTTCGCAACGATTCGAGTTGCACCGCGCGACAGCTTCGAAAGCTGGATAGAGGCCACCTCGGGTAAGCATTGGCAGCTAGGCCCACTCTATGCGTGCAACTAAGTGCATGTACCCATGACGGCACTAATGGACGACGCTCATGGACGCGATCGAAGGTGTAAAACTGGTGGCAAAATCCGTGAGCAGGTCCTGCTTAATGGTCAACCAGGCTCCGAGCTCGCGATTCGCCCGTGTACCGGCTACTGCGTGCAAATGGATCTCAATCTGCATTCCGTGAGGCATTGACTGTCAATGTTCCTGACAGCAAGAAGTCCGACTCGGTCAATGACAGCTTCGACTTGTTGGGCATGCAGTCGGTCGATTGCACCAGATCATTGCAAACGCGTTGAGGCTAGTGGAGTACTTCGAGGCGATTCCTGGAGTAGCCACTCTTGAGGACGCCTACAATCTGGCGACGTGGATGCCCGAGGTGATCTTCGTCTAAACCTTCAAGGGCAGCGAGGTACTCCATCGTCTTCAAATGGGTGTAGCACTACCGTCACCAGATTTACTGGCTTTGGAGTTTGATCACCAAGCGAGCCGCGAACAATTGGACGCAGACGGGATTCCGGGCCAAGTATTTCTTTGATTACAGTGTACTACTGGAGAACGCCGACGTACAACTGGGCGTGGTGTCATCACCCTTCTTCTGGGCTTGAGTACTGGCGTCCCAGAGTTCTTCACGTACTGGCTGCAACTATCGGTGATTGTTCTGCTGGAGGCCTACTTCGGACAATTCTTGACGTATTTGCTACCGAGCTTGGGGGCGGCTTCAATGGTGGTCGTGATCATCAACAGCTTTATGAATTTTTACATTAGTACAGCGTCACTTGAATACAGTTCATAAACTTCAAATCGGCATGTAATCGCGCCCAGTATCGAAGAAATCGTACATGTACTCTCGAAAATACACTCGACGCGTTACGGATGATGCTGCAAAGTCGAAAATGCAAACAAGCACGTGCTGGTCAAGCAAAGGCAGCGGAGATGGATGCTTCCTGCGTTTGTTATCAACAATCCCTCCGTATCCGGTCCCCATGACACTAAAAAATGCAGCTTTGCGATCCATGGAGAGAATCGTCTGCACTGACGGAAGCGACTCAAGGTGGTGCGTCTTGAAGTCATTATAGTGCGTCATGTGCGAGCGCTGTGCAACAATGTCCAGATACTCCAGCGTGCGGTTCATCTCTAGCATTGTCAACAGTGCAGCATAGCATTCATCGTACGAATGGGCTACGGATCTCTGGTCCATGCGAACGCGCAGGCGTCGTGCACACTTTGTGAGTGGATTTTCAGAATCGGACAGCACCCCAGCGAGTTTTTCGATGCCCCACCACAATGAAAATTGCGAATCGGGGTTTAGCACCAAGTCTCGGTAGTTGACGTCGCGCAGACAGAAGCGCATCTCAATGGTATGAGTGCACACAGCTAACTCAGCCAGATTTGGACAGCTTGCCACGATTCCCGCCAGCTCGTTCGTGTTAAAATCCTCAAATTCAAGTGTAAGATGCGTTAACGAAGCCCCAATGAGAATGAGCAAGCCTTCCAAAGCTTCGGGGTCCGGGTCTTCGCCAAATTTTATCGCCAGCGACGTGACGCCAGCAAGCCCGCTGGGTCGAAGAGCGAGCTCTTTGTAGGTGAGCCTAGAGCGCTGCACCTGGCACTTTCCAAACCCAGGGACCAAGACATCTACCCAATTGTTTTCGTCGCATTCGCCTAGTTCTCTCACCCCCGCGATCGCTCTCTGCACTTTAAAGGATTTGCTACCGTCGAAAACTTCATTCGCATACATCGGTAGCAACTTAATAGTCGAGTTCGCCTCGATACAAACGTCAATTGCCGGCTCTGAATATTGAGATGCCAAACCCAGCAAAGCCTCCTCAGGTGCATCTGACGCTAGCACCTCTGCCATGGCCTTCACGGCCTCTGTCGTAATCACAGCGTTGCGAAGCGTGAGACTTTCAAGCCGCGAATGGAGACGAGCTTTCTCCGAGAAGCAGGCAAAGATGATCCACTGCCACCTCCAGCGGCAAAGTGCCCAGTCTCCATCGCCATCATCATCTCCATCTTCCAGCTCTAGGTCCAACGAGAGCTGCTTCGTTGTCTGACTGACCGCGACAGCCGAGCAAATGCGATCGAAGACCCAGTTCTGGATGGCCTCAGAATCAAAGTGCACCGAGTTGAATTCAAGCTGGTTTGCGTGTCCGTACTCGGCGACTAAAGGCCCCGTCATGCTGGAAGCTTCAAAGTCAAAATCTCCCCATTCAGCTTGTGCTGCACCGCCGAACAGACCGAGCACGAGCCTTCCAACGAATATACGGGCTTCCCCTAAGCTGCCATTCGATGTAAGCTCCCGACCGAGTTCATGCCTCAAAGCCAACCCCGACACTCGGATCCCATCTTTTGCCAGACTTTCCACTAGCTCCGCCAACTCGGCACTGATGCTGACGTCTCGTAGATCCACCATAATCGACTCCAAGACAAACGCCACACTCAGAGGACCTTGCCCCCAATCAAAGTTCTGCTGCCATTGTGCGCGTATATTCCTTACCGTCTCCTGCACTCGTCGCAGGTAAGCGAACATATCGTCGCTGCTGTTCGTCAGCCACGGTCCCAGCTGCACCGTAATCGGGACTTCAATCTCCGTCGACCCCGTGCACGACTTCTCCCCGTTCATAGCTGCAACTGCAGCCAGAGCTTCCTTGTACTCTGCACTTTGAGTCGTGTACTGCTCCGTGCCGCAGAACTCGGCGATGCCCCTCAAAAGTTCCCCGTCGCCGTCAGGTCCGTCGCCAACCAGTGCAAGTTGGAACCGGGGAAGGATTTCCCCCTCGAATTCCTCCCTGACGTCCAGTTTTACATGGTCGACCAGCAGCTTCCTCCAAAGTGCCTTGTCGACGTGTGCCAGTGCCGCTAGCAGAGCCAGAGCCTCTCGGACGTCTTGACACGGACTTTTGGCGCCATCTGCGGCTTCCTCCTCGTCGTCGCTGTAAGGGCCGAAACTTGGCAATTCCACCTCAATACCGCGGAAACGCAGCTCTGGGCTGTCTTCGAGTGCCCCTTTCACATACCGCAGACGCCAGGAAAGGTGCCGACACCAGGGCAGCAGGAACTGCCAACGATCCTCCTCCATCCGCTTTTTTGTGTGGAATCCGCTTTTTACGCGCTTAAGTATACAATGCCGATACTGTACGTGGGTTACGCCAACTTATTCAAGTGTAGAGAAGGTATACACCCCACTTCGATTCCGTGCAGCGGGCTTATCGGAAGTACCAGGTACTGTGAATGATCCACCGAGTCCAGCCCAGGCAACAGGCCTTTATCCACCATGTAGGTGCAGGTATAACATAATACATGTACAAACGCAAGTACATGTAGAGATCGTTGACAATTGTAAGCTTAGCGACACCTCAACTGACTCAAACATGCTCTCTGTGCTTCAAGGCCAGATGAGCCACAAGCGCAATGTTCATACGCGGCAATACGACCGTCATGCTTGTCAACGCCTTCAATTCACCACGGGAATTCCTAACCCATTTGGCTTTCCAAGTTGGAGCCTCCATCCTGTAATTGAACCGCTATTAATACAATGCGTGTGGCCCGCGGTAAGCTTGGGACACGTGCCGCCACGTACCATATACGCGGATTCAATCGGCACCTCTCGATCAGACAAGGCCGCGATGCTCCCGCGCACGTTGCGCGGGAGGGCTCGACCGGGAGCGTTTGGAGGCTTCTGATGCTCTAATTTGGAGCATCCGAAAAGGGGACAGCCCTCTACGAACACCGCGCGCGGCTGGTACCGTAACTGCAGCGTGAAACACGCTACTCGAGGCAGACGAACTCGTCGTCGTCACCCCATGGCATAAGGTGCCTCGAGCTGCGGCTGCAGGCGCTGGGGGCACCTGCGCCCGCCGGTCATCTGCCACTGGCAAGCCATGCTGGTCAAGTTGGCAGAAGATCATGTGAATAATGCTCATGTCACCTACACCTTCGTGAAGAATGTCACGAGATGCTGGCTGCCATTACCGCCACTTTTGCTCTCGCAGTGCATGACAGGCTCGCGTTCGGCAGCCCTCACCGGTATTAGCAGCCACAAGACCGAGGCAAGGCGCAACGCCGATCGGCCGGCGCCGACAAGGCTGTCATGGAGTCGGTTATTGCCGCACGCCGGTATCAGTTACTCCGCACAGCGAGGATTGGTTGAAATGCAGGTTTGATCCCCCCACGATTGGCTCAAATTTGCGTCTCACCCCATCTGGCGGCTCCCGAAGTTTCGGAAAATTCCTCCCATACAAACGTCAAGTCAAAAGCTAGGGCGGGAAGTGAGCACAACGTGACGACAAACCCCCTCTCCCTTGTGTTGGGGCTGGCTCTTCGGCGCCTTTGCAGCCCAAAGCGTGCGCCATTCCCTCTTTTCCCCTACAAAGAGACCCACCCGTCCAAGCTCCAGAAAGACCATGCAGTCGGCGGCGTACATCGCGGCCCTCGCGGCCATGCTCGCGGCTGTTAACGCCGAGTCTGGCTCGGGCCAGGCCGGCTACTGCAAGAACGACAAGTCGTGCGAGGACGGCTACCAGTGCATCTCCGTTCAGACCACGCGCAGCGGCATTGAGGACGTCAAGCAGTGTCTGCCCTACTCGACGGAGGGCGACGTGTGCTCCGGCACGTTCCCCGGTCTGTGCCCCTCGTTCTCCACGTGGAAGACGGCCTTCCAGTCCATCAGCAGCGTGTGCGCCGCCCAGCTGCCCTCGGGTTCGGACCAGTGTCTCAACAGCTCGCACTCGGGCTCGGACATGAGCGGCTACGTGACGTGCGTGGACATCACGGAGGGCTCGGGCTCCATGGCTGAGTCCGTGGGCGTCATCTACGGCTGCGTGGACTTCGACGGCACGAACCTGCTCTTCGACCAGGAGTCGGACAACTGGGCCCTGTCGGAGCAGATGAACTACACGGCCGTCATCAACGAAGGCTGCGTGAACCCCAACAACGCCCAGGACTCGGACGTCGTGTGCTCGGGCCGCGGCACGTGTACGCCCTACACGGCTGGCCAAATGGACTACTACTGCGAGTGCAACGTCGGGTACAACGGGACGTACTGCCAGAAGGTCGTGTCCAACAAGTGCACGCTCGAGTCGCAGTGCCAGGCCGGCACGTGCAACCTCAAGACCCAGGAGTGCGAGTGTGACGCCGGTACCACGGGCGACCAGTGCGCCTACTGCGACCCGACGTCGTCCAAGGCCTGCAACGGCCACGGCACGTGCATTGCCGCCTCTTCGTCCTCGGGCTCGTCCACGGGCTCTACCACGGGCTCCACGGCCACTGCTGGCACGGTTGTCGCTGCTGGCTCGGACGGCTCCGCGGCTCGCTTCCTGATGGAGACTGTGGGCATGGCCTCGGCTTCTGCCTCGAGCTCTGGTGAGGGGAACGTGTGCAAGTGCGAGAGCGGATACGCTGGCGACCAGTGCACGCGCAAGGTGGACTCGAGCTCCAGCGGCACCGGCAAGAAGAAATCCAGCGGCTCGACCTCGAGCGATGCCTCCTCGGTGGCCACTTCGATTGCCCTTGTGGCGTCGGCCTTCGTTGTTGCTCTTCTGAACTAGACGCGCTGCCTCCCTCAGCAGAAAAGGTGATGCAGGCGTTGATGGCAGCTCAAGTCATAAGGGCTGCTGGCTACGTATCTGCGAGTTGACTGTGTGTTTTGATATGAGGAACGCCGCGTCATTTCCCCTTAATGCACTTTTGCTTTTGTTATAAACGCACGTTTACCTGTTTACTTCCGTCCGGTATCTTCGGTACTGCTAACGCTCAAATGAAACAGTCCCCGCTGGAACAGATCCACAGACGTCCCAAGGTTAAGCTCAGCATTGCATTGCGGCCTTGGTACTGTACATGTAGCTGCTGCATTGCTCGGAAACATACTAGACCGATTCCCGTAGGATCTGTCGCGGCCATTTTGTACAGATTTCGTACAGAATTCCATAAAACGGCCATTTCTAGACAACTCGAGTCCGCTGTCGACTCGACAGATTTCACTTCTGTCGGAGGGGGGGTACCCTCCGACAGATTTCTAGATGTGTAGATGGTATGGCTAGAATGGTGAATATTGCTCTCTCACTCCTGCACTGCTCACTGGGGCTGTTGACACTGGCAAGCATAGTGCGGACGATGAAGACGAGTTCATCGACGAGTCTACGAGCGCTGCCGCTGCAATGCCGGCGCGGGGCGAGGCCACCTGCAAGCGGTGTCAGCGAGACAGAAGCAGTCTGATGAGGGTGGATTTGCCACGGAACTCGAGATCCCTGTAAATACGCCCTTATCAGACTGCTTCTGTCTCCTGCCAGGAAATGACGCTGCGTTAAGCTGGCCTCGTCCTCCACAGTCACGTTGTGGTATATAATTTCAACCGCTAGAACACGGGTGACGGGGCGGCGAGTCTTCCCACTCGGTGACGCCGGCATTAGAACGTATAATAGTTACGCAGTAGAAGGCCGTGATAATGTCACGGCCTCGACTGCCGCAAGACGCTCATTGAACAAATGGTGGGCCTGTTCGAGCCACGTGGTTCATTGATGATAGTTAGCAGCGCCATAGTGTCAGAATCGCTGTAGCCTTGCGGCCCTGTGGGCCCGCAGCGCTTGCTTGCAGGCACCATGATCGCTGCTGAGTGGTAGGGAGTACTATTGACGTGCGTGGGTGAGGGTCACTTCAGCTTGAAAGTGGTTCCTCGGATCTGTACCGAGTCTAGACATTTAGATAGCAAGCGGCCTGCGGGCTGTACGAGATCTGGACACGATTTTTTAGACACGAAATCTGTACGAAAATAGCCTACGGGAATCGGTCCTCTGTACGAAAATAGCCTACGGGAATCGGTCCAGTGTACGCAATGAGGATTCGAACTTGCCCTCTGCCGACTGGATATCGCGTCATCAAAATTTGTTCAACTTGGCCCCAGTATGAAACGAGTTTGACGGGGGTTGTGTAGCGCCACACACATGGGTGAATTCTCCTGCTGAGGCGAGTCACACATTTCGAACACACGCACATCAGTCGACTAACTGAGGCATGAGCAACTACAGCCGCTCGTCCATCAGCCACCGCTCGTCCATCAGCAGCAGCGTGGCGGGGGCGCCCACGGCGCTGCGCAACGACGCGATCCTGTACCTGACGATCCTGTCGGCGCGCGACCTGAAGAAGGTGCAGACGCTGGGCGAGCAGGACCCCTACTGCAGCGTGTACCTGACCACGGGCGGGAAGGAGCAGGAGAAGGCGGCGTTCAAGACGGACACGCACGACAATGGAGGTGGGTACACACTGCAGAGTGAAGTTCGTATATAGTGAGAGTGATGGTGCTCACTGTTGCACCGGCAGGCACGCAGCCCATGTGGAACGCCAAGGGCCACATCCTGATCCCGGACATCTCGTCGGACGTCGTGCGCTTCCGCGTGAAGAACAACAACTGGGGGAAGAAGTGAGTGCGATGCAATCAATGCTGCAATCAATGAGGTGCGGACACTTCTGATGGCCGATTGATCAACTTATGACAACGTGCGCAGTACTGTCATCGGAGAGATCGCGCTGGCGATGCGCGACTTGTCCCGCGGTCGCTCCATGGAGAAGGAGTTCGCGCTGACCCCCAAGGGGTTTCTCAAGGTGCTGATGTATCTGTCGCTGGGCCATGGTGCGAGAAGTGGATGAGCTGTGGATGGAAGGCTCTATCTAGTCTGACGTTTGATTCTTCGCCTCTGTTCAGAGAACCCGACGTCGCAGCCTCGAGCGAAATATGGCGAGTACCCGCAGCACTTCATCCCCGGGAAAACCAAGCTGTACTTGGGTCTGATCTCCGGTAGTAAGCTGCGCGACATCCAGTCGTTCGGCACGCAGGACCCGTTCTGCGAGGTGTACCTCGGACGAAGCCGCACACCGTCGGCGAAGGACCTGGTGTACAAGACGAAAACCCATGATAATGGAGGTAAGGCGATGGAGATATTCATTTCAGGATAGTATTCGCTGAGCGTCGTGGTATGTTTGTAGGCAAGAACCCGCGCTGGATTGAGGGCATTACGGTCAGCGTCCGATGCATAGAGCACGACTTCCTTGTGATTCGGGTGATGAACGACAACACCGTGAAAGAGTAAGGGGGGTATAGTTGCTCACTAAAGGGGCTCGCGATCAATGGGACTAACGTTAGTACTCGTTGTGCGCAGTACGCTGATTGGAGAGCTGTGTTTAAAGGTAGAGATGCTCATCGGCCGCAACTTCGAGGACAAGAGCTACCCCATCGAGGCAGACGACACGATCGTCGGGCAGGTGCGGCTTCAACTCGCGCTGTTCAACGACGAGATCATGGACGAGGATGAAGTCCGCGACTGCGACGTGGACGGCTGCTCATGCACTTCCACCCACCCAGTGCGCGCCACGAAGGTCGGCGACGTGTTGATCGACGGCGTCTCGCCCGAGGGCGTGCAGTACCTCGAGGCCGGCACCGCCGTGCACACTGGCTGCGAGCTGGCCGGCAACTACGTTGTGGACAAGGACGTGTACGAAGGGGGCGGCTGGCAAAGTGACGAGCTAGACACCCGGCGACTGGAGCAGCTCGACAGCGACGAATGGGAAGGCGATGAATTGTAGCCCAGCCCATTGGACCGCTTCAACTATCTGAGGCCCTGTCAAACACTCCGATTCTACCGAACCTAAGTACTACGTACCGTTTCGCTATTTGAACACACCATCGTGAAGAAGAGCGTCTGCTCTTTCGATTGAGGTGCCCCAGCCCTCATAGAATTTCATATTGACGGGGTGAGAACCTCCATCTCCCCAAACTAACACCGGATCAAAAAAATATGTTTGGGTCAATCGAACCAAGAAGGCACACACCCATGCGCTAATTCGGGCTGCTTCTCTTTCTAATTTTGGGTGGAATATTTCTGTTTCTTTTTCAGCAGTGTTGTCGCCGAAAAACCAAAAGAATCAAATTGATTGGTAAAATAATATGTTTACCAATCGGCTGTTGCTGGGAATACCAATATGCCGAGTACCGGTATAAGCAGCGTTCTCCACCATGGATAGAGGGCTGGGCTGGTAGCGTTCTCCACCATAGATAGAGGGCTGGGCTGGTAGCGCTGGCCGTACAGCAATGCACCGTTCACATGAAATTGGGCATCAACTGCGCCTGCTCCGCAGCCGCAGCATCTGCGGTTCATGCAACATGCCTAATGTTTTACGAATGTTAACCCAGGTTGACGCTTGCGCAGTACCGTGGAATTAATCCCTTGAGGGCTGTCCATCCCTCATTCTTCGGTGTTCCCAATATTAATCCTCCATCCCTCATTATTCGGTTCCCAGTAAGGGAAACGACCAGTTTCCCGCTAATTTTGCAATGAGTCCCTTTTTGTTTTTCTTTCTCGACCACCAGGATCCAGACGAAACAATGCGATACCTCCTCATGAAGCCCCGGATCTCAGCCATAGCAGTAAAAACATTCATCGTGAACGGAGCTGTTCCTGCATATCAAACTCAGCTCAAGGCGCGACGACAAAAATTAGGGCGACAACCAGTTTTCCGCCACTTCTATTGTTTTGTATCAGAAATCGCACTTGGACCGCGCGGTCGCCGTGAAAGGAACTGTTATCGAGAGAGCCAATCAGATCGTAGATATGTTGTGATTGGCGGAAAGTCAGATTGGGGCTGTTTTGGTGCGCTTCCTGCACAATTTGATAAACTCAAGGGCGGCAAGGTCATCATGGGCAAGCGCGCTGCTACTTATACAGCGAAGGACGTCGTTGATGCAGTGGGTCGTGTTATGGCGGGTGAACGTGTTTTACCGATTTCGAAGGCGCTAAACCTTCCGTATAGAACGCTGCATGATCGTGCTAAGCGTGCAACGTCGGTGAGGGCGTTGCACCGAACCGTCGGGGACCGCCTCCTGAACTTCCCAGGGAAGCAGAAGATGGTATTGTCGAGTGGGTTGTGGCTCGCCAGCAAGTTGGGCATCCAGTGGATCGCGCGAATATTCTTCGCCGCGCTAGTGATATTTCGATGTTATTGAACGGCAAACCGCTCACTGACGGATGGTATACGCGATTCATGAACCGCCATCTTCAACTTACAAACAGAATCGCTGAAGTCATTAGCAAAGTTCGCAATAGCGTAGATGAAGGACAGGTGTTGGTACTGTTTAATACTCTTACTAAGGTACTTAACGAGCAGCAGATGGACGCAAGCCGCATTTTTAATGTGTATGAGACCGCGTTTCAGTCTAGGAAGAAGTCGAGGTCGGTGGCTGCTGTTCGTGGATCTTCGAATGTATGGAGCAAGGAGATATCAACATCATGTCACATGTCAATCGTGGCGTGTGGTAGTGCAGCAGGCTTTGTAGTTCCTCCGCTTACATTTTACCCGACAAAAGTGTTGAGGAAAACATCTTAGAGGCCGATAAGACTGGTGCTGCCGTGACAACGACGGATTCCGGTTTCATGAACAACTCGTTGTTCATTCGTTGGCTCAAGTGTTTTTTCGGAGCATGTTCCGGCCACTATTCAACGACCCCTGCTTCTTATTCTCTGGATTTTTAATCCAGAGTACTTACGAGAACGCAACTCGACGTAAAAAAACTTTATTTCTCAATACTTAAATCCTAAGAATAAAATCGTTGTGATGAGAACACTTGCGAAAATATCTTCACAAGATCATGCACCTGTTATCTCAGAACCGTTCCTGTTATTTTTTTTCTCCGAAAAGGGCGTATATCCCTTCGAAATAGCATCGTCTAGGCTAGAATTGTAAATTATCGTATTATATCCTTGATACAAACGCTTACGGAAGAACCTGTCAGATAATATAGCCGGATCACAATAAAAAAAACTGGTGAGTGTTGACCCTGTTCAACACGAGTAACATCAAAACCCAATCACCCAATGAATGTTGCGCGAAGAGTCCTGGGTAAAATAAAACGAAGCTGGTAGAATCTGAAAACCTACTGGGTTTTACGTTGCTTGTGTGGGTTAGAGAAGTAGATACAGCAGATGCTGTGGCTGCGAAGCAGGCAGAGCAGATGTGGAGAAAACTTACCTCGCCCGAGATTTTTAGTTCGTCGAAATAAAATCCAGAGCTTCCCCGTGTGGAGCACGACGTTAGTACAGCTCACATTACTCTCCCGAAGTTATTGACATGGGAGACGAGCTGCAGATTTTACTTGTGTGTTTGCCAGCAAAAACAACCCATATTTTCCAACCGCTTGACGTGGCTGTATTCGGCTCCTTCAAAGCAAGATTAAGAACGTTTATCGAAATGCTGGCTGTGGATGGCAACGACAAGTACTCCATCTCCAAGGATGCTGCTGTGGATATGGCTGGTCTGGCCTGGAAGACTCGCAGTTTCGGTACAAGTATTACAGCAGGATTTAAAGGATGCGGGCTATTCCCGCTATCGCTTCACCGAATGAAGCAGTGTCTAGCCGAGTTTCAGCGGAATGGTGTCCCGAAAGAAATGGAGCAGCGCACTTGGTCTCAGATTAAGTCGGTCGCGCAAGACAACATTTTGGTGGTGCCACCTCCTAGATAAGCCCCGACACGAAAGAAGCGTGTCACAGTTGCTGGCCGGCTGCTAACAAGGAAGCTCCTTCAGGAGATCGCCGCCGCTAACGCGCCAAAAACGAAACCACCAAAGGCAAAGAAGAAGTTACCAGATACGGCAGCTACCATGCAAGCAACATCTCCTGCATCAAAACACCAACCGTCCAAACGCCAAAAGAACGCGAACCGGCAGGGAGCCAAGACCGCGGAACCGACCTCGAACTCCATCAGTACTGCCATGGCGACAGCCACAGTGTTAGCCCCTGCTACAGCATACTGTATCCTCGAGGAAGTGCTGGTGTAAATGCACGTACCGCGTGTTTGGGGATTAAACTTGTGAGTACAGCGGTCGAGTCCGCATTCTTCGATGGAGTGAAACGGCAGTACAGATTCATTCATGCGAATACGCTCGTCGTTGCATTAAAGCAGTTGTGATGCTATCGCACAACAGATAGTTCTTCGCGTGCATGTAGCCAAAAATGCCACATCAAATACGCCAGTGGACGCCTGCCGAAGGTATAGTAAACGGGCGACATATCTGCAGCAAATATGCTGAGTATATGCCGGTCATGTGATGTCGAGTTTTGAACTTGACTGACGGCTTCGCCCCGAGGTCTAACGACCTTGAGCCTCGCTGAGAAAAGCGACCGAGGCCTCTGATTGGCTACACACATTCCCCGCGTTTTAGTGCCAGCAGACTAGTTAGTGACTGGGAGTCACGGCGGGTTCTAATACAAACCCCGTCGTGACCTCCGGTCAGTCATACCTGTACCCACTCTTCACCCTTAAGGAGGAATCCGGAATTAGGACGAAGCCTCGTCCGGTTGTAGGATTGGACCGAAGGCTCGGTTTAGACTTAGCCTTTGTATAGACATTAGGGATTAGTTATAGTCGAGGCCTCACAGCCTCTAATCACTAAATCAGAGTAGAATTTCCCCCTCAAGCCACAAGAGTCAAGTCCGTCTCCGGTAAGTCTAGCTAGCTTAGCCGCAGCCTCAGGATACACTCGGCCGACGTGGGTTATGTCTACCGGTGAACTTAAGGTACATTGACTGAGAGTTCATCCTGGTAAGGCCAAGAGTAGAGAAGCGGCCGAGTGTTGAGAGGTATTAGAGACCTCATTGTGTATTTCTGGGAGAGTGGCACAGCCCCCAGTAGATTTGACCCCTGACTGAGGTTTTACTTCGGTCCCCCCTGTAATAGGCCTTGACTGGCCCGGTACCCTTCCTTTCTGAGGGACTACAGGGGGTAAGCGCTAAGCGCAAAACTGTGTACGCACCCTAGCCTTTGCTCGTGGCTAAGGGTGTATTTATATCTGTGGGAATACCTGCCTGACCCAACGGCGCACTCAGGCACATCCCAGCCCGGTGTACAGGGATCGGATCTGGTCTTCAGATTTTATCCCAACGATATTCGCCGACCTTAACGGGAAAGCGTGTGTTGTTGGTAGGCTCGTTCCCCTTACTTTGTAGGAGGGACGAGGACTCGTAAAATCGTGTTTCCCTACACGACAACTGGTGCCGCGACCCGGGACTGGTGTGACTTTAGTGTGTTGTGTGGTCTGTGTAGGTATTGCCCCTAACGAGCTTTGAGAAGAGAATAAAAGAGAAGAAAAACAAGAAGAACAAGAACAAGATGGCGAAAGGATCCAAGTCAGCGGTACCAGCCACGCCGGTCAGGCCGACGCGTGGACCGACCGGAGCTACGTCAACCCTCGCCAGTGATCTGACGTCCCGGTTGTCAACGATCTCCGAAAGGTCGGTCAGCTTCGACGACTCGGCGGACGAAGGTCCCGACGCCAAGGATACGATGATGGACTATGAAGACCTGGAAGAGAAGGCTCCAGCAGCGATGCAAGAGTTGGACGACCAGGAAGGCGCGATGTTGTCGGCGGGACGTAGCGGGGGCTCACGCTCCTTGTCCCGAAGTCTCGCGTCCGAGTTTGATGAAGTTGCGAAGCCGGATCATGCCCACGACGATTACGAGGACAGCACCGAGGAGTCGAAAGCTCTGGTGCAGGCTACTAAGGGTCCTCAAGAATCCCGCGGGTACCGGCCCCGCTGAACAGCAGCACTCCAGCTGCCAACAAGGTGCTCGGGCGCATGCTCGAGCAAATGATCGAATCCAGCGAATGGATCCAATAATTCACTCCGCAGATGGTTCGCCAATCCGTCTGGGCCGAACTGAGTGGTGAGTTGGCGTGGCCCGTGAACACGATCACCACTACTCAAGTGGTCGAGGACACGGTGTCGCTCCTCCGAGCGACGGGGTGCGAGCCCCAAACGCACCCGTCTGAAGCCGCACTCGAAGGTTGGACGCCAACGATCGCAGGTCGCGACCTGCACAAGTGGAAGAGGAAACTCCGTTTGAGTTTTGGCACGTCTGACATCAGTCTGGGACGACCTCCCAAGACACCTGGAGGTCAAGAGGAGGAAGACCCGTCGAGAGTCCCACTTGCTCAGACACTCAAGAAGTCGGCCGAGAACTCAGCCGACCGATCCGCGAGCGAGGTGTATTCTCAGCCAAGACTGTGGGCTCGCCGTATTTCCACGACTCCCACATGGTGACTCCTCGGTCGACGAGCCGAACTGACCGCTTGTCTCGGGCGTCCGAAGCTTCCCGAGGTACCCGCGGAGCTCGACCGACCACTTCCACTCGACGAACGACTCACCGATTTGTTCCCCGCGAGGACTCGTCCGATGACGACAGTGGTGAAGACTATACCGACCGTGGAGATGACCCCGACAGTCCGACCGACGAATTGACTCGTCAGATACTCGAGGTGAGTGAGACGGAACGCCTGAACTCGACACCGAGGCTTGAGCTCGCAACTCACCGGCCGCTCGCTCAGATCAAACATTTCACGGGATCTCGTAACAAGAGTGAGAACTCTATGCAGTGGCTACGAGCATTTGTCTACGAGATGAAGGGTACACACACTCCCCCGAACGAGTGGTGCATGGCGTTTGAACTGAGCCTTCGTGATGGAGCCCTACACTGGTACCGTCAGTTGCCGAAGAAGACCAAACGTCAATGGAAGCTGCTCAGTGATGCTTTCATCAAGTATTACTGCTCCCAGTTCCGCCAGTCCGCGAAGGCTCGCTACTATTCTGCCAAAAGCGAAGGAGCTGAGCACGTCTGCGATTACCTCAACCGGCTGAACGGCTATGCTCGCAATGCGGGTTTGCAGTTCGAGAGGGGTGGTCGTGATGCGAAGGACCATGTGCAACGTTTCCTCGAAACGTGCGGAGATCGCGGCCTCGAACGCCGTCTATGTCACGTGCGGGTGAAGGACATTCACGAACTTGAAGATATGATCAACGATATCTTCAAGTCGGAAGAACGCAGGACACCCCGCGAGGGATCAGCATATCCGACAAAGAGCCGTGATAGTTACCCACCGAGGAGTCGAGACAGCTCACGTCGGCGCGATGATAGACGCCCCGAAGTGACTCGGGATCCTTACCGCCGGGACCGGCCCGACCGACCCGACCGACGTGAATGAGAATTCGACCGCCGTCGTGATGACTCACGCAGTGTCCCACGGATCTCATTAGCCGAGGCGACTTTGTCCGACCTGATGACTGAACTTCAAGTGCGTACACTGACACGTGGACAGGCCGGGCGTCCGACTCAAACGCGGTATACGTATAGCGATGAGGAGGATGACCCCAGCGACCACGGCTACTCGGACGACGACCGCAGCATTAGAGACGACGAAGAATTCTATGACTCTGAAGAGGAACGAGACCACGTAGCAGCAGCAAGTGAGCAAGAGCGTCGTGCCGCAGCCGACGGGACATTTGCCCGGTCAGACAACCGACCTCGCCGCGGGGGTGACTCTGGGCGAGGGTTCGACCGTGGTAACCGGCCTTTCAACCGAGACAACCGTGACAACCGACCTCGTCAATACGGACCATGCGCAGCATGTGGAGGAGCTGGACATTCGGCTCACTACTGTTACCGTCGCTGCAAACTGTGCCAACAGGTACACGACGTCGGCAAATGCGAGGCCCTTCAAGCCCTCACCTCCTTGGTTCGGACGAAGGTCGAGAAGAAAGATCTGACACCCGAACTCCAAACCCTGATCTTCGGCAGCCATTTAAACTAGGCAGCCCGCCAACTGAAACTGGGTTGGTCCCAATCGGGCTGCCACAGTTAGCCGCCCCACCGATCGACGCGGACTGTGTCTACGCGTTCGTGTGAGCGAGCAAACGGCCGAAGAATGATGAAAACGAAGAAGTGACAATGATGGGCAATGGAAAAGAGAGAGGCGCAAGCCTCAGAGGAGGTGAGATGAAGCGAGGGATGAATGAAGAGGACGATGGAAGTTGCACCGAGGCCTGGATATCGAGCGCAGTGCAACGAGGAGCCTATTTCGGCCAAGACACTCGGGAGGCAACGAAACTGCAACCTGGGGAACGGCTCGGATGGTGGTCCGCGCAGAGGTTTGACCGGAGAGCTCGGGTGAGGGCTTTGGTCAAAGGCGCGGTGAATGATGCGCGCACGCGGATCCTCCTGGATACCGGTGCGAACGTCAGTGTGATATCGGAGAGATTTGCCAAACAACTGCGGCTGCGTGAAGTACAACGGCACGGTCGCTGTATGGAGATCCAGGGATTCACCAAGGGAACGATGGCTACCGAGCGCCGAGCCTTGGTCAAGGTGACGCCGGGATGGCAGCATGTGTATGAGTTCGAGCTGTGGATTATGAACCACGGTGCAGGAGTTGATGTGGTGTTGGGGACAGACTTCATGATCCCGGCGGGAGTACGGTTGGACATGTTCCACGCGACGGCTCGCCTACCTGATGAGGTGAGTATCCCACTCATCAAGACGCTGAACAGGCAGGACGACCGGGGAGAAGGACCCCACATGACAGGGGGTCCCACCGAAGACTTGCTGGTGCCCAGCCGAGAGTTCGCAGAATACCGCCTGCCGAGAGTTCGACCGCCGGCCGACACCCACGAGGTGTGGGTTCGGCGTACGAAGGCCCTGCTACCTACGGTGGTGAAGTCACAACGAGGGAAGCTCGTCAAGATGAGACTGGCCAACGTCTCTAACCGGCTTACCTCCTGCTCAGCTCTTTCTCCAGTACTAATATGGGTACCCATCGGAGACCTTCCAAGGTCTGACGGGTATGTCCGACTGAGCTCCAGCCGCTACAATGATTGGCAGTTGCTGGCCTACGAGGGGAGTCGTGACAAGGAGGTCTTCAGGCGAGAAGGAGAGTTGTATGCGCAGTGGTTAGCTTCACTGCCTTCGGCCGTGGAACGTCCAGCGTATACTACTCCGACTCGCATCCAGCGGCGGCCGGACGATGATGCACCGACTCGGCGAGAGTATGTGAACAGCACAGTACACCTTGAACGTGGAGGAGACGAACGGAACGGACAAGCTCCGCCTGCTGACGAAGCCTTCGCCTCAAATGATGGGTCGGAGCCGGAATCTGGGTCAGCGACTACGGATCCCCTAATCCGGGATGATGTCGAGCCTGGGTTGAGCAGAGAACCAGATCTGACCGCGAGCGGCGCGTGTCTATCTGAAGGACGCTCAGGACCTTCGGTCAGCCCCAACGACCCCTCGGAGGACGATCCTGGACCGGATGAAGAGAACCCGGTGGATCCGGAATTCATGTGTACACCTAACGAGAGCTCGGTCGAGATCTTGGAACGATTGTACGTGTCTGTAGCGACGGTGCTCTCGGCTGAAGCGACCACCGAACAGACGGCGGAGTACTCGACCGCAGAGCATACCGCGAACACGATCAACTTGGAAGACTACGCTCATGAACTAGCCTTCTTACCGGATCTGACCGAGGCCTTGGCTACGGAGCTCGATTACTCGGCGTCAAATGTCCGTCGTCCTGAGCTCAGCCTTGACCTCCAGGAGAAGGTGGTACGAGTGCTCAGACAGCATGAGAAGATTATGATCTCGAGTGGTGACGCGTTGCCACCACCTGCTTACGGGGTGGTGTGCGACATTGATGTGCAAGGACACCCGCCTATTAAGCAGAAAGCTCGGCGAGTGCCTCTCCGCCATCTCAAGAAGCTCTACGAGTTGTTAAAGGGCTTGCTCAAGGCAGGCTTGGTGTCTTTCTCCACGAGCCCGTGGGCGTCACCCATCGTGATAGTGTTGAAGAAGAACGGCGTGGATATCAGACCATGCATTGACTACAAGATGGTGAATGCCGTGACGGCAATCATGGAGTATGCGATGCCATTGGTCGACGATCTCCTCACGGACCTCGATAAATACCTCTGGTACTGCTCGCTCGACGCTGCGAGTGGATTTTGGGCGATCATGATGACTCGGAGAGCACGGCAGGTCTCGGCGTTTGTCTGTGCGCTGGGCCATTTTGAGTGGCTCCGAATGCCCTTCGGGTTAAAAAACGCCCCCATGATCTACCAACGTATGATTGACAATGCCCTGTGGGGATTCGTTCAGCCCAAGGGTGGATGGAAACACTACGCCGAATTGATGCAGTCGACCGAAGAACGAGACCGAACACTGCGGGAGGTGTCTGGCGCAACTGCTAACACCTCCAATGGGGTGACCAAGTTCGACGCGGACCTCAGAGCCAACCAAGCTGAAGGCTCGGTGGCAGAATTAGTCAACAGCCCTATGGCCGACATGTTCACGAATGGCGAAGCCGATGCTTCCGCGCTGACTCCGGTATTCGAACGCCGTTCCTTCGTAGACGACATCTGTTTTGGCGGTGAATCCTTCGAGGGCTGTTTGGAGACGCTAGATCGACTCCTCGCTCGGTTCGAAGAGTGCCGCATCAGCATCAGCTTCACGAAGAGTATCTTTGTCCAGTCGAAGGTGGACTTCCTGTCGCATGAGGTCACGCGGGCAGGGATCCGCGCGGACCCGAAGAAGCTCAAGGCTATCACCGAGCTTTCGTTTCCACGGTCCAAGAAAAGAATGCAACCATTCCTCGGAGCGTTGAATTACTACAGCCGTTTCATCCAGGACTTCGCAGTCTATGGCGCAGCGCTCTATCAGGTCAAACACGAGGACTTCGCCCCAGGTGGTGACCTCCCAGCGGCTAGACGCAGCTTTGCTACGTTGCAGCAGAAGGTCGCCGAGGCTCCCATCCTCCGACACTTCAGCCGAGACCTACCGGTTCACGTGACACTTTTCGCTAACGAATGGGCCGTCAGTACGACCCTCATGCAGGAGCACGACGGATTGATGCACCCTGTGCGATTTTGTGGGCGAGTCCTCAAGGACGCCGAGATGAATTATCACCCGGCAGAGAAGGAGGTGCTGGCTCTACTCCAACTGTTGAAGGTGTGCTATACTCAACTGGCTGGACGAACCATTCACGTCTACACGCGTTTCTCGACGCTTGACTGGGTCCACAAATCCAAGTCATTGTTCGGACGTGCCACGCAGTGCGCAGTACTACTGTCACCCTGGCACTTAATTGTGCAGCGGGTCAAATAGAAGGATTGCGCTTTTGCTCAACTCCTCCAGTCAACCATCACCAGTTTTGTTGATCTCGAAGACTCGCTCAGTCCGGTGACCCCGCAACACGGGGATCACCGAGTGTTCGGATGGATCCTCAATTGTTGTATGCTCAGTTACCACAAGACTACGTAGGATACGTCATTTCCTTTGACGGCTCAGCCAAGACGGAGAAGCACGGTTGATATGGTAGTTGTGCATGGATTCTGTGGCGACTTCCCGAATGGACAGTAGTGATCGCTGCGAGTGCTTACCTCGAGACCACGACAGTCAACATAGCCGAGTACACGGGCATGAACAACGGTGTTGCAGCCGCCTTAGCGCATGGGGCTGAAGACCTGGTCAACGTCGGAGACTCGAGACTCGCAATCCAGCAATCCCTAGGGATGATCGCCTCTCGTAAGGAGTCGTTAATAGCACAACTCAACAGACACAAGGAGCTCACGGCAAAACTTCGGTCAGTGAAATGCCTTCATGCGATCCGAGAGTTCAACGCTGCAGCGGATTCGCTAGCTGGTGAAACCCTCGAGAGCAAAACGTCAGCAGTGGTCGAGGACGACGACAGGAAGCACAAATTGAGAGTGCTGAACCGCATCCAAGAGGTTATCTACGAGCCCTCGACTGAAACCTCGGAAGAAGTAGTGACGCGGTCCATCAACTCGATACGCATACTGGAGACCCGAGACAGGAGCCGTAGTAAGAATTTTTTCGATTTTGCATGGGAAACTGGACAAGTAGCTGCGGTGACGAGACATCAAGCGAGGGCTCGCCAAAAACATGTCCGTTTCGCAACCGAACCGGTAATCATCAACCAGGACACAGAAGTGCAGGACCGAGCCGACAACCAAGTCGAAGAAACTCCAGGCCCACAAGATCCACCGAGATCGGACGCAACGAGCACTCACGAACCATCAGCGGACGATATTGATCCCCTGGCCGTTCAAGAAGAACGCCGTAGACACATTAGCAAGGCTCAAGATGAAGAGCTCCGTTGGTCTAACCTCAAGATGGTGCTGAAAGGCGAAGAAGCACAGCTCGGTTACAGAGCAGCTTGCGAAGCCTGGAAGATGGCGGACAAGTTCGTATTGAGTGAAGACGGACTGCTGTACTTCCTCGGAGCGAATCGTCGGTGGGGGAGAGAATGAACCGAGGAGACGACGCTGCGCCTAGTAGTACCCACGACGATGGTCCAGGAGATACTACAGAACTGCCACGACTCGCTGGAAGTAGGACACCAAGGAATCGGTCGAACCTACCACCGTGTCAAGGCTGACTACTACTGGATAGGCCTGTTCGCCGATGTGGAGAAACATGTCCGCTCGTGTCCCGACTGTAGTTCCAGTAAGAGCCGTCCGCATCTCCGCGGATACTCGCCTGGCAACATACTGGCCGAGCGACCGTTCCAGATGGTGTCAATGGACTTCGTGATTCCCCTGCCGAAGACTCGGCGAGGGAACACCGCACTCCTACTGTTCCAATGCGCGTTCACCGGCTTTGTCATGGGAAAAGCGATGGCGGACACGTCAGCACTCCGGGTGGCCCAAGCGTTTGAAGAGTGCGTATACCACAGGTTTGGAGCACCGTCGTTGATCAGACACGACCGAGACCCACGCTTCATCAGCGAGGTCTTCCAGGCATTTGCGGAGATGATGCAGTCTAGGTCAAGAGCGACTCTAAGTTACCGGCCACAAGCCAACGGACAACAGGAACGCTCGGCGAAGACCGTGATACAATCAGTGAGAGTGTATGCCGAGGACCCGCTACAGCAGGATTGGGATGAGATTGTGGAGAAACTGATCTTCGCGATCAACAACTCGCATGACTCGACGAGGAAGGACACCCCGTTCTACTTAGGACACGGATGGGATGCACGATCAACATTACGAGCAATGTCGTCCTCACTCAAACGAGGAGTCGGTCGACAGTCTGACGCATTAGCGTGGAGACGAGAAGCCAACAGACAGCAAGAGATCGCTCTAGGAATGGCCAAGGAATACCAAGCCACGGAGAAAGCTCGCAGGGCTCAGAAACACAACGAGTCTTTGAGCCGAGCCGAACGATCTACGGTGCCCGAGTCCACAGGAACGGTGGACCCAGTCACTGCCGGTGAGTCTGAAGAACCCGAGGAACCGGACGAGAGCTCACCAGACGAGAACACTCAGTCGCTATTCCGGCCTGGAGACCGAGCATGGTTGTACATGGAACGAGTGAAGCCGGGGCTGACCAAGAAGCTCGTCCACCGATGGCACGGCCCGTTTCGAATCAAGAGGAAGGTGGACGAGTATGTGTTTGAACTAGACCTGCCCGATCGAAGTGGGTACAGGTTCTACCCGGTGGTTCACGTGTCCCGCTTGAACGAATTCGGAGAACGACCGAGGACTCGTCTAGCTCCCGATATGACAGAAGAAACGAGACTTGACTTTGATGAGGAGCTACTGCCCGAGGACAGCTGGGAGCCCGACGCCTCGCCGGTGAGTATGAGGTGGAAGCGATCCTTGACGACCGCGTCCCTCTTCTCAACAGCACCGAGCGAGCGGTCAGGGAGTTCCTGGTGAAGTGGGCCGGCTACGAGGACCCCACGTGGGAGCCTGCAGCCAATCTCTCATGCGGAGGGCTGCTGTATGACTACTTGCGTGAGAAACGCAGCGCGCAGAGGCTGCAGATGGCCCAGGTGGCGGACGAGGATTAATCCGATCGCCGGAATGATGGTGAACTGCCGGTGGGGCGGTGCAGCCCACCCAAGCAGATGAAAAGTATTACTGCACCAAATGATGAACTGCCGGTAGGGCGATGCAGCCTACCCCAGCAGACGAAGATGATTACTGCACAAAAAATGATTGCATATTGCATGTATTGTGGAAATTACGAACGCAGTCGCGGCGGAAGATATGATATGGAGATAAACATAGAACTCGACTGAGATTAATGATTACGCTACGCTAATCGTGGTCACAATGTTACGACGAAGCAAGAAGAGGTCCAGACCACGTGCGCGCGAGGAGAGAGCAAGAGCTCAGCACCAGCACTACTTGGACGTCGTGGCCACCGAGGCCAGGACGTCGAGGCGAATTGCAGCTCATGGGGGCTTGCTCACCGATTCGTCAGGAGACTCCTCGTCCTCAGCAGCTGAGCCGGCAGAGTCACCTGCGTCCTCAGCTCCAGCACCACCGTCGTCGGACTGGACAGGTGGTATGTGGGTCAGCGACGAGTGTTTTGAACCCGCCCTCTTGGTCGATCCACTAGCGGCGGAGGCGTCACTCAAGTTGCCTTCGGACAGAACCTCGTCGTCTTCCTCTTCTGCTTTAGCAGCAGGACGAGGCCCGTGATAATCCGTGTAGTCTTGAACCCACTGGGCTGTGACGTCACAAGGATCCAGCGAAGAGTCGACTTGGACAGCTGAAGCAACTTGCTGGAAGTTGAAACCCGTCGGCACAAACAACGGAGCCTTGGGATTACAGGGCGCAAACGAGGTGTTGTACGGGTGAGCAGCCGGCACGTCCACCCAGCAATTGCGCCCAGGCTCGTGGCCATCCACAGCCAGCACCTCCTTGACCCAGTCAGCTTACCCGGGAGCCCACGGCAACGGCTCCAGCGAATACAAGAGGATCGAAGGCTCGAACAACACTTCGGGCGAACACGAGACCTCGCCGTCAGCATCCGGCAGGCACCAAGTCCAAAGGCGCTTAGGAATCTGAAGACGCAGACGATCGGCGCGAGCATTCCGGTCTCGAGCATACTCAGTCTACGCCGCAAGAATGGCCAGGTACAGCTCTGAGGTCTCGCCCAGGATGGCTGCGAGCTGCTGGAGCCAACGCTCGACAGATGCAGTAGCCACCCAGTGCCCACGCTCATAGAGTGCGAAACCGAGGTCATCCTTCTCCGTGGGACCGAACGCCTTACCACGAAATTGACGCCACAGCTTGACCACGATCGCGACGCCGACAGCCCGGATGGAGATCGTCTTGTCCGGCATGAACTCTGACGCGTCAAAAATACACGGCTCGTCGGGCAAGCTGGCGAGGAGACGATGGTACGGATGATCTGGGTCGGTCCAATTAGCGAAGGCCTTGATCCCGTCGACCGAGCACTGGATCAGAACCGAAACCGGAATAGACTTCGGCACTCGGATCTCCATGGTCATGGCCCAACACTCCTTGGCACCTGGAGCCGTGAATGGGGGGTCCAGCACTTGACTTGCGGAATCAGAGTGTTTCTTGGACGCTTTGGCCGACGAGGTCTTGCCGCGAGAAGGAGGCGAACCCTCAGGACGCAGGGCGCGGGAAGCCGGAGACGAGATTGGCTTTCGACTTGGAACCGAGTGCTTGACAACTCGGGGCGGCTTGACTGCCTTCGGAGGCTTGGCGACTTTGGAGGACTTGGCTTTAGCGGGCTTGGTCTTGGTTGCCTTAGCCGGTTTGGCAGCACGAGCTTTCGTGCAGATGACCATCGTCTCGAAGGTCATTGATGGAGAGCCGTACACGAAGCCGTCGCCAGCATCTTGACCAGCCACGGATCGTACGGAAGACGAAGACCCGCTGGGGTTAGACCCGAGCACCATGGCGTCAGACGCATTCTCCCGCTCCACGGCCGACTTGGACTGGAGCAAAGCCCCGGTTGGTGCAGGACGGACTGGTCGGCCGTCGCGACGTGGCGGGATCACTTCAGCCGTCTCGAATTGAGAGTTTCGGACTGAAGTGGCGGTACCGAGAGTCGCGGGCAGAGGGCCAGAAGACGACGGCGATGCCACCGAGGCTTCCGGACGACGTGGAGAAGGAGGTGGAGTACACCCAGCTGTAGACGACGGTACGATGACGGCGGGCAGAGCACTAGGCGGAGGAGCAACAGGAGCCGACTGATCACTGGCAGGTCCTTGAGACCCAGCGATAGCCTCCGGCGAAGCCCCAGCGTGACCTGACGAAGGAGCAGAGCTTGCACCCTGGGTAGTCGTGGAAGGACTGGACTTCGCGCGGAGATCCACTGACAGCTTGCCGAGTCGCGACTTGTGCTGAGAGGACGACCGACCCTTCGACTTGGGGTGGGATGACGACCGCTTCTTCTTGGATTTCGGCGAAGTAGATGACCTCTTCCGTCGCTTGGCCGGGGGCTCAACCAAAACCACTTCAGAGTCCTCGGAAGACTCGTCAGGCGACGAATCCGACTCGTGACCGGCGTGGACGGCGGCTGATGAAGAACTGGCAGGGCGCTTGGACCCAGCCGAGGTCTCAGTCGGGTGGAGCTGAATCGATCGAACCTGGTCCAAGAGGGCCTGGAACCCTTCCGGAAGCGCGGTGTCGGTCCCATGATCGACGAGACACCCGCTCTCGCGATCTCTCTGCCTAGACTCTAGGTACTGGTGGAAGGTCTTGAGATACGTCGTGAGGTCAGACAACCCCTTCTTGATCTTCAAGCGGTCGTTGCGGATAGTCGTACGGGCCCCCTCGATCTTCTTGTCATACTCCCCAATCCGAGCCTTCAGGAGGTCAATGATGTCGGCACTCTTCTGGAGCGACACAGCAGCAAGCGCAGCTTGGCGAGACACCTCGTCTCGTTCTTCACGAAGCGCGCGAGCCTCCTCAACCGCCTCATTACGCTCGTTGGAAACCACGGCGCACAACGACTCAGCCTGGCGACGGAGGTCCGTCTCCTTGTAGAGCCACTTCTCGCACTCACGAAGCTGGTCGCGGTGATACCGAACGTCCACACGAAGGATCTCCATCTCCGTGTCCCAGTCGGCGGGCGGAGTGTTAGCGCCAGGAGCTACGGCGTGGACGATGGTGTCCAGGTCGTGGGCACCCTCGAGCCTTCTATCGAGGTCAGGGTCGACCCGGAGCGGTGGGCAGCGGACCAAACCCACCATGAGATGGGCGAGGTTTGTGAAGTACCGCTCATTGTACGCCTCCAGCCGACGCACTGCCGAGTCAGACGCGTCTTGGATGACCCCTTCCAGAGCGTACGCCGACGCCGACTCCCGAGCAGACGGCACCGGCTCAACAGGAGGCACTACGTAGCGAGAGTTCGTCCGGCAGAAGCGGGATGGATCGTGCGGCGAGTTGGGCGGTGAGGCGGGCGACTGACAACGCTGGCGAGGACTCGACGGAGATTGCGGAGCAGCGAGGTCGAGCACCGCTCCGCCGACAGCAGGCCGAACGGGAGTTGGCGGCGCTTGACCAGCAAGTCCAGGCGCAACCTCCGGAACCGCGATCACCGGCACGGGTACCGCAGGGGCTCCAACAGCACTAGCAGCCTGGGGCTCGTCCGACGCCCCGTGTGCCGAAGCAGGAACGGAAGTTGGCGACGATGGAACCCCGGCGCTGGGCGACGGAATGACGATCGGAGAGGACAGCACCTCGGTAGACGCATCTTCGGATGGAGAGACGCTGCCTGACGACGGAGCGCCATCCACCACACTCGTGGGAGCAGTGTCGGCAGGAGGAGCATCGGACGAGGGCTCACCGAGCGCCTGCGGAGCGACGACGTTGGTGGCCTCCCCAGGCCGGCTACAGTCGAACTGCAGGACAAGGAATAAGGAGACAAGGTTAGCGACTAGATCCAGCATGCAATAAGCAGCGGCAGCGAGGACTCACCCCGAGGGCGACGCCAACTGCGCGGATGGCGCCTTGAGCTTGAGCAATGGCGTGCGGCATGACAAGCGGCGAATGCGGAGTGCACCACGACGCTCACCGCTCGGGCAGGTTCGTGCCGAGGCGGGGGCTGCTGTGATGTCGAGTTTTGAACTTGACTGACGGCTTCGCCCCGAGGTCTAACGACCTTGAGCCTCGCTGAGAAAAGCGACCGAGGCCTCTGATTGGCTACACACATTCCCCGCGTTTTAGTGCCAGCAGACTAGTTAGTGACTGGGAGTCACGGCGGGTTCTAATACAAACCCCGTCGTGACCTCCGGTCAGTCATACCTGTACCCACTCTTCACCCTTAAGGAGGAATCCGGAATTAGGACGAAGCCTCGTCCGGTTGTAGGATTGGACCGAAGGCTCGGTTTAGACTTAGCCTTTGTATAGACATTAGGGATTAGTTATAGTCGAGGCCTCACAGCCTCTAATCACTAAATCAGAGTAGAATTTCCCCCTCAAGCCACAGGAGTCAAGTCCGTCTCCGGTAAGTCTAGCTAGCTTAGCCGCAGCCTCAGGATACACTCGGCCGACGTGGGTTATGTCTACCGGTGAACTTAAGGTACATTGACTGAGAGTTCATCCTGGTAAGGCCAAGAGTAGAGAAGTGGCCGAGTGTTGAGAGGTATTAGAGACCTCATTGTGTATTTCTGGGAGAGTGGCACAGCCCCCAGTAGATTTGACCCCTGACTGAGGTTTTACTTCGGTCCCCCCTGTAATAGGCCTTGACTGGCCCGGTACCCTTCCTTTCTGAGGGACTACAGGGGGTAAGCGCTAAGCGCAAAACTGTGTACGCACCCTAGCCTTTGCTCGTGGCTAAGGGTGTATTTATATCTGTGGGAATACCTGCCTGACCCAACGGCGCACTCAGGCACATCCCAGCCCGGTGTACAGGGATCGGATCTGGTCTTCAGATTTTATCCCAACGATATTCGCCGACCTTAACGGGAAAGCGTGTGTTGTTGGTAGGGCTCGCTCCCCTTACTTTGTAGGAGGGACGAGGACTCGTAAAATCGTGTCTCCCTACACGACAGTCATAAATCTCGCGAGGCGCAGATATCGTGTCGATAGACTGCCCTACCCCTATGAATATGTCGTGTAGCCATCTTAAAGATTTAACTTGTTATTTGTATACTTTAACTCGACCATCACTCTACCGTCATTTTGGCGACATATCGCCTCACTTATATCTTCCTGCCGCCAACTTGAAGTTGTGCTCACTTTTGAAATAGCCTCCGAAGGTTCGTCTGCCGTTGCCAGCGAGACGGCTGCCGCCACCGCAACATCCAAGACGAAGAAGACCCGTGAGGAGACTGCAGCGTAGCAAGGTCACCAAGGAGCAGTGCGGATCGAGTGCGGCAACATGCATGTATGTATGAATGGACGACTGAATGCAGGAAGATGTTTGAAAATCGAGTGCAGTGTGGGTTCATTCGTGGGAGGAAGTGCTGCTAGACTACGGGGATGCTCCGATCGGCGTGTGTGGGTTGTGATTTGGCGCCAAGACGATGCCGTTCGAAAGATCTCGAGCCGACTTCCTGCTGCTGCAGTTGGCATTTTGGGCGCGAAGCTTTGCGCGCTCCAGGTTGAAGCTGCTTGCAAGCAGCATCGTTTTCAAATTGTTGGCGGTGGTGGCCAGGACTTGGCCGAGTTGCTGCCGCTGGGGTTATCTCACTTTCGCTTTTGCCAAACAGCGAGCACACCATCACTCCAAGTCGTCCACCCACTCCGACGTAAGCTTCATCTCCGCGCGCTTCACGCCCTGGTACGCTGCCCCACGCGAGATTATTTGACGTCAAGATTGCTGACCCATTTGTTCAACTTGTTGTGCATGTAGATGATCCGACAAACCAGAAACCCCAACTACACCTCGGCAGACGTCGACCGCCTCTTGCTACTGATCGAGAACGAGCTTCCGCTCGGACGAGACGAGTGGGAGAGCCTAGCGACGTCGTACAACGCGAATAGACCTCGCGGTGCCCCTGAGCGAGACTTTGAAAGCCTCCGCCGCAAATTCAAAGTGCTATACAGCACCAGGAAGTTGACGGGCATGCCCAACATGCCGCCGCTCGTCAAGGAGGCCAAGTAAGTGAAGCAGGCCATCGACGACAAGGCCAATGTCATCGAGATGGATGACGAGGCCGACGAAGATCGCCCCATCGAGCCCGACTTCTGCTTCGAAGCGGACCCCGACGAGAGCTTCTGCGGCGACGACGACGTCGATGGCGAAGGAGTGCAGACGGCGGACCGGCTCAGCACTGAATCGTCGACGTGCACCGACGAGTCCGTCGCGTGCGACTCCGCCGAATCCGGATCGTCCAGGCTGGGCGAGTTCCAAGAGTTGCTGGCGGCTACACTGATGAGCGGCGACCCCGTCGATGATGCTCGTATACCACGACCGGTTCCTCCTCCAGCGACCTCTACTACGCGTCGTGCGGAGTCGAGCGGGCTGCCGAAGGCACATTGAGCGGCTGTCAGCACTGTTGCTGGCAATGCGCCCCCACCGTTGACTCCGCAGCAGACGCCGCTCGCTGCTGCTTGCAGCCAGGAAGCGGAGAAGTACCCGAAGCTCCATAACTTTTCGAACCGCTTGGGGCGGCCAGGACCTGACTACTTTTCGTGACACCGTCGGTGCCAAGCGTGCGCTCGAGGAAGACGATGAGACCATGGAAGCGGATTCGCGCCTTGAGGACGTCCACGGCCCTCAAGACGACGCTTTCCAGCCTCGAAGCTGCTGCGAACAACACGGGTGGAAACCTACTCGAGACCATTCTCCTTCTCCGTGAGGAGAACGAAAGCAAGGCCGAAGAACGCCGCGCCGAAGAGGAAAAAAAGTGTTACCGCGCCGAAGTCGCTGCTCAAGAGGTTCGTTACCTTGCCGACAAGACAGAAGCCCAGGAACGCCGTCGCCAAGAAAAGCTCGAACGAGAGGGCCGGGCACGTCGCGACCGTGAAGATGGGCGCGTTCGAACGCAGGAGCTGATCATGCTGATCGATGTCATTAAGAAGAGCACGTAAGAAGAGATGGACGCAGGAAGGAGTTGTTGGCCCTGCACCTCACAACATGGTGCATTCATATTATAGTAGCGTTGCACTTGTCTCAAAGCCGAATCCTATCAACTACTTTTCATGTGAAACACCTCATCTTCATTCAAGTCGTGCTCATTCCTACACAGCATCGATCGCTAACTTGAAAACGCACCATATTCATCAATATCACCAGCGAGTTCTGCAACGACGTCGCCGAATCGGATCAGCGTTAGTGTACTTGCAAGGACTTCGAGCTAACACTCCAACGCAACACAAAATGTATTGTTGCCACACTACTTGCTACGATTCGCTCGCTACTTAGCAAACCTGTGTCGGCACCTCCATCTCGCCCGCAAAGGTGGTCCGGATCTGCGAGATCCCCACCGTTCTGACCCTGTAGTTGGCCATGTGAAACAAGTTGTCCAGGCGGAGGCCTCGGAGCTTGGGGTCGTACGGCAGTGGAAGGTTGAGCCTGGAGTAGACATTCGGCGCGCCCCCCATGCCCCACTCGGCCGCCCGGCGGACCGAAGTGATGGCATTGTGAAGGGTGCGCGCAGACACCCTCAGCGACAGTAGGATCCGCTCGAGGTCTCCGTCCTTGAGGGGTGTGAAAATGCGCCCCGCCATAGCTGTCGAACACGGAAAAGCTGAGTCGGAGACGACGTTCATCCTCGGGCCGGGCAAAAGGCTGGGTCGAGCAGCTTCACTCTGAAGCCGAGCGACGTGTCCGAGTCATTCCATCACCCCGGGCAGTTGTGTCGGCTCCAGATAATGCCGCCGTCGGCTGCGAAGCAAACAGTTCCTGTCGCAAAAACAGAATGGAGCCATCCATTATACATCGCATTTTGAAGGTCTGCGTTGGAAGGTTGCAGCAGTACATATTAGAACGCGTAGGATCGATTGAATACAAATGCATACGTACTTTGAAGTTTTTACCATCGATGAAACCAAACGTGTACTTGAGCAGGGGCTCGCGTGCTTCCACGAGCTTAGCCAGCTCGGCTTGGCGCGTTGGTGATGGCCACGAAATGCGCGCCGGAGCGTACCCATGCAGCGCCTTGGACAGCGCCTCCTCTGCACGGCGCAGGATGCGTGAGAGCGTGCTCGGCGGCACGCCAAACAGCATGGACAGCGAGCTCTGCTCCATGGAGCCAACGTTGAACGAGAGCATCAGCCCCAGTACCTGATGGTGATATCGTAGTTTGGGCGGGCGGCCGCGAAATTTGGCCTAAGGGGATGAAGTAGAAGCGCGCAAACCTTCTCAGCAACTGCTGGAAAGCTGGCCTGCAGCATACAGTCACACATCAGCTACAGACAGCTTTATAACACTTAACTCATTCAATAAAGGTACCTTGTGAGACTTGTCGCGTTGATGAAGTTAATATCACTGCCAAATTGGTAGAGGAGCATCCAGGCCGAGTTACATGGTGCCTCGAGGCACTGTGTCATCAAATAGTGGCGGCTTCGCATGGCGACCCGCCACGCCTCTTCCAGCAGCAAGCGATACACCCCGCGGCGCGCCTTGGCCAGCTCCCGCCCCCTGCTTGTGGAAGGCGTCAGTCACGACGAGCAGGGCGTCCGTGTCCATCGTCGTCGACCTTGCTGGTGATCGACGCGCGCGAATCCGGAACTGAGAAAATATGGAAGAAGTGCGGCAGCAGTGGCCGAGGCAACATGCGACGTTCACGTCGATGTGACTGCATATTGCTAAGTGAGCCGCCTGATTCGGGGCAGTAGGAAAGGGATGTATTGTGCCTTTCACCGATTTTGGCGGGTGGACTGTTAATTCATGCGGAATTAGATCCATAAAAGGGCGGCCTACCTTTATTTAATGCTAATTCTGCCTATGATTGGGAGCACTTCCCCTAACAGCCGCGATCGGTTTTTGCGAGCTAATCGACGGAGATACGGCGGGATAAACACAGAATGGCGGGCAGCAAACCGCCACTCACCCTGTTTCCCTCTAACTCGGGCTGGATTAGCTTATTCCGCCTCAATTCATCCTTTCCATCGCCACCTTAAGTCGGCTACGTTCGGACCACCTTGAATTAACAATGGAATTAGCTAACACAAGGCATAATTAAGATCGATATGGGATTATAATTACGCCAGAATTATCACGGCAGAATTAGTGAAAGGCACAATATACAGTAGCAATAATACACTTTTGGTGAAGCTTTTTAGCGATATGCCGCCAAATATCTTTTTAAGTCGGGCATATCTGCTGCAGATATGACGCCCGTTTACTATACGTTTGGCAGGCGTCCAGTAGCATCGACTACATAGTTCACACATGCAGCAAACACATCAAACAAGTTAAAGTTGCACTCAACTGCTAGTAAAACACAGACGCTACTTACCGACGGCCGCGTGTAGAGGTCCGACCGCAGCGGCAGATAGTACATGCGTTCCCCCACCAACTGCCGCAGCTTAACCTCTCGCAGATGCCGCGTCGACAGAAAATGGAGCTGGTCATCGTCTCCGAACGCCGTAGCACCGTGCAAACACCTTGTCGAACACTCCGTCGTCATGGTGCGGCGTCACTGCGACTTGTTGGAGCACCACCACACGCTGCTTCTGCTTGTCGTCCTCCGGGTCTACACTGAACACCTTGAACTTGGTCACCTGCAGCAATAATAATACAAGTAAATTAATTAATAACATTATTGTTTTTAATGGAATGCTGAGCGCCTGCCTGCAACTCACGCGGATGATGCCGCACGCCGCGACATCTCACGCCCACACGAGCGCGGGCACTACCTTCACCTTGTGGCGGTCGTCGCCCACGTCGCGCGCGGTCACGAACGGCTACCCGAGTCGTCCCTTGAGCGCCGGGTCCGTCAGGTCTGTCGGTCAGCAAAGAGAAAAGCGTTAGCGACTCATGGCGTGGCTACACCACGCCCAAGCCACGCCACGTACAGCGATACACGCCTAGCCCTTGCAGCCGCAGCCCCGCCGTGCTGTCTCCTCTGTCCAGCGAGAGCTGGCGCATCCCATGCGTCGTTAGCAGCGACGTAGCTGCTACTCGCATACTATTCACCCTTGGCTTTACTGTATTAAGGCAAGCCCGCTATGAAAGTGGGTCCCTGCGTTTTTCCATAAACTGCCCATTCCGTTGATACCCGTAAATAGTGTTTGCAGAAGGTGCAGTTGATGGCAACCCATCGTACTTTAACAAAGTCGTGCTCCGCACGAAGAGAAGCTCTGAAATCTTAGCTGCGATAATGTGGTGATCGAGTGTTGATTTGTTACAAAAAAGAGAAAGCGTTGCTACACTGCGTGGACGCGGTCGCGCAAGCTCTACCGGTAGTTGCATTAGTCGGCGGGTTTCGTCAAGAGCCTACTGGGACGGAGTGAAGCACAACTTCGTTGACTACGTCGTACTCCAGGCGCGAGCAGCAATGTGCAGCCATTTAACATGTTTGCCGTTCACTAAAAATGTCCGGCCGGGTAAGTATTTTATAAAATATATCGTCATCGCCCCTACTGCATTCACATGAAATTGCGCATCTCCTACGCCTGCTTCGCAGCCGCAGCATCTGCGCGCGTTTCATGCAGCATTTTCTAATGTTGTACAATGTACGAATGTTAGGCCAGCTTACGCTTACGCAGTAAGCTTTGGAACTAATCCGTATGGGGCAATCTTCGGTATTCCGAGTACATGTACACGGTAGCATCCATGAAGTCTTGTAAAACAAACACTACATGGGCTAACATTCATGCAACATTGAGCTAATGCAATTGGCTAATAGATTTCAATAATCTGTGCTGATTGGCTTATAGATTTCGCACTTAGCTGAGGTGGACGACAGGTAACATGCAGGTAATTTATCGTTTTGCGCGGGATATTGTATCCAACAAGCAAAAGAGAGAGGTGATCTCTGCAAAATAGATAGCAGATTTCGCAGGGTATTTCACCTCGCAAAATCGCACACCCACTCACACCGCCTCCTTACTGAAAATAAATTTCAGAGAACAGATCGAAAGAGTAAAATCCACCCCCATACAAAATTTGTATTGTATGGGGGTGGATTTTACTCTTTCGATCTGGTAAAGTACGATGGGTTGCCATCAACTGCACGTCTGCAAACACTATTTACGGGTATCAACGGAATGGGCAGTTTATGGGAAAACGCAGGGACCCACTTTTATGTATTACAAATAGCCCCATATACCAAATTGGCGGAAAACTGGTTGCTTCTGAAAAAAGAGTCACCGCGCCTTATTGAGCATTTGAGCTGCTTAAACGGCTCATCTTTAGCAGTGAGAAGACAACGACATAGGCTAAATTCAAAGCTTTGTGATAAAGTGCGGCCTTTCCCAATACAATTCTTACTTGCCAAGATAGAGCCGTTTATAGGAGGCCCATTGCAAGATTAGCGGAAAACTGGTCGTTTTCCTTATAATAAATTGTTTGACGGGGTCTCATATTATGAGACCTCGTCAAACACCTTGATTCTACTGCACCTTTAAATATCCTTTGGCCCAAAACAACTCCTGTAACTCGGCAAAATGTCAGTGGCCAACTGGTGTAGCAGCATTCGAACACCACGAATTTGAACGAAACGCTTCAGGGTAAATTAGATACTTTGTCGCCTTGCTGCGTCTTCCTTCACCCGAACACATTATACACAGTTCGGAGACCTGTGCTGCAGTTCGAACGAAGAGCGGGATTTCTGTTTGTCATCACTCAACCTTCGGCGCATATCGCCGCTCAGGCAACCTTCGTCGCACACACAAATTTAATAGGTGCAACGGAGAGATGCACAAGCGATGGCTCGCGCAACGTAGGGCAACACATCGACACGCAGGTGACTCTTCACGAATCATAAAGCGCGAAGAAGCAGCCCGAGTCGGATTATGGACGTTCGCTGCTACCGTGGTGGAGTCACAGCCGCAACAACATCGTATCGGTGGACACCACTGCAGGCCTGCCGGCAAAAAAATGCTGCGAGGATCGATGGTCGCTGGTACTGTCAGCGTTCGGGGAACCGACAGAAATGTTAGCATGCCTTTCAGGGCAACGCGCCAACGCGAGACGGGTCGGCGCGAACTAGTTGAGTGTCAAACAACTTCCATGGCGGTGGTGGCCGCGTAGAGGACTAGTGATGGCTAGGACATTGCTAGGGTAACGTCGCTGAAGCGGCTTAGTTGTCCTTCTTCTTTGAGTGCGCTCTCAGGTGGCTTGGACCACGCCGCAAGCTCCTGGGTAAATGGAGTCAATGCAATGAGCGCGTTTCTGGAGGCCACTCGAGAGACCAGCACGTATGTTTGTTGTGGCTTGTTGACGCCTCGCTGCACCGACTTCCAGCCCATTACGATCATTGACTGGAGCATCTCGCCCTAGACCTTGTTCACGGTCGAACCAACGGCGCAGACGACCGGCAGTTGCTGTAGCTTGGCGGAAATCAAGCGCGACTAGCCGTCCGGCGTCTTTGGGAGTGTGATGGTTGACTTCATGTATACTTCAGTCGCGAAAAACACTAGGAACAGCTCCGGGTCGAGCCCTGGACGGATTGCAGTCGGACGCGGTCGCGACACGCGGAGCATAGCGTAGCCCGGCGATCGACTGGGCAGCTGTACGACCGTGGTGGACGTGCCACCGCGAACAAGGCGAAAACGGGTGCTGGCCGGAAAGTGCACAAAGCGAGGATGCCGAGCATGCCGCTCTTGATACCTTTTGCAGTCGCGATGTTCTGCGTGACCTGGACGGCCATGCCGTCGATGAGGTCGAGATAGGACGCCATCCTCCCGAGGCGATTGTCGGGTAGGCCTATGACATATCGAAGATCGCTCTAGCCCAGTCCGTTGAGCGCGCCCTTGAATTGGCGGTGACGCGGACAGGAAATATGCCAGCAGGGAGTATTGTCGCACTCGTTGCCATGAACGCGTTGTTGACGGCCAAGTGGGTCGCGTTCTCTGGAGTGTCAAAGACTGTATCGGTGCCAATTTGGTCTCGTAACGCCGCCGATGAAAGTCCCTCGTGGTCGCGCCGTGACAGCACGTAGCGCACATATATCCTTTCATGCATTCATACCTACGTCAGTACTAACATATCCACTCAATTTAAACGTCTACCCTTCAGCTTGCACCGCAGCCGAAACCACCTACAAGCACTCTCAAAGAAAAATAACGGCGAAACCTGCTTCACAATTCGACGATTACCATCGGGACAACCTCTCATTCCTACCCTCTTTTCATAAGTGCTCGAACTGCATCTCCGGACCCCCATCCGGCGCTAATTAGGTGCCCTAGAAAGTTATGCGGTTCTCATCCGGGAACACAACACTAAAGTTACCGAAGTTGTCCGATGATGAATGTAGAGCTCTTCCCAAAAAGAGTTGCGGTTTGGCACTATCGTCTCAAAAGAAGTCGCCGTTCCAAAACCAGTAGTTATGGAGTGCCACATAGCGAGCAAGCAGCTTACGCAGATGCAGCGCTGTCGCGCAAAGGAAACAAGGTTTCAGACACCTATCGTGTAAGACAGCTACCTGTTTCAGCTGGCTCTATGTACTGTTACAGACGGACTGCTACGATGAGTCGGAGCAGCAGAGCGAGGCTAAGACGGACGTGATTAAGCTACAGGACCTGTGAGCTACCTGCGCTACGGTAGGGCAGGTAGCGTTCTTCCGTCCACTGCAATTTGAGCCAGACCTGGTCTTGGTACGTGTAATTCTTTATGATAACTAAAAAAAACAATTGAGTGCGCGGTATCAGTTAAGTGCACGATATTAGATCTCGTCCAATAAGAGCTCGATTTTCTTAAGTATCGGCGTCTGATTGGTTGAACGGATGGAAACCAATTTAGTGCACCGGAAATGATAAATTATTGCAATATTTTATGAGCTTATAAAGGTATTCAATTTGGGTGGAGGGCAGTGATCCCTCGCTCCTCTTACGGTCTGCGCCGCAGTCCTCACAAGACAAAGAGCCAAGTCGCGTTCATGGTGATCCGCCGCAGCTGCTACAACAAGGAGGACCTTGAGGAAGCTGTCGATAGGTCGTACGAGGGAGAAACCTTCGCGGCAGTTGCACGAAGCTCGTCTGCACCACTTTGTACGCTCTTCAAGAAGTCGGATGAACTGCAGACGGCCGGGGAGATCACCGAGTTCGTCGAGGGCCAAAGCCGACCCTTTCTGCTGAGCAGGAGGCAGATGTGGTGGCGTGGGTTGCCGGTATGCAGCGCGCTGGCTTCCCTGTGGGCCCATCTAGGGTGATCGATCGCGTCAACAATATCTACGAGCGGCTACATGGTGCTATCACCCGAAATGGAACGCCGTTCCAACCGCTAAGGACCGGTATCAGTGTTTTTTATGTCGCCACCCTGTGCTAGCCACGAAAACGGCACAGAAGATTGCCCGCGTACGCAACATGATGGAGATGGACGATGTTCGCAGCCTCTTCCACGCGATCACAAAGCACGTGGTCGAATTGAAGCTGTCAGCAGACCGTGTCTTCAACATGGACGAGACATCCTTCATGCCCAATGGGATGTCGCGCAAGGTGTAGGCTCTCAAGGGCTCTACTAACGCCTGGAGCAAGGAAACGAGACCCAATGTCCGCATGACTGTGGTGGCAGCCGTGAGCACAGCTAGCGATGCGATCCATCCGGGCGTGGCGGGTTAAGCGGCAGATAGAGAATCTAAAACTAACGCTACGACTGCTGCAAGCGGCGACTGCTACCAGCTACAGCACTGCGTTGGTTTCATCTTCCGTTTCCTCTCCTGAAAAGCTATTTTCACCTTGCATGTGAAAATATCCATTTCAATCGTAGTCACTCTCGCTTCGGGGGCGTGCCGACATTGGCACAAAATGGCGAGGCTGCATTGTATCACCCCCACTGCCGGGGTATCCGGGCGTGGGGGATGCCCCCTTAACTTGTTGCAATGAGGGCTTCGACAGCATCTTGGATGCCATCTGCGACGATAGTTGGCTGCTTATTCTTGTGTAGCGTTCCACAGCGTCTGACTTCCATCTCCCGAATAGCTTCACAGCTAGGCTGTCAAACCCCGCGTTAAAGAGCGCGGTTGCCCCGCCGCTCCGCAATGAATGCGACGCATACTCTTGAGATTCATGTCCAGCAAGGCCAGCCGCGCGCTTTACAGCTTTCACCACGTCGCGCACTTGCAAATTGTGCGCTGCATCAACCTTGCAAAGTAATTCTCCCGCTTCAATTCCGAGGGCTTCGTGGTGTCGCACAAGATACCACGCTGCCAGTACGGGACAGCACCATCGATGTCCAGATTTCGCCATCTCTCGAGTGGTGCCCATGCCAAACTGATCGGATTTACTTCCCCGGAAATGCAAGGCCACCGTGGCGACCTTGGATAGAATTTGGGTTTCCACGCCGCACTCGTCGATGAATTTAACATCCGCTCTCCGAATAACGTATGAGTGCACCTTGGAACCCTGACCAAGATATTCGGATCTTCTCAGAAGAAAGAAGAAGCCCACCACCGAAGCCGCCCATATGACTCGGTGCTGGGCATCTCAGAAATCGAGGTATTCGTGTAGGTGCTTGAGGATCTCGGTTGTAACAGGAGATTTGGGCTTGCTGGGCGAGTCAGCTCGCCGCATTCCTGTAATGGCGAGCTGATGACCGGGCAAAAGTCCGACGTTGTAGCCGAGTGTTCGCCTATGATGCCACGCAATATGGCTGACTTTCGAGAGCACGGTTGAGGCAGAGTTTCCAACTCCTGCTTTTACCCATCCATAACGCCAGCAATAAGTGACGAAGAGGGCGAGCTGATACGAGTGTCTTCGGGGGTCTTCTGGGAGCCACCTTGAGAATCGCAGCCACTCGCACCAAGTGCACCACTGCGACCATGTGCTCGCATACTTGGACTGGGACGTCTTGGCCAGTGACTCGGATTGAAGAGAGTCGAGAAGTTGATGTAATTTTTTCTGCAATCTTGCGGCACTGCTGTCTGCATCCAAGACGAGGAAAAATTAGTCCAGCGAGTTAGGAAAGGTTCGGTCCATGCACGTGAAGCAGCATCCGCCATCCAGTTTGTCGACCCAGGAATGTGATCGGCTGATACTCGGAGATTGAAGTACGCTTCTTCGAGCCCGATCGCCCGATTAATCTCCTGGCTAAACGTGTTGCCTGAATGCAACCGATTGCACCAGCTCACTGCTGCGGCATTATCGCTCCAGCATTTAATGTGAATTGTGCGTCCACCGGCTTGTGCATTCCATTTAGCTCCCCATAGCCACACAGCTAGGGAAATGCTCAGATGCTCCCTGACGTTGATAGAAAATTCGTCTTGACCGCCGCCGACTTGATCAATGAGCGATTTCTCTTCAGCATCAAACTTGATCTGGATAAACGAGTTGCACGCTGGATCGAGCACGGCTAGACCGATATTGGAAGCGTTCATATAGAGCTCGACAGTCGGTGTTGGTAGCTCTCCAAATAGTGCAAGTGGTAATTCAGCAAAGCAGTCATGCCTCAAGATGTGGTGAAACCACGCCAGGTCTGTTTTTGACCCCGCTGAAAGTTGAACTCTGCCAAATCGCGAAGCTGAAGTACACTGCGACTGCAATATTTGATAGAATGGCTTGGCGGCTCGTAAACAGGTAGCCACATGACGAAGTGAACCCCGCAACTTGAATAGCTCTGTTTTGGACACGTTGCCGCGTTGCTGCACCACCATGACACGATTTCGAGCTTTAGCAATCTTATTTTCTGGGATGGATACAGACCGCCGTTCGGTATTCCACCTCAGGCCCAGAGCCACAATTTCGACGCTCCACTTTGAAAACTTTGCCTCGTTGATCGAACGTGGCCCTAAACAGCGAGCATCGCGTGTCGTAGCGTAGCTTCGGCTAGTTCTAGTCGGTCGTTGACGTCGGGCTCGACCAAAATATGATCGTCAACCCATTCATACGGGAAGAAAGGGTCTGAGTCAGCGGAGTCGGATACTGAAGCTGGAGAATTGCTACCCATTAACCATGTAATGGCTCGACCAAAACGTGCGTAGCAAGGCGGCGATCCTGACCAACCAAAGGGAGCCGACATGTCAACCACGAGAATGCCAAGTTCTTGCACGGAAGCAGCCATTCTGAAGACTTGATTTGCGCGGGTCCTTAGGTGACGAAACGCAGTTTTAACGTCTCCTTTCTGGACACGAATACGTCCAGCATGACCGGCTTGAATTAAGCTCTCGATGCGGCGAGCAATAATTGCCACAGATTCATACCGGAGTTTTGGCACTGAATCGGCAACAAATGCAGCATTTACGGAGTCCCCTTTGGGATAAGATAAGTCGTGAATTGTGCGAACCTCTTCAAGCGGATTGACATCTTTCTTCTCGACCGCGCCAAGAGGGCTGCAGATGTCTTCTGACCATCGCTCGAGGATATCAGCCTCCACGATAAGGTATTGACCAGTGTCTTGGCCAGCACGGATGCTTCTAGTAATGGCACGTAGATACCGGCGGCACGACCCGTGATTCTTCGGTGGTGGCCGCCTCGGTTTCGGCCCTTCTTTCCATTCCACATCAATGCCGTTTTCAGCAAACTTCACGAGAAGATCTACATGCGGGTAGCCGTCAAGAACAGCTCGCAGCCTGTTAGGGTCGAGTGCTTTGTTGGGTCTGCTGTCCACCATGTCTACTCCGCGAACAAACTGCGTGGCTTCTTCAAGAGACATGTTGTGATTGCGGATAACGGAGGACAGCGACTCACAAGCTGTCTGGTCAATAGCAAACAGCGGCGATTCATTGCTTCTGGACCGGACGAAACCCATTCTGCGGTGCAGAACTGAAGTTCCGGCTTCTGCTCGTAGTAAATGCTCTTCCAGGACTGCTTGAATCCGATGCGCCGATGCCAACGACAATTTGATTTTTGCGTGACGACAAGGCATTACCCAACAACCGCGTGCACCTTCGACTGACCGCAACATCGAATTTAATGATTCGGTGTGTTGGCCAGCCAACCAGGCGCAGGATACCTTGTTGGGCTTGCTTTTTGTGTTTACGACTTTGACACCACCAGGCCTCGATCGACAACTACCTGCGCAACCAGCAGTCAGCGGAGGACCCTCGACCGTCCGTATCACGGTAGAATCAACCAACTGCGCACAAGTGGTCTTGTCGACCTTGCTCATTTCTGTATTCGGCCGAACGGAAGCGCGTGCGAATGTTGAATTGTTGTGTAATCCAGACTGGTCCAGCTTGGGCAAGACCGTTGGAACTGAATCACTTGAATTGATTAGAGCTTTAACGGTAACTGCAACTTGATCTCGCACTACCCGATCGGCATCGCTGACCACCGTCGAGGTTGACGGAGATTGCAGGCCTTGGATTCGTGATAGAGTCTTTGCTAGACCAGTCCCTAGGAGTCATAATTGCTTGTGCTCGTCCTTCAACCCCCCAAAGCGCCTACCAATCTCATTTTTGACGATCGCTGGCAGCGTTTTGGGCACAAAATGCCCGTGCTCGCTTGGGCATCCACCGTCACCATCCTCAGCACAACTCGCCTGAGAAAGATAACGCATGCACAAATTGCGGTACTTGCCGGACCCAGGATCAACTTGCACAGGCAATTTCCGGAGAGCCTCCTTGGGAATCCGGCCAAACCGCTTCTTGCCATCAGTGTTGCGGTCACTATGGCGCTGAGAACTTGAAACTGGTGGACCTTCCGACCGTGCAGGTCCACGCTGTATCTCGAGTCGTGCATCCTCCATTTGGCGGGGTACTTTTACGAACATTACGTCTCTTAGCAGCTTGTCGTCCGTAGTGCAACGTTGCAGGATAGTCCGAAGTTCTCTTCCTTCGTCTGTAGCGCAACGAAAGTCTTCTAACACATCGTTCACCCAGTAAACCAGGCATGAAAGCTCTTTGGGCGCCCACGATACCTGTGCCAGGGTATGATCGATGAACTTGACGATGTTTTCAACCAGCTCAGTCAGTTCGGCGCAACAGAACTCGCGGGTATAGGTGAGGAAAACCCTAGCGCTATCCACAACATCTTCGATCCGTGCTGCAGGTGGCGCTGCCGAGAATGCTGCTGTCACGGAAAGATTATCGTAGTTTGATCCACCTGATGCCAGCCACGACACCCGCTCGTCACGAGACAATCTAGCAAAATGCCTGATCGACAGACCGCCCGAACCAAAGCGAATATCGTATGCCCGTGTGCACACACCAGGGACCGCCTTGAACTCCACGTGCTCGGACCGAACCAAGCTTCTGCAAAACACATTTGCAGACTTACCTTTATGATTCTCTGACGTAACCCGCTCGTGTAACAGCACTTGATCATCAGACGGCGCAAACGTGTATTTTGAAGTCTGCTTGCCCTTCGTGCCAGCCGATGACTTATGTAGGCCCATCGGCCTAGCAGCAGCAACTTCGGGTTGTGCATCGGGGAGCACCTGGGCCTTGGCATCCTCTCTTATCGATAGGAATCTGTCGAGACCGTCGGGTTCACCACTAAGTTTTGCCAGTATTAGTGCATCTTGGTCCAGGGCGTTTCGGTGACATTGACGTTTAGCCTGGGAGGTTCTGTCGACAGCTACAGCAAGCGTAGACTCGTGGGACCGCTTTTTAACTGGGGCAAAGGCAACGTCTGGACTAACGTTGCCCCTGTCGCGCTGTAGATCATCTTGAGGCGAATCGTCGTCGTCGACGAACGGATCGAATAGCTCCTGTACGCTTTGACCGGACCCGACGGAGATGCCAGAGGTGCTTGATGGTGGAATTGGAGTCCGATTGAATGAACTTCCAACACTCTGGGGCACCGGTGACACTCCTCCGTCCACATAGTAAGCGAAATTGATAGCATGTTGCAAGGTAAAATGCGTGAGCTCCCCCGTTTTTGTGTCGATCCACCGACACATCTTGCTACCAACTGGGTGGCTTTCCTCGCTCATCAGGTCGTCCAGAATACTCGACACTTCGTCGGAAGCTGTTTCACCGCCGTGGCCGAGTACCCGGCTGAGAATAGCCTGTTCCAGAACCTCTAAGTCACTTGAACTCCAGTCACCGCTCCGAAACTCAATATCTTCCAGCAACAGAGCAACCACTGGCGACACGACGGAGACAGCGCTAGCTACTGCCCGAAGTTGCTGATCCCCGAACTGAACGGTGAGACGGTCATTTTTGATAGCGACAAGTTGCCCGTAGTGAACTTCGGCGTTTAGCTTGACAGAGACAGGACGTCTAAGGAGCGATGTTCGCCCCGAACGAGTCACCTCCCTAGCGAGAACCACGCGGTCCTCTGCAACCCTGCGATCAACCTTGCCCTCGCCGCCTTCTAGACTGTGAAACATCACCTCTTCCGACCCAAGCTGCAAAACCTTCGCGTAGAACGGAAGTTCTGCCTCGAACTGGACCACTTCCGGTGTCAGGTGGAGAAAGGAGCGGCTTGTAAGACGTACCATGATCCGGAGTGTTGAAAGCTGAAAACTGAAACAGGAGGGCTTAAGCAGCAGATGGAGAATCTAAAACTAACGCTACGACTGCTGCAAGCGGCGACTGCTACCAGCTACAGCACTGCGTTGGTTTCATCTTCCGTTTCCTCTCCTGAAAAGCTATTTTCACCTTGCATGTGAAAATATCCATTCTCATGGTCCACTCCGGAACAGTTGCTGCTTGGGTCGGCACAGATGCGGGAGCTGTCACTTGACGTCGTGGAGGTTTAGTTTGTAGTGGAGAATATTCTCCGACGCCAGGACTGACGTCACGTGGGGTTACACCGTGTGCAATAGAAGCTCGTCGTCGCGCTTCGTCTTCCAGAGCGCGTGCTTGAGCTGCGGCTTGCTTCTGTTGCTCGACGAGTGTGGAATTCCGTAATCTGTTCTTGTAAGTTTTGCACCCAGCGCTTTTGGAGGACGTCTTTCAGCGGCTTATTCCACGAAATGTCTGCAGGCTGGCAAACAAATGGGTAGCGCGGAGGCACCTTCACAAGCACCACGCCAATCGACTCCGCATACTGGACGACTTCTTCGGTCCAGTGGCCGGAGAAGTCGTCTCATAGCAGCAGCACGCGCTCATCAGGCGCCTCTCGATTCGCAAAGTGAAAGCGAAGAAACTTGATCGACATTTCTGCTGTCCACCACGCCGTGGCATTGCCATAAATCTGGCAACCTGTCGTAGCTTGTAGTGGTTTCACTTCATTCCAAATCGTACGCCCAAAACCGTTTTGCTTGGTCTTGTTTGTAGCCTCAACTACAGTGCGTTTAGACGGCTTGCTCTTAAAAAACAAGAACGGGGGGGGTACTTCTTACCGGTTGAATCAGCTAGCAGCATCGCCGTTACTCGCTCCTTGTCTTTTCCACCACATTGGACCCAGACCGTTTTCGAGTTGCGGGCTCCTAGAGTTCTGCGAGGCAAATACAGCTACACAAAACGTTAATGTTAATGTTACAGCTACATCAATATACTCATATAAATTTTGTACCTGTTTGATCCGCATTGTAAATTTTTGTAACACCGTTCTCAACAATGGCTTGTCGAACCGTCGCCGCAAATGCGCGCGCTGCTTCTCTAGCATCGTTTGGCGTGGTCTGGCCTTGGCTTGTGCGTGCTCGTATCGATAGCCGATGGCGGCGCATGAATTTCTTCGCCCAGGAATGCGATGCACGAAATTTTTCTCGCGAAATCGATAGCTCCTTGGCCACCTCCAACGCCTTTCCACTTAACGTCACGAGAGAAACAGGAATTCCATCCCGGCGCAAAGCGTTGACCCAAGCGGCGATCTCGAGTTCGGAGCTGGGGGTCAAAACTGTTGCTACCCCCCGGGGCCGGTGACGAAAGTACGCTCCTCGCCCTTGCGCGCACTGCTCGTAGATGTAGACCTTATTAGCAAACCACTTTCTAACTTTCCTCTTTAATGATCTGAGACTGCTAGATTCTTGGGGACCAAATAAAGTATTAATTACAGCCGTGATATCATCATTTTTTCCTTCACTTTCTTCAAACAAGGAAATACATCTTTGCTTCGTCTCGTAGGCCACCGCCATACGAATATATCGTTTTGGTTTGCGGGGTACGCCTTTAATCTGAGGTCTGACCATCCTTAATCGGGAAATGAAGCAGTGCTGTGGCGCACTGGAGCCCTACTTGCTGCAGCCCAGTCATTTTACCCCCCAAAAATGCTAGGATTTTACTGGATTTGACAGGTGACGCTAATGACAATCACGAAGACATATGTAAATTATCTACATTACCATTGGCTAAAACTAACTGACCCTTATGACAAAGCGACGCTTCTGACAGGGGGGATACGGTATTATACCAGTCCGCTCGTGGCCGGCTCGTTTTCAATGTCAAAGAGATGGAAAAAACCGAATTTGCTCAAATCGATCTCGGCGCATGCAATCTGAGACTGACATTCAAAAGTAGGGCCGGTGGCAAATGGTCTTGAAGTATAGTTCTTACGTCCTCGTCCCCGTGATCTTGTTTCTATTCCGAGAGTGCGCACATGTGCACCTTCCCGCGCTCTGGTCTGTAAAAATCTCAAGTCCACGTTGGAGAGGGCTACCGTCCGATCACTTTCGAAGTTTACGCCGTGAGTTCAAGGACTCCCAGCTCGCTCAGACCGAGCCCCCCCAACTCGTGCTTCGTTTACTGTACGTGTTAGATGGGGAAACACCTCGATCCATCGAGTGCACGGATGGCTCGCACAAAACAAATAGCTGCACGATCAACTGGAGGGCGTGTGCCTCGCCGTTCTGTAGCCCGGCTTTCAAGCCAGAAGAAAGCCACCCAGGGCCCGCCTCTATCAAGAGGTGAGACGTATGTTTGATTAAGGACCGCTTGGGAGCGACGGTAGCTTCGGACACTCGGTACCTGGAGGAGTACATCGTCGCCCCCGGTAAGACCCAAGACTCCTACGAACCACGTTGGTAGCTCGAGGAGGACGGCTTCGCCGACTACCTACAGCTCGTCGACGACCATAAGCACTTGGGAGGAGGGGGGGGCGCTGAATATGTTCTCTCTCGGCCTGACCAATTTGCCCAGGCTATCGCAGCCGACTCCCTGAGTCTTCCATACTCAAAGAGACCCTGATTGTAGCGATCCGCGTCGATCGCGGGATTGACTACAAGTGCTGCATTGGATGACAACCGAATGGAAAAAACCAAGTTTCATGAAGAATATAGAAAACCGCAAGCTGCGAATCATCTTCACTGAAAGCGAAGTATTACACCTTTCTCGTCCCCGGAACCAATCTTAGTGTCAATGAAATGATGATTCGATTTTCAGGGCGCTCAGCACACCATTCGAATGAAAAACAAGCCAATTTCAGAAGGGTTCAAGGTCATGGCATTGTGCTCAGGGACTATTGCTCCAGTTTCGAGCTGGTTTCTCGTATTGTATCTACTGCACTAAAATACCGACCCCCAGGTACTTTAATGTGTTCATGGACAACTATTTCACCTCTGTCCCGTTGTTCGAGCATTTACGACGCCTAAGAATTGGTGCTTGTGGGACTGTGAAGTCTAACTCGGCTTAATACCCGCCAGAAATGAGATTTTGCAATGATAAAACTCAAAGCCACCTGTGGAATACAATTAAACGCAAACCTTTGTGTAGCGTACTGGTCATATTCTGGATGAATAATGGGTCTGATCAACTACTTTCCACTATTCATCACGTGGATGGCCCTCAATGGTTAATTGAGCGCGAGCGACACTGCCCTATAAATACCTCTTCAAACGGAGCCAGCGATCACCTTCAATTTGGAGACTCTGTGCGCATGATATTTGCGATGCCTCGCTGCAATGATAACTACAACCCCTTCATGAACGGTGTTGACATCGCAGACAAATACCGAGCATACTACGCTATCCAGATCATCTCGTACATGACGTGGATGCCAATATTTTATTGGCTTTTGGACACCACCATTATTGATGTCTTCCTCTACCACCAAAACGTTTCCGCTCGAGCTGGTCAAGTCGCGCACGCACACCGATAATTTCAACGCGAGTTATCGTGGTCCCTTATCAGAAGCCGACACTTGTGCATGGAGCTTTGCACCTGCCTATTTTTCAAGGTCAACGACTCTTGTGTGAGCTGTGTAGATGCAGAGGTGAAAAGCGGCAGACAACGGTAGTATGTGGGGCATGTAATATGCCGTTTTGCTTGTCTTCGCGTCGAAATTTTCTTCACCGAACAGCACATGTGTGACGGTGTAAGTTGAAGGAAGGTCATACCTCCCGAGCTCACCCATTTTCTGAATCTCACATTGCTGCAACAGCGACATGTACTTTTTTAATATACAAAATTGTATTGGGTCATAGACCCTATTCATCCGGGCACGAAGAGATAAGCCGACTAACAATGCGTATCAGACGGACTATCAGGTGCTTTGCAACGACAGTAACGCGATGCAAGTTCTGCTCTAGACGGCATGGCGCAAGGCAAGACTGCGAAACGGGGGCCAAGCGGGTTTCATACTGGAACTCTAAATCTATGTACCAAAGCCCGCTGACCAAGCGACATCACTTCGAAGGGCAACTGCTGCGAGCGTTCAGGAGCAGATGCCACAGATGGCAGAAGTCCTACGCGAGCATTGTATTGCAGCGGGCCCTGCATCACAGACCTACACTGCAGTCACGCAGGCAAGCTCCCGGAAGGGGGGTTCTCGTCGTGCCTGAGAACACTATTTTCTGGCAGCGGCTGCACGTGGACACCCAGCAAGCTGCGATGGAAGATCCCAAAGGACGGAGCAGCAGTTAGCGAACGCGAAGTACCACCTCGTGCGCGTAAAGATTCTGGACGTTCCGGTTGCGAAGCAAGTAAACATGAGCGACCTCAGAGCGGCGCTTGGTCTTCCCAGCTACAGCTGGCGTTCCCCATTCCACGCTCCCACGAACGCAGCCACCCCAGCGCCTGCAGTCAACATGGATGACACTGCTCATCTCGACGCCTAAAAACCAAACGAAATCCAAGAGGACCGTTTTGCATATAAATGTCTTTAATTGACAAAGCATTTGGCTTGTAACCACAGTGTCTGTTCAAATTCTCTCCTACCTCTATTTTCAGGAGAGTGCACGTGTACATGGCAACGCGTGCCACTACAAGTGGGTCTTCGCGAAACGCCATATTAGCGTGGCGTTGAATCCAGCGCTGAGAACCCGACCTCAATCGGATTGAGATCGGGCGAGTAGGGAGGTAGACAAAACAACAATGCTCCTGTTTCACGAATCATCTCCTGGAGTTCCTTGTACATGTGGATCTTGGCATTGTCTAGCACCACGTTCGATCGAGGTAGCGCCATGGATTGAGAAACGGTAGGATTTTAGTCTTGACTTCATTAACATCGTCAAACTTATCTGCAGTCCTTTGAAGTCTTATCAATGAAGACATAAAATGGGGCGAGCTGGCCAACATACTCTCGTCTTTCGCGCGACACGCGCGCTCTTGCACGCTTAGTGAGCACTTTTCGAGTTAGTTTCATGTCGAAACGTAGAGCGCGGCATATTGTAGAGTCAGAAACGCAGATGGAGGCCTTGTAGCGCGAACATAGCTGGTAGCGGAGTTCCTTGAAGTAGAATTCCCGATGTTCCTTGACATATTGCCCCACTAATGCACAAACATCGCGGGGCCATCGTGACGTCGTCGCACAGACTCCATCCTTAAGAACACTTCCAGTTGTGCGGAACTGCTTGTATCGCCGAGAAGGAAAGTAGATCGATATCATAGTTTATTCTTAGATTTTCTTCCCGATCCCCCGCCTTGCCACACCCTGTTGTCGCCAATCACAATATTGATTTGTCCCTACGAAAATATTATTGGAAATCATTGCATTTTATAAAGGAATCATACCTATTTCGGCAAAACCTCCGAATTCAAAACAAGAAAATACCATTACGTTACACACTCGATATGAGCTGCTAGCAGGCGGGCTTGAACTCCAGTCAGCAGCGAAGGAGGGTCAGGTCTGCACTACTGCTTCAGGTCTACACCGCTAATTTTGGGACACGATCGAGTAAACTTCAAACATTGTATAAATATTCGTTGTATAACGCGTATGCGATCTATTTGAATATTTCGTTCACTCATTACAATCTGTAGCATAGCACCTAGGCGCAGTGTGCGGGGTGAGGCGGTAGCTACACCGGCAGTGTCAATCAAGAAGACACGACGCCTCTCCAACGCATGTCAGTTGAGTAGGTTATCTTAAACTCTCGCTTTCGACGAAATCGCTGAATGCCGGTCGAGCTCCAGCCACTCAGACATTGTTGCTCAAAGCCAGTTTTTTAGTTGGGTGAAGTCCGATCTCGGGCTGCACACTCGAGCATTCTGATTGGCCAACGTAATTAAAACGGACCTCAACTTGACGTTTTCGTCTACCGATATATCGGTAGGTTACACCTAGCCCCTACAACGAGAAAGTCAGTTTTTAAGTCCGATCCGCCAAAAAGATCTGGAAGGCACAATACAACAAGCGCATAAACGCACCGCTCAAATCCCACGCCAATAATATAAACGCCCAAATCGGGAACCGTGTAACAGCACGAAGAACGCGGACTCAGGTTTTCTCCAAAGAGAGTTTTGCTTGACAAAAGTCTCGATACTGGCCTGAATGAGAAGCACGGATACGATTATGTCTTCCAACTAACGCCATGCACGGTAATTACGCATCTACCTAATACTAAGACATGCACAAGAATCGCCTCTGTCGGACACATTACCGAACACTGTACGCCTACAAATTTGACGCAAAAGCCTTTACGAGCTTCTTTCTCAAATACCATTTCATGAAATTTGTTAGAGAATGCGGAGGTTTCAAAACAAGAAAGTCATGATGAGAAACAAACACTGTGCCCGCTTTCTTCGTGCTGCATGCACGGTACACAGGCATTCTACTGTGTGTAAGAGGCGGAATACTGTCTGGAAGTTTGCGGTTCTGTTGATCGCACCAGCAAATCGATCTTTGCTATTAGTAGTAATACCACGTCCGTTCGAGGCTTACAGATATTCGCACGACAGAGACTTTATTTCATTATGTTTGTATCTTATTGATACATAGTAATAGTAACGTGGTGGCATACTGCTTTTAAGCTTGCAGGTTGGTATATCTACATGCATGGAACCTTGCCTGCCCCCTGGGCGGTCTTACAGCGTTCAGATGCTAGTCCTGTGGCCGGTGTCTCAGAATCGCCGTTGGTGTGGTGTTACACCTCGGCGTCGTGACCTGCATGTATTATTGCTCAGTTTATCAGCTCAGTGGCGTGTATACTTGTAGAGCGGGTTTGCATCCTCCACTTAAGCATGCACCGGTAGTACGTGACAGAAGCGGTAGATTGGCCAGGGGTGTCCACACGCTTGTGCTGGGATATCTCCCCACACTGAGTAATAGGCGTGGTACATACTTATCGGAACAGGCTAGACATCGTTGATGGTTGAAACCAACATGTCTCACTTCATGAAGTCCATGCTAGGGCATTTGATTTTATATTTATATACCCTCTCTTTAGCATGTTGCAAAGCCAAACCTGGATGTTATCCCATCTAAGAACACAATATAGCGTGAGGTATTGTGGGTTCTACTCGAAATTGGACTAGGTGGTTAATTGACCCCCCCTTGACTTCCCTTTGTAATTGCATTAAATATGCAATATCATAGTGGTTTTCAAACGGCTGAAGTGCATGTGCATGGGTTTTGTTCAGCCTTCCCATATTATACTAACCAATTCCGATAGTATACCAACCACACAGAAGAATGCCTGTGTACCGTGCATGCAGCACGAAGAAAGCGGGCACAGTGTTTGTTTCTCATCATGACTTTCTTGTTTTGAAACCTCCGCATTCTCTAACAAATTTCATGAAATGGTATTTGAGAAAGAAGCTCGTAAAGGCTTTTGCGTCAAATTTGTAGGCGTACAGTGTTCGGTAATGTGTCAGACAGAGGCGATTCTTGTGCATGTCTTAGTATTAGGTAGATGCGTAATTACCGTGCATGGCGTTAGTTGGAAGACATAATCGTATCCGTGCTTCTCATTCAGGCCAGTATCGAGACTTTTGTCAAGCAAAACTCTCTTTGGAGAAAACCTGAGTCCGCGTTCTTCGTGCTGTTACACGGTTCCCGATTTGGGCGTTTATATTATTGGCGTGGGATTTGAGCGGTGCGTTTATGCGCTTGTTGTATTGTGCCTTCCAGATCTTTTGGCGGATCGGACTTAAAAACTGACTTTCTCGTTGTAGGGGCTAGGTGTAACCTACCGATATATTGGTAGACCAAAACGTCAAGTTGAGGTCAGTTTTAATTACGTTGGCCAATCAGAATGCTCGAGTGTGCAGCCCGAGATCGGACTTCACCCAACTAAAAAACTGGCTTTGAGCAACAATGTCTGAGTGGCTGGAGCTCGACCGGCATTCAGCGATTTCGTCGAAAGCGAGAGTTTAAGATAACCTACTCAACTGACATGCGTTGGAGAGGCGTCGTGTCTTCTTGATTGACACTGCCGGTGTAGCTACCGCCTCACCCCGCACACTGCGCCTAGGTGCTATGCTACAGATTGTAATGAGTGAACGAAATATTCAAATAGATCGCATACGCGTTATACAACGAATATTTATACAATGTTTGAAGTTTACTCGATCGTGTCCCAAAATTAGCGGTGTAGACCTGCAGACCTGACCCTCCTTCGCAGCTGACTGGAGTTCAAGCCCGCCTGCTAGCATAAACATAATGAAATAAAGTCTCTGTCGTGCGAATATCTGTAAGCCTCGAACGGACGTGGTATTACTACTAATAGCAAAGATCGATTTGCTGGTGCGATCAACAGAACCGCAAACTTCCAGACAGTATTCCGCCTCTTACACACAGTAGAATGCCTGTGTACCGTGCATGCAGCACGAAGAAAGCGGGCACAGTGTTTGTTTCTCATCATGACTTTCTTGTTTTGAAACCTCCGCATTCTCTAACAAATTTCATGAAATGGTATTTGAGAAAGAAGCTCGTAAAGGCTTTTGCGTCAAATTTGTAGGCGTACAGTGTTCGGTAATGTGTCCGACAGAGGCGATTCTTGTGCATGTCTTAGTATTAGGTAGATGCGTAATTACCGTGCATGGCGTTAGTTGGAAGACATAATCGTATCCGTGCTTCTCATTCAGGCCAGTATCGAGACTTTTGTCAAGCAAAACTCTCTTTGGAGAAAACCTGAGTTCGCGTTCTTCGTGCTGTTACACGGTTCCCGATTTGGGCGTTTATATTATTGGCGTGGGATTTGAGCGGTGCGTTTATGCGCTTGTTGTATTGTGCCTTCCAGATCTTTTGGCGGATCGGACTTAAAAACTGACTTTCTCGTTGTAGGGGCTAGGTGTAACCTACCGATATATTGGTAGACCAAAACGTCAAGTTGAGGTCAGTTTTAATTACGTTGGCCAATCAGAATGCTCGAGTGTGCAGCCCGAGATCGGACTTCACCCAACTAAAAAACTGGCTTTGAGCAACAATGTCTGAGTGGCTGGAGCTCGACCGGCATTCAGCGATTTCGTCGAAAGCGAGAGTTTAAGATAACCTACTCAACTGACATGCGTTGGAGAGGCGTCGTGTCTTCTTGATTGACACTGCCGGTGTAGCTACCGCCTCACCCCGCACACTGCGCCTAGGTGCTATGCTACAGATTGTAATGAGTGAACGAAATATTCAAATAGATCGCATACGCGTTATACAACGAATATTTATACAATGTTTGAAGTTTACTCGATCGTGTCCCAAAATTAGCGGTGTAGACCTGCAGACCTGACCCTCCTTCGCAGCTGACTGGAGTTCAAGCCCGCCTGCTAGCATAAACATAATGAAATAAAGTCTCTGTCGTGCGAATATCTGTAAGCCTCGAACGGACGTGGTATTACTACTAATAGCAAAGATCGATTTGCTGGTGCGATCAACAGAACCGCAAACTTCCAGACAGTATTCCGCCTCTTACACACAGTAGAATGCCTGTGTACCGTGCATGCAGCACGAAGAAAGCGGGCACAGTGTTTGTTTCTCATCATGACTTTCTTGTTTTGAAACCTCCGCATTCTCTAACAAATTTCATGAAATGGTATTTGAGAAAGAAGCTCGTAAAGGCTTTTGCGTCAAATTTGTAGGCGTACAGTGTTCGGTAATGTGTCCGACAGAGGCGATTCTTGTGCATGTCTTAGTATTAGGTAGATGCGTAATTACCGTGCATGGCGTTAGTTGGAAGACATAATCGTATCCGTGCTTCTCATTCAGGCCAGTATCGAGACTTTTGTCAAGCAAAACTCTCTTTGGAGAAAACCTGAGTTCGCGTTCTTCGTGCTGTTACACGGTTCCCGATTTGGGCGTTTATATTATTGGCGTGGGATTTGAGCGGTGCTTTATGCGCTTGTTGTATTGTGCCTTCCAGATCTTTTGGCGGATCGGACTTAAAAACTGACTTTCTCGTTGTAGGGGCTAGGTGTAACCTACCGATATATTGGTAGACCAAAACGTCAAGTTGAGGTCAGTTTTAATTACGTTGGCCAATCAGAATGCTCGAGTGTGCAGCCCGAGATCGGACTTCACCCAACTAAAAAACTGGCTTTGAGCAACAATGTCTGAGTGGCTGGAGCTCGACCGGCATTCAGCGATTTCGTCGAAAGCGAGAGTTTAAGATAACCTACTCAACTGACATGCGTTGGAGAGGCGTCGTGTCTTCTTGATTGACACTGCCGGTGTAGCTACCGCCTCACCCCGCACACTGCGCCTAGGTGCTATGCTACAGATTGTAATGAGTGAACGAAATATTCAAATAGATCGCATACGCGTTATACAACGAATATTTATACAATGTTTGAAGTTTACTCGATCGTGTCCCAAAATTAGCGGTGTAGACCTGCAGACCTGACCCTCCTTCGCAGCTGACTGGAGTTCAAGCCCGCCTGCTAGCATAAACATAATGAAATAAAGTCTCTGTCGTGCGAATATCTGTAAGCCTCGAACGGACGTGGTATTACTACTAATAGCAAAGATCGATTTGCTGGTGCGATCAACAGAACCGCAAACTTCCAGACAGTATTCCGCCTCTTACACACAGTAGAATGCCTGTGTACCGTGCATGCAGCACGAAGAAAGCGGGCACAGTGTTTGTTTCTCATCATGACTTTCTTGTTTTGAAACCTCCGCATTCTCTAACAAATTTCATGAAATGGTATTTGAGAAAGAAGCTCGTAAAGGCTTTTGCGTCAAATTTGTAGGCGTACAGTGTTCGGTAATGTGTCCGACAGAGGCGATTCTTGTGCATGTCTTAGTATTAGGTAGATGCGTAATTACCGTGCATGGCGTTAGTTGGAAGACATAATCGTATCCGTGCTTCTCATTCAGGCCAGTATCGAGACTTTTGTCAAGCAAAACTCTCTTTGGAGAAAACCTGAGTCCGCGTTCTTCGTGCTGTTACACGGTTCCCGATTTGGGCGTTTATATTATTGGCGTGGGATTTGAGCGGTGCGTTTATGCGCTTGTTGTATTGTGCCTTCCAGATCTTTTGGCGGATCGGACTTAAAAACTGACTTTCTCGTTGTAGGGGCTAGGTGTAACCTACCGATATATTGGTAGACCAAAACGTCAAGTTGAGGTCAGTTTTAATTACGTTGGCCAATCAGAATGCTCGAGTGTGCAGCCCGAGATCGGACTTCACCCAACTAAAAAACTGGCTTTGAGCAACAATGTCTGAGTGGCTGGAGCTCGACCGGCATTCAGCGATTTCGTCGAAAGCGAGAGTTTAAGATAACCTACTCAACTGACATGCGTTGGAGAGGCGTCGTGTCTTCTTGATTGACACTGCCGGTGTAGCTACCGCCTCACCCCGCACACTGCGCCTAGGTGCTATGCTACAGATTGTAATGAGTGAACGAAATATTCAAATAGATCGCATACGCGTTATACAACGAATATTTATACAATGTTTGAAGTTTACTCGATCGTGTCCCAAAATTAGCGGTGTAGACCTGCAGACCTGACCCTCCTTCGCAGCTGACTGGAGTTCAAGCCCGCCTGCTAGCATAAACATAATGAAATAAAGTCTCTGTCGTGCGAATATCTGTAAGCCTCGAACGGACGTGGTATTACTACTAATAGCAAAGATCGATTTGCTGGTGCGATCAACAGAACCGCAAACTTCCAGACAGTATTCCGCCTCTTACACACAGTAGAATGCCTGTGTACCGTGCATGCAGCACGAAGAAAGCGGGCACAGTGTTTGTTTCTCATCATGACTTTCTTGTTTTGAAACCTCCGCATTCTCTAACAAATTTCATGAAATGGTATTTGAGAAAGAAGCTCGTAAAGGCTTTTGCGTCAAATTTGTAGGCGTACAGTGTTCGGTAATGTGTCCGACAGAGGCGATTCTTGTGCATGTCTTAGTATTAGGTAGATGCGTAATTACCGTGCATGGCGTTAGTTGGAAGACATAATCGTATCCGTGCTTCTCATTCAGGCCAGTATCGAGACTTTTGTCAAGCAAAACTCTCTTTGGAGAAAACCTGAGTTCGCGTTCTTCGTGCTGTTACACGGTTCCCGATTTGGGCGTTTATATTATTGGCGTGGGATTTGAGCGGTGCGTTTATGCGCTTGTTGTATTGTGCCTTCCAGATCTTTTTGGCGGATCGGACTTAAAAACTGACTTTCTCGTTGTAGGGGCTAGGTGTAACCTACCGATATATTGGTAGACGAAAACGTCAAGTTGAGGTCAGTTTTAATTACGTTGGCCAATCAGAATGCTCGAGTGTGCAGCCCGAGATCGGACTTCACCCAACTAAAAAACTGGCTTTGAGCAACAATGTCTGAGTGGCTGGAGCTCGACCGGCATTCAGCGATTTCGTCGAAAGCGAGAGTTTAAGATAACCTACTCAACTGACATGCGTTGGAGAGGCGTCGTGTCTTCTTGATTGACACTGCCGGTGTAGCTACCGCCTCACCCCGCACACTGCGCCTAGGTGCTATGCTACAGATTGTAATGAGTGAACGAAATATTCAAATAGATCGCATACGCGTTATACAACGAATATTTATACAATGTTTGAAGTTTACTCGATCGTGTCCCAAAATTAGCGGTGTAGACCTGCAGACCTGACCCTCCTTCGCAGCTGACTGGAGTTCAAGCCCGCCTGCTAGCATAAACATAATGAAATAAAGTCTCTGTCGTGCGAATATCTGTAAGCCTCGAACGGACGTGGTATTACTACTAATAGCAAAGATCGATTTGCTGGTGCGATCAACAGAACCGCAAACTTCCAGACAGTATTCCGCCTCTTACACACAGTAGAATGCCTGTGTACCGTGCATGCAGCACGAAGAAAGCGGGCACAGTGTTTGTTTCTCATCATGACTTTCTTGTTTTGAAACCTCCGCATTCTCTAACAAATTTCATGAAATGGTATTTGAGAAAGAAGCTCGTAAAGGCTTTTGCGTCAAATTTGTAGGCGTACAGTGTTCGGTAATGTGTCCGACAGAGGCGATTCTTGTGCATGTCTTAGTATTAGGTAGATGCGTAATTACCGTGCATGGCGTTAGTTGGAAGACATAATCGTATCCGTGCTTCTCATTCAGGCCAGTATCGAGACTTTTGTCAAGCAAAACTCTCTTTGGAGAAAACCTGAGTCCGCGTTCTTCGTGCTGTTACACGGTTCCCGATTTGGGCGTTTATATTATTGGCGTGGGATTTGAGCGGTGCGTTTATGCGCTTGTTGTATTGTGCCTTCCAGATCTTTTGGCGGATCGGACTTAAAAACTGACTTTCTCGTTGTAGGGGCTAGGTGTAACCTACCGATATATTGGTAGACCAAAACGTCAAGTTGAGGTCCGTTTTAATTACGTTGGCCAATCAGAATGCTCGAGTGTGCAGCCCGAGATCGGACTTCACCCAACTAAAAAACTGGCTTTGAGCAACAATGTCTGAGTGGCTGGAGCTCGACCGGCATTCAGCGATTTCGTCGAAAGCGAGAGTTTAAGATAACCTACTCAACTGACATGCGTTGGAGAGGCGTCGTGTCTTCTTGATTGACACTGCCGGTGTGGCTACCGCCTCACCCCGCACACTGCGCCTAGGTGCTATGCTACAGATTGTAATGAGTGAACGAAATATTCAAATAGATCGCATACGCGTTATACAACGAATATTTATACAATGTTTGAAGTTTACTCGATCGTGTCCCAAAATTAGCGGTGTAGACCTGCAGACCTGACCCTCCTTCGCAGCTGACTGGAGTTCAAGCCCGCCTGCTAGCATAAACATAATGAAATAAAGTCTCTGTCGTGCGAATATCTGTAAGCCTCGAACGGACGTGGTATTACTACTAATAGCAAAGATCGATTTGCTGGTGCGATCAACAGAACCGCAAACTTCCAGACAGTATTCCGCCTCTTACACACAGTAGAATGCCTGTGTACCGTGCATGCAGCACGAAGAAAGCGGGCACAGTGTTTGTTTCTCATCATGACTTTCTTGTTTTGAAACCTCCGCATTCTCTAACAAATTTCATGAAATGGTATTTGAGAAAGAAGCTCGTAAAGGCTTTTGCGTCAAATTTGTAGGCGTACAGTGTTCGGTAATGTGTCCGACAGAGGCGATTCTTGTGCATGTCTTAGTATTAGGTAGATGCGTAATTACCGTGCATGGCGTTAGTTGGAAGACATAATCGTATCCGTGCTTCTCATTCAGGCCAGTATCGAGACTTTTGTCAAGCAAAACTCTCTTTGGAGAAAACCTGAGTCCGCGTTCTTCGTGCTGTTACACGGTTCCCGATTTGGGCGTTTATATTATTGGCGTGGGATTTGAGCGGTGTGCGTTTATGCGCTTGTTGTATTGTGCCTTCCAGATCTTTTGGCGGATCGGACTTAAAAACTGACTTTCTCGTTGTAGGGGCTAGGTGTAACCTACCGATATATTGGTAGACCAAAACGTCAAGTTGAGGTCCGTTTTAATTACGTTGGCCAATCAGAATGCTCGAGTGTGCAGCCCGAGATCGGACTTCACCCAACTAAAAAACTGGCTTTGAGCAACAATGTCTGAGTGGCTGGAGCTCGACCGGCATTCAGCGATTTCGTCGAAAGCGAGAGTTTAAGATAACCTACTCAACTGACATGCGTTGGAGAGGCGTCGTGTCTTCTTGATTGACACTGCCGGTGTGGCTACCGCCTCACCCCGCACACTGCGCCTAGGTGCTATGCTACAGATTGTAATGAGTGAACGAAATATTCAAATAGATCGCATACGCGTTATACAACGAATATTTATACAATGTTTGAAGTTTACTCGATCGTGTCCCAAAATTAGCGGTGTAGACCTGCAGACCTGACCCTCCTTCGCAGCTGACTGGAGTTCAAGCCCGCCTGCTAGCATAAACATAATGAAATAAAGTCTCTGTCGTGCGAATATCTGTAAGCCTCGAACGGACGTGGTATTACTACTAATAGCAAAGATCGATTTGCTGGTGCGATCAACAGAACCGCAAACTTCCAGACAGTATTCCGCCTCTTACACACAGTAGAATGCCTGTGTACCGTGCATGCAGCACGAAGAAAGCGGGCACAGTGTTTGTTTCTCATCATGACTTTCTTGTTTTGAAACCTCCGCATTCTCTAACAAATTTCATGAAATGGTATTTGAGAAAGAAGCTCGTAAAGGCTTTTGCGTCAAATTTGTAGGCGTACAGTGTTCGGTAATGTGTCCGACAGAGGCGATTCTTGTGCATGTCTTAGTATTAGGTAGATGCGTAATTACCGTGCATGGCGTTAGTTGGAAGACATAATCGTATCCGTGCTTCTCATTCAGGCCAGTATCGAGACTTTTGTCAAGCAAAACTCTCTTTGGAGAAAACCTGAGTCCGCGTTCTTCGTGCTGTTACACGGTTCCCGATTTGGGCGTTTATATTATTGGCGTGGGATTTGAGCGGTGCGTTTATGCGCTTGTTGTATTGTGCCTTCCAGATCTTTTGGCGGATCGGACTTAAAAACTGACTTTCTCGTTGTAGGGGCTAGGTGTAACCTACCGATATATCGGTAGACCAAAACGTCAAGTTGAGGTCCGTTTTAATTACGTTGGCCAATCAGAATGCTCGAGTGTGCAGCCCGAGATCGGACTTCACCCAACTAAAAAACTGGCTTTGAGCAACAATGTCTGAGTGGCTGGAGCTCGACCGGCATTCAGCGATTTCGTCGAAAGCGAGAGTTTAAGATAACCTACTCAACTGACATGCGTTGGAGAGGCGTCGTGTCTTCTTGATTGACACTGCCGGTGTAGCTACCGCCTCACCCCGCACACTGCGCCTAGGTGCTATGCTACAGATTGTAATGAGTGAACGAAATATTCAAATAGATCGCATACGCGTTATACAACGAATATTTATACAATGTTTGAAGTTTACTCGATCGTGTCCCAAAATTAGCGGTGTAGACCTGCAGACCTGACCCTCCTTCGCAGCTGACTGGAGTTCAAGCCCGCCTGCTAGCATAAACATAATGAAATAAAGTCTCTGTCGTGCGAATATCTGTAAGCCTCGAACGGACGTGGTATTACTACTAATAGCAAAGATCGATTTGCTGGTGCGATCAACAGAACCGCAAACTTCCAGACAGTATTCCGCCTCTTACACACAGTAGAATGCCTGTGTACCGTGCATGCAGCACGAAGAAAGCGGGCACAGTGTTTGTTTCTCATCATGACTTTCTTGTTTTGAAACCTCCGCATTCTCTAACAAATTTCATGAAATGGTATTTGAGAAAGAAGCTCGTAAAGGCTTTTGCGTCAAATTTGTAGGCGTACAGTGTTCGGTAATGTGTCCGACAGAGGCGATTCTTGTGCATGTCTTAGTATTAGGTAGATGCGTAATTACCGTGCATGGCGTTAGTTGGAAGACATAATCGTATCCGTGCTTCTCATTCAGGCCAGTATCGAGACTTTTGTCAAGCAAAACTCTCTTTGGAGAAAACCTGAGTCCGCGTTCTTCGTGCTGTTACACGGTTCCCGATTTGGGCGTTTATATTATTGGCGTGGGATTTGAGCGGTGCGTTTATGCGCTTGTTGTATTGTGCCTTCCAGATCTTTTGGCGGATCGGACTTAAAAACTGACTTTCTCGTTGTAGGGGCTAGGTGTAACCTACCGATATATTGGTAGACCAAAACGTCAAGTTGAGGTCCGTTTTAATTACGTTGGCCAATCAGAATGCTCGAGTGTGCAGCCCGAGATCGGACTTCACCCAACTAAAAAACTGGCTTTGAGCAACAATGTCTGAGTGGCTGGAGCTCGACCGGCATTCAGCGATTTCGTCGAAAGCGAGAGTTTAAGATAACCTACTCAACTGACATGCGTTGGAGAGGCGTCGTGTCTTCTTGATTGACACTGCCGGTGTAGCTACCGCCTCACCCCGCACACTGCGCCTAGGTGCTATGCTACAGATTGTAATGAGTGAACGAAATATTCAAATAGATCGCATACGCGTTATACAACGAATATTTATACAATGTTTGAAGTTTACTCGATCGTGTCCCAAAATTAGCGGTGTAGACCTGCAGACCTGACCCTCCTTCGCAGCTGACTGGAGTTCAAGCCCGCCTGCTAGCATAAACATAATGAAATAAAGTCTCTGTCGTGCGAATATCTGTAAGCCTCGAACGGACGTGGTATTACTACTAATAGCAAAGATCGATTTGCTGGTGCGATCAACAGAACCGCAAACTTCCAGACAGTATTCCGCCTCTTACACACAGTAGAATGCCTGTGTACCGTGCATGCAGCACGAAGAAAGCGGGCACAGTGTTTGTTTCTCATCATGACTTTCTTGTTTTGAAACCTCCGCATTCTCTAACAAATTTCATGAAATGGTATTTGAGAAAGAAGCTCGTAAAGGCTTTTGCGTCAAATTTGTAGGCGTACAGTGTTCGGTAATGTGTCCGACAGAGGCGATTCTTGTGCATGTCTTAGTATTAGGTAGATGCGTAATTACCGTGCATGGCGTTAGTTGGAAGACATAATCGTATCCGTGCTTCTCATTCAGGCCAGTATCGAGACTTTTGTCAAGCAAAACTCTCTTTGGAGAAAACCTGAGTCCGCGTTCTTCGTGCTGTTACACGGTTCCCGATTTGGGCGTTTATATTATTGGCGTGGGATTTGAGCGGTGCGTTTATGCGCTTGTTGTATTGTGCCTTCCAGATCTTTTGGCGGATCGGACTTAAAAACTGACTTTCTCGTTGTAGGGGCTAGGTGTAACCTACCGATATATTGGTAGACCAAAACGTCAAGTTGAGGTCCGTTTTAATTACGTTGGCCAATCAGAATGCTCGAGTGTGCAGCCCGAGATCGGACTTCACCCAACTAAAAAACTGGCTTTGAGCAACAATGTCTGAGTGGCTGGAGCTCGACCGGCATTCAGCGATTTCGTCGAAAGCGAGAGTTTAAGATAACCTACTCAACTGACATGCGTTGGAGAGGCGTCGTGTCTTCTTGATTGACACTGCCGGTGTAGCTACCGCCTCACCCCGCACACTGCGCCTAGGTGCTATGCTACAGATTGTAATGAGTGAACGAAATATTCAAATAGATCGCATACGCGTTATACAACGAATATTTATACAATGTTTGAAGTTTACTCGATCGTGTCCCAAAATTAGCGGTGTAGACCTGCAGACCTGACCCTCCTTCGCAGCTGACTGGAGTTCAAGCCCGCCTGCTAGCATAAACATAATGAAATAAAGTCTCTGTCGTGCGAATATCTGTAAGCCTCGAACGGACGTGGTATTACTACTAATAGCAAAGATCGATTTGCTGGTGCGATCAACAGAACCGCAAACTTCCAGACAGTATTCCGCCTCTTACACACAGTAGAATGCCTGTGTACCGTGCATGCAGCACGAAGAAAGCGGGCACAGTGTTTGTTTCTCATCATGACTTTCTTGTTTTGAAACCTCCGCATTCTCTAACAAATTTCATGAAATGGTATTTGAGAAAGAAGCTCGTAAAGGCTTTTGCGTCAAATTTGTAGGCGTACAGTGTTCGGTAATGTGTCCGACAGAGGCGATTCTTGTGCATGTCTTAGTATTAGGTAGATGCGTAATTACCGTGCATGGCGTTAGTTGGAAGACATAATCGTATCCGTGCTTCTCATTCAGGCCAGTATCGAGACTTTTGTCAAGCAAAACTCTCTTTGGAGAAAACCTGAGTCCGCGTTCTTCGTGCTGTTACACGGTTCCCGATTTGGGCGTTTATATTATTGGCGTGGGATTTGAGCGGTGCGTTTATGCGCTTGTTGTATTGTGCCTTCCAGATCTTTTGGCGGATCGGACTTAAAAACTGACTTTCTCGTTGTAGGGGCTAGGTGTAACCTACCGATATATTGGTAGACCAAAACGTCAAGTTGAGGTCCGTTTTAATTACGTTGGCCAATCAGAATGCTCGAGTGTGCAGCCCGAGATCGGACTTCACCCAACTAAAAAACTGGCTTTGAGCAACAATGTCTGAGTGGCTGGAGCTCGACCGGCATTCAGCGATTTCGTCGAAAGCGAGAGTTTAAGATAACCTACTCAACTGACATGCGTTGGAGAGGCGTCGTGTCTTCTTGATTGACACTGCCGGTGTGGCTACCGCCTCACCCCGCACACTGCGCCTAGGTGCTATGCTACAGATTGTAATGAGTGAACGAAATATTCAAATAGATCGCATACGCGTTATACAACGAATATTTATACAATGTTTGAAGTTTACTCGATCGTGTCCCAAAATTAGCGGTGTAGACCTGCAGACCTGACCCTCCTTCGCAGCTGACTGGAGTTCAAGCCCGCCTGCTAGCATAAACATAATGAAATAAAGTCTCTGTCGTGCGAATATCTGTAAGCCTCGAACGGACGTGGTATTACTACTAATAGCAAAGATCGATTTGCTGGTGCGATCAACAGAACCGCAAACTTCCAGACAGTATTCCGCCTCTTACACACAGTAGAATGCCTGTGTACCGTGCATGCAGCACGAAGAAAGCGGGCACAGTGTTTGTTTCTCATCATGACTTTCTTGTTTTGAAACCTCCGCATTCTCTAACAAATTTCATGAAATGGTATTTGAGAAAGAAGCTCGTAAAGGCTTTTGCGTCAAATTTGTAGGCGTACAGTGTTCGGTAATGTGTCCGACAGAGGCGATTCTTGTGCATGTCTTAGTATTAGGTAGATGCGTAATTACCGTGCATGGCGTTAGTTGGAAGACATAATCGTATCCGTGCTTCTCATTCAGGCCAGTATCGAGACTTTTGTCAAGCAAAACTCTCTTTGGAGAAAACCTGAGTCCGCGTTCTTCGTGCTGTTACACGGTTCCCGATTTGGGCGTTTATATTATTGGCGTGGGATTTGAGCGGTGCGTTTATGCGCTTGTTGTATTGTGCCTTCCAGATCTTTTGGCGGATCGGACTTAAAAACTGACTTTCTCGTTGTAGGGGCTAGGTGTAACCTACCGATATATCGGTAGACGAAAACGTCAAGTTGAGGTCCGTTTTAATTACGTTGGCCAATCAGAATGCTCGAGTGTGCAGCCCGAGATCGGACTTCACCCAACTAAAAAACTGGCTTTGAGCAACAATGTCTGAGTGGCTGGAGCTCGACCGGCATTCAGCGATTTCGTCGAAAGCGAGAGTTTAAGATAACCTACTCAACTGACATGCGTTGGAGAGGCGTCGTGTCTTCTTGATTGACACTGCCGGTGTAGCTACCGCCTCACCCCGCACACTGCGCCTAGGTGCTATGCTACAGATTGTAATGAGTGAACGAAATATTCAAATAGATCGCATACGCGTTATACAACGAATATTTATACAATGTTTGAAGTTTACTCGATCGTGTCCCAAAATTAGCGGTGTAGACCTGCAGACCTGACCCTCCTTCGCTGCTGACTGGAGTTCAAGCCCGCCTGCTAGCATAAACATAATGAAATAAAGTCTCTGTCGTGCGAATATCTGTAAGCCTCGAACGGACGTGGTATTACTACTAATAGCAAAGATCGATTTGCTGGTGCGATCAACAGAACCGCAAACTTCCAGACAGTATTCCGCCTCTTACACACAGTAGAATGCCTGTGTACCGTGCATGCAGCACGAAGAAAGCGGGCACAGTGTTTGTTTCTCATCATGACTTTCTTGTTTTGAAACCTCCGCATTCTCTAACAAATTTCATGAAATGGTATTTGAGAAAGAAGCTCGTAAAGGCTTTTGCGTCAAATTTGTAGGCGTACAGTGTTCGGTAATGTGTCCGACAGAGGCGATTCTTGTGCATGTCTTAGTATTAGGTAGATGCGTAATTACCGTGCATGGCGTTAGTTGGAAGACATAATCGTATCCGTGCTTCTCATTCAGGCCAGTATCGAGACTTTTGTCAAGCAAAACTCTCTTTGGAGAAAACCTGAGTCCGCGTTCTTCGTGCTGTTACACGGTTCCCGATTTGGGCGTTTATATTATTGGCGTGGGATTTGAGCGGTGCGTTTATGCGCTTGTTGTATTGTGCCTTCCAGATCTTTTGGCGGATCGGACTTAAAAACTGACTTTCTCGTTGTAGGGGCTAGGTGTAACCTACCGATATATCGGTAGACGAAAACGTCAAGTTGAGGTCCGTTTTAATTACGTTGGCCAATCAGAATGCTCGAGTGTGCAGCCCGAGATCGGACTTCACCCAACTAAAAAACTGGCTTTGAGCAACAATGTCTGAGTGGCTGGAGCTCGACCGGCATTCAGCGATTTCGTCGAAAGCGAGAGTTTAAGATAACCTACTCAACTGACATGCGTTGGAGAGGCGTCGTGTCTTCTTGATTGACACTGCCGGTGTAGCTACCGCCTCACCCCGCACACTGCGCCTAGGTGCTATGCTACAGATTGTAATGAGTGAACGAAATATTCAAATAGATCGCATACGCGTTATACAACGAATATTTATACAATGTTTGAAGTTTACTCGATCGTGTCCCAAAATTAGCGGTGTAGACCTGCAGACCTGACCCTCCTTCGCTGCTGACTGGAGTTCAAGCCCGCCTGCTAGCATAAACATAATGAAATAAAGTCTCTGTCGTGCGAATATCTGTAAGCCTCGAACGGACGTGGTATTACTACTAATAGCAAAGATCGATTTGCTGGTGCGATCAACAGAACCGCAAACTTCCAGACAGTATTCCGCCTCTTACACACAGTAGAATGCCTGTGTACCGTGCATGCAGCACGAAGAAAGCGGGCACAGTGTTTGTTTCTCATCATGACTTTCTTGTTTTGAAACCTCCGCATTCTCTAACAAATTTCATGAAATGGTATTTGAGAAAGAAGCTCGTAAAGGCTTTTGCGTCAAATTTGTAGGCGTACAGTGTTCGGTAATGTGTCCGACAGAGGCGATTCTTGTGCATGTCTTAGTATTAGGTAGATGCGTAATTACCGTGCATGGCGTTAGTTGGAAGACATAATCGTATCCGTGCTTCTCATTCAGGCCAGTATCGAGACTTTTGTCAAGCAAAACTCTCTTTGGAGAAAACCTGAGTCCGCGTTCTTCGTGCTGTTACACGGTTCCCGATTTGGGCGTTTATATTATTGGCGTGGGATTTGAGCGGTGCGTTTATGCGCTTGTTGTATTGTGCCTTCCAGATCTTTTGGCGGATCGGACTTAAAAACTGACTTTCTCGTTGTAGGGGCTAGGTGTAACCTACCGATATATCGGTAGACGAAAACGTCAAGTTGAGGTCCGTTTTAATTACGTTGGCCAATCAGAATGCTCGAGTGTGCAGCCCGAGATCGGACTTCACCCAACTAAAAAACTGGCTTTGAGCAACAATGTCTGAGTGGCTGGAGCTCGACCGGCATTCAGCGATTTCGTCGAAAGCGAGAGTTTAAGATAACCTACTCAACTGACATGCGTTGGAGAGGCGTCGTGTCTTCTTGATTGACACTGCCGGTGTAGCTACCGCCTCACCCCGCACACTGCGCCTAGGTGCTATGCTACAGATTGTAATGAGTGAACGAAATATTCAAATAGATCGCATACGCGTTATACAACGAATATTTATACAATGCTTGAAGTTTACTCGATCGTGTCCCAAAATTAGCGGTGTAGACCTGCAGACCTGACCCTCCTTCGCTGCTGACTGGAGTTCAAGCCCGCCTGCTAGCATAAACATAATGAAATAAAGTCTCTGTCGTGCGAATATCTGTAAGCCTCGAACGGACGTGGTATTACTACTAATAGCAAAGATCGATTTGCTGGTGCGATCAACAGAACCGCAAACTTCCAGACAGTATTCCGCCTCTTACACACAGTAGAATGCCTGTGTACCGTGCATGCAGCACGAAGAAAGCGGGCACAGTGTTTGTTTCTCATCATGACTTTCTTGTTTTGAAACCTCCGCATTCTCTAACAAATTTCATGAAATGGTATTTGAGAAAGAAGCTCGTAAAGGCTTTTGCGTCAAATTTGTAGGCGTACAGTGTTCGGTAATGTGTCCGACAGAGGCGATTCTTGTGCATGTCTTAGTATTAGGTAGATGCGTAATTACCGTGCATGGCGTTAGTTGGAAGACATAATCGTATCCGTGCTTCTCATTCAGGCCAGTATCGAGACTTTTGTCAAGCAAAACTCTCTTTGGAGAAAACCTGAGTCCGCGTTCTTCGTGCTGTTACACGGTTCCCGATTTGGGCGTTTATATTATTGGCGTGGGATTTGAGCGGTGCGTTTATGCGCTTGTTGTATTGTGCCTTCCAGATCTTTTGGCGGATCGGACTTAAAAACTGACTTTCTCGTTGTAGGGGCTAGGTGTAACCTACCGATATATCGGTAGACGAAAACGTCAAGTTGAGGTCCGTTTTAATTACGTTGGCCAATCAGAATGCTCGAGTGTGCAGCCCGAGATCGGACTTCACCCAACTAAAAAACTGGCTTTGAGCAACAATGTCTGAGTGGCTGGAGCTCGACCGGCATTCAGCGATTTCGTCGAAAGCGAGAGTTTAAGATAACCTACTCAACTGACATGCGTTGGAGAGGCGTCGTGTCTTCTTGATTGACACTGCCGGTGTAGCTACCGCCTCACCCCGCACACTGCGCCTAGGTGCTATGCTACAGATTGTAATGAGTGAACGAAATATTCAAATAGATCGCATACGCGTTATACAACGAATATTTATACAATGTTTGAAGTTTACTCGATCGTGTCCCAAAATTAGCGGTGTAGACCTGCAGACCTGACCCTCCTTCGCTGCTGACTGGAGTTCAAGCCCGCCTGCTAGCATAAACATAATGAAATAAAGTCTCTGTCGTGCGAATATCTGTAAGCCTCGAACGGACGTGGTATTACTACTAATAGCAAAGATCGATTTGCTGGTGCGATCAACAGAACCGCAAACTTCCAGACAGTATTCCGCCTCTTACACACAGTAGAATGCCTGTGTACCGTGCATGCAGCACGAAGAAAGCGGGCACAGTGTTTGTTTCTCATCATGACTTTCTTGTTTTGAAACCTCCGCATTCTCTAACAAATTTCATGAAATGGTATTTGAGAAAGAAGCTCGTAAAGGCTTTTGCGTCAAATTTGTAGGCGTACAGTGTTCGGTAATGTGTCCGACAGAGGCGATTCTTGTGCATGTCTTAGTATTAGGTAGATGCGTAATTACCGTGCATGGCGTTAGTTGGAAGACATAATCGTATCCGTGCTTCTCATTCAGGCCAGTATCGAGACTTTTGTCAAGCAAAACTCTCTTTGGAGAAAACCTGAGTCCGCGTTCTTCGTGCTGTTACACGGTTCCCGATTTGGGCGTTTATATTATTGGCGTGGGATTTGAGCGGTGCGTTTATGCGCTTGTTGTATTGTGCCTTCCAGATCTTTTGGCGGATCGGACTTAAAAACTGACTTTCTCGTTGTAGGGGCTAGGTGTAACCTACCGATATATCGGTAGACGAAAACGTCAAGTTGAGGTCCGTTTTAATTACGTTGGCCAATCAGAATGCTCGAGTGTGCAGCCCGAGATCGGACTTCACCCAACTAAAAAAACTGGCTTTGAGCAACAATGTCTGAGTGGCTGGAGCTCGACCGGCATTCAGCGATTTCGTCGAAAGCGAGAGTTTAAGATAACCTACTCAACTGACATGCGTTGGAGAGGCGTCGTGTCTTCTTGATTGACACTGCCGGTGTAGCTACCGCCTCACCCCGCACACTGCGCCTAGGTGCTATGCTACAGATTGTAATGAGTGAACGAAATATTCAAATAGATCGCATACGCGTTATACAACGAATATTTATACAATGCTTGAAGTTTACTCGATCGTGTCCCAAAATTAGCGGTGTAGACCTGCAGACCTGACCCTCCTTCGCTGCTGACTGGAGTTCAAGCCCGCCTGCTAGCATAAACATAATGAAATAAAGTCTCTGTCGTGCGAATATCTGTAAGCCTCGAACGGACGTGGTATTACTACTAATAGCAAAGATCGATTTGCTGGTGCGATCAACAGAACCGCAAACTTCCAGACAGTATTCCGCCTCTTACACACAGTAGAATGCCTGTGTACCGTGCATGCAGCACGAAGAAAGCGGGCACAGTGTTTGTTTCTCATCATGACTTTCTTGTTTTGAAACCTCCGCATTCTCTAACAAATTTCATGAAATGGTATTTGAGAAAGAAGCTCGTAAAGGCTTTTGCGTCAAATTTGTAGGCGTACAGTGTTCGGTAATGTGTCCGACAGAGGCGATTCTTGTGCATGTCTTAGTATTAGGTAGATGCGTAATTACCGTGCATGGCGTTAGTTGGAAGACATAATCGTATCCGTGCTTCTCATTCAGGCCAGTATCGAGACTTTTGTCAAGCAAAACTCTCTTTGGAGAAAACCTGAGTCCGCGTTCTTCGTGCTGTTACACGGTTCCCGATTTGGGCGTTTATATTATTGGCGTGGGATTTGAGCGGTGCGTTTATGCGCTTGTTGTATTGTGCCTTCCAGATCTTTTGGCGGATCGGACTTAAAAACTGACTTTCTCGTTGTAGGGGCTAGGTGTAACCTACCGATATATTGGTAGACGAAAACGTCAAGTTGAGGTCAGTTTTAATTACGTTGGCCAATCAGAATGCTCGAGTGTGCAGCCCGAGATCGGACTTCACCCAACTAAAAAACTGGCTTTGAGCAACAATGTCTGAGTGGCTGGAGCTCGACCGGCATTCAGCGATTTCGTCGAAAGCGAGAGTTTAAGATAACCTACTCAACTGACATGCGTTGGAGAGGCGTCGTGTCTTCTTGATTGACACTGCCGGTGTAGCTACCGCCTCACCCCGCACACTGCGCCTAGGTGCTATGCTACAGATTGTAATGAGTGAACGAAATATTCAAATAGATCGCATACGCGTTATACAACGAATATTTATACAATGTTTGAAGTTTACTCGATCGTGTCCCAAAATTAGCGGTGTAGACCTGCAGACCTGACCCTCCTTCGCTGCTGACTGGAGTTCAAGCCCGCCTGCTAGCATAAACATAATGAAATAAAGTCTCTGTCGTGCGAATATCTGTAAGCCTCGAACGGACGTGGTATTACTACTAATAGCAAAGATCGATTTGCTGGTGCGATCAACAGAACCGCAAACTTCCAGACAGTATTCCGCCTCTTACACACAGTAGAATGCCTGTGTACCGTGCATGCAGCACGAAGAAAGCGGGCACAGTGTTTGTTTCTCATCATGACTTTCTTGTTTTGAAACCTCCGCATTCTCTAACAAATTTCATGAAATGGTATTTGAGAAAGAAGCTCGTAAAGGCTTTTGCGTCAAATTTGTAGGCGTACAGTGTTCGGTAATGTGTCCGACAGAGGCGATTCTTGTGCATGTCTTAGTATTAGGTAGATGCGTAATTACCGTGCATGGCGTTAGTTGGAAGACATAATCGTATCCGTGCTTCTCATTCAGGCCAGTATCGAGACTTTTGTCAAGCAAAACTCTCTTTGGAGAAAACCTGAGTCCGCGTTCTTCGTGCTGTTACACGGTTCCCGATTTGGGCGTTTATATTATTGGCGTGGGATTTGAGCGGTGCGTTTATGCGCTTGTTGTATTGTGCCTTCCAGATCTTTTTGGCGGATCGGACTTAAAAACTGACTTTCTCGTTGTAGGGGCTAGGTGTAACCTACCGATATATTGGTAGACGAAAACGTCAAGTTGAGGTCAGTTTTAATTACGTTGGCCAATCAGAATGCTCGAGTGTGCAGCCCGAGATCGGACTTCACCCAACTAAAAAACTGGCTTTGAGCAACAATGTCTGAGTGGCTGGAGCTCGACCGGCATTCAGCGATTTCGTCGAAAGCGAGAGTTTAAGATAACCTACTCAACTGACATGCGTTGGAGAGGCGTCGTGTCTTCTTGATTGACACTGCCGGTGTAGCTACCGCCTCACCCCGCACACTGCGCCTAGGTGCTATGCTACAGATTGTAATGAGTGAACGAAATATTCAAATAGATCGCATAGGCGTTATTCAACGAATATTTATACAATGTTTGAAGTTTACTCGATCGTGTCCCAAAATTAGCGGTGTAGACCTGCAGACCTGACCCTCCTTCGCTGCTGACTGGAGTTCAAGCCCGCCTGCTAGCAGCTCATATCGAGTGTGTAACGTAATGGTCTTTTCTTGTTTTGAACACGGAGGTTTTCAGCACAACCAGCCGATTGAGCTTAACGCGGTAACCATTTTAGAATGCAGCAATGATCCTGCGTCCATGGGTTGGAGATGGGAGGTCGTATTTGGGGGGGGGGTTGTAGATGGTGATGTTTGTGAGGTCGCTACCGTCATTCGGCTCGTGGGAGGACGCGTTGTCGAGCAATATAAGAATCTTCCTTCCTTCCTTCCTCATATCGTCATCAAACTGACGAACCCATTCGCTGTAGAGCCTCGATGTCATCCATGCCTTCTTCTTGTTTCGGTTGTAGTAGCCAGGTTGCCCGCCTTCCTTTCCTTTGAAGCCGAGTGGTTTCTTGGCTCTTCCAATGAAAAACAGATCTCGCTTCTCGCTACCGTCTGCATTGGCAGCCAGAGCGAGAGTGATGCAAGTCTTATCCTGCTTGAGCCCCGCCGTTTTCGACTTGCATATGCCACGTGTCGCCGCTGCGAGCTACAGAGGCCCCGTTGCGTCCTTAGTACAAACATCACGAAGTGCAAAATGTCGTGTCACGTCCTGAACTGCCATGTGCCCTTCCCTGATATCCTCTGGGCTTACCGAGGCAAGTTCACAATGTAGCTGACGAAACACCAGGCCGTGACGCTTCATGAAGCGCGTCAACCAGCCATCCGATAGCCGTAGGGAATGGGGGTTTGGAAGGGAATCTAGGATGCCTTTCGCATGATCGGTGATAAGCCCCCGCGACAGACTGACGTGGTCCCGCTCCATAAGCTCCAAGTAATCATCCAAGCGCTCCTCTGACTCTGGGCACCGCAAATTCAGTGTCTGGGCTTTGGCGGTTCTGGAAGTCCAAAGTTTAACTTCTTTCACCAGCGCAACCCCAAAACAAACTCACGCAAAATTATTTTAGCCAATCACAGTTGGTCATTGCAAAAAAGTCAGTCAGTGAAATGTCAACGCATTGCAAGATGGCCAGGGTCCCGCACGGGAGCACGGCGAAGAAGGAAAGCGAGAAGTGCCACTTAATGATATTACGCAGTAACTTCTCCAAGCACGTGAAGAAGTGCAGTGGCATTAAAGTGCGTGAGTCGCGCAGTGATATCCACAATAAGTAGTGGGAGAAGAACCGCCTCAAGCGCGTTGGCGCCCAGCGCAACAAGCGTGTGGCAAAGTTTTTCCAGGAGCTACAAGGTACAGTAAGAATCTCAAAATTAATATTGGTATCCAACGAAAGTGCATCGATCTTCGTAGTCAGCTCCATGAGCTTGAGGACACGCCCGTTCTTCCGAAGCCAAAGCCAAAAGGCATCACTCCGAATAAAAAAGCGGAGGGACACGACAGGCAAAAAGACCACGCTTTTGAGCTTGCTTCTGAGCCGCCATCCCGATGTATTCGAGTCTGTTCTTACCAAGGTACGTGATTAGTTATGATAGATGCTGCAACCATTATACCTAACGCTTTGTTTGAAGGTGGACAAATGGAAAATGCTTTCCAAAATATGCTTAAAGGTGCTGTTTCTGCAACCACCAGCTTCCAGCAGATTGGCAACAAGAACCCAAGAAGCGCGCTTCTGGAGAGTTTCAAGGTGGTCCGCGTTTATATGGAGCGCATGCTGGAAGCAGATCCAATCACTGTGTTCAAAGAGCGAATTCGGAATGAAAAGTACCGGATGTACTTGCGTACAAGGTTAAAAGTTTCAAATGGGAGAGACAGTGCCAGGCTGCACGCGACGAGAAACTTCTCGCGATCAAGACAATGCTTGACAAGTTTGCTGAATACAAGGAATACTAGACGCTCGACGAGTTCAAGGAGGCTTACAATGCGCGTTTCGCGGAGAAGGATACGGCGTATGAGATGAAAGCCATGGCCAAGGAGGACCAGCATGTGAAGGATCGCCAATTTCACGTATTTGGGCTTGATTCAGATAGTGATGGTGATATTGAGTAGAAAATGTGGTCTAATATCCGCTGTAGGTATTCTAACTAGATTTGGATAACGTTGACTCGACTAAAAGTACTAGGACAAGACTAAAACAAATATGGCAAGACTCAAACTACTAGAATAACACTTACGGGTATAAATGATTGGATGAGGGTATAGCGTGCAATTCTGCTCCTCACAAGTCGTTTTACTGGACAAGACGCATCATACCCAAGGCCCGATAAGGGTAGCCCCTGGCAATGACCCCGTCACCACGTTCCAGGAGGTACCTCCACTACAGCCAACGTTTCATGAGCCTCTCCAAGGAAGAGTTACCACAGCAACACACGTGATCAAGAAATAAACGAAGAATGTTTACGCATCATATTTCAAGAAGTTTTGCGAGTTTTGTATAAAGAACGAGTACCCAGACCCAGCTTTATTTCGGCACCACGAGCAACCTTCTCTACTAGTTGCGTTTATGGAGAGTGTGTCCTCATCGAGCGCTCTATCACATGAAACAGCGGAGAAAATGCGAGCGGCGGTTGCGAATTACTACGGAAGCTACAAACGGCGAGACGATGCTGGCCCAGACAAGTGGATCGTTGTCACGGAAAATTACGGTACAAAATATGGTTTGTTAACCCTGCCAGGGTCTCATTCTTTCTTCAATTCATGCGTGGTCTCAAGAAGCAAAAAAATGAATTTAACCAGCGTCACGCAACACCCATTTATGCTTCGAATGCCCCACAACCACCCCAACTGCACAAATGGATTTACCAACGCGAGTCGGTTGTGGTTCTGCGCCGTTTCAGCCTTCGCGTTCTACGGAGTCTGCCGGATCAACGAAGTGCTGAGTCTATAATGGAAAAAAGGTGGCTCCAGGATTATCGCGACCCAGCAGTGCCGATCCTAGCGTATCTATTCAGTTTCGTGCGTACACGCTCGAAGGAAAAAAAACTTGAGGTTGCTGAGGGGCGCTGCTACAACATTCATCATTTGGTTGAAACAGAATGGCCGATTGATACTTAACAGTCTGGCTCACGTACGTGCAAGACAAGTCCGACGACCGTTGGAGTGACAGCGATTATTTGTTCCCAGCTCTCCCGAAGATCTCTAAGGCTGTTCTCAAGACCAACTCTGCCTTAACTGGATGTGACAATGCGCGTCTGGAATGGGGCAAAAAGATGTCCGAGCAGGCATTTATCTCAATGCTTAACCGCGCTGTCCGTGACCTGAACAGATATGGGCAGCGCATTCGTGGCTACATTGGACAAGAATGGCGCGACATTTGGTTTACCTCCCACGCGTTTCGTAGAGCTGATGCCCAATACAAATTTATGTTTGCGGCGCCAAAGCGACGGTGGTCAAAGCGAATGGTGAAGTGGTGGCTGGATGGACTCAAAAAGAGTCTGCCGAGACACTCGTCTGATACCTTCTTGATTAAACTGTGTTTGACGAAGAAAACCAGACCGCTGATAGCCTTGCACCGGATCGAGACACACACAGAATGTTCTAACACCTACTCCGGCAAGAAGCGTATTGTAGCGGTAGCGGAAGCCCAAAGCTCTGCCTTGGAAAAGAGAATGAAGATGGTTGAAGAAACGTTGAGGGCAGTGGGGGACCCCCTATATCTGTCTTGCAGCCGACACAAGGACATATCCCAATACGAATGACGACAGAGCAGGACGGCGAAGAGGAAACATCGACGCTCCCTCCTGCAAATAACTGGAAGGATCTATTCTACATATATTGGAAAGCAGATTCGTCACGCCGCTTATTCAAGCCTGTCTTCCAGTGGACGAGCCATGAAAAACAGATGAGTGGAGCTTTGTCAAGTCGACTTAGCGTTGCCAAGCTATTTGGTAATGACGTGGTTGAATTTGTCGCTCAAAGAGGAATCGCCAACCCAGCGGTTGTCGAGGAGAGTACATTGTCTAAGTATACAGCCTATTACAAGAAGTATTGGCTTAAAGATGGGACAAGTACGAACTTGAACGTGCTCACTATCGGCACGAGTGCTCATTTCATACGACTTGACAGGAAACGCCGAGTTTTCAGGTCTTGCCATACTTACCTAAATGGACCTCGCTGAATAGTTACATACTAGCGCATCATGCCTTGTTCTCGTACATTGAGTCTTGTTTTAGTAACTTATGTCTTATCTTAGTAGGACATGTCTTGTTGTCGTTATCCATGTACTTTCAGTCTTGTCTCATCAATGTCGTACTGTAGGATATCTTATTCGTGTACCGTAGTGATTCTCAGAATTTGTTGTAAAAATGATTGCTACTCATCCGAAACTAAGAACATATGATTCGCTTTGCAATTAATATAATCAAGTATGATTGGCTGTGGAATTAATATTTGCATTTGTCGTTGCTTTCGCTACCGGAAGTTCTCCCTGGTGTCGATTCAAATAAAGTGTAGGTGCCACAGCAGGCTCTTTAAGGGTTAGGTCAAGTATACAAAACACAGGACTCTAGCCCTTCATTTGATAAATGGAAACACTACTTCAAACTTTTGGCAGAGATTGTTAATTGAAAAATCGTGTGAACCCTTTCGCGTTGAAAGGAAGCATTTTGATTCCTTAAACCGTTCTTCAAGTGGTGTACCCGTATGTCACCACGTTAACGAAAGCAAAATGCTTCCTTTAAGCGACTTCAAGCGCGCAGTCATGACATTTTTTCATAGTCGTACCAGAAAAATACAGAACCACGGCACTTTTTCATAGAAGTAACTACAAATCCCAAATGGAACATTTGAAGGCTGCCCATCACAGACTTTAAAGGTAGCCTCCTTTAGAAAATATTGACTACGATTTGTATGCTATAGTATAGCCGAGTAGAATGCCTCCTTTAGAAAATATTGACTTCGATTTGTATGCTATAGTTTAGCCGAGTGGCTCACGAAAGGGTTAAGAGGCTCCCACCATTTATTCCCTGTCATTCAAGATATAGATTCGTATGCGCGGACTTGGCCAGAAGCGGCGCCGCCGCGCGTTCTAACACGACGACAACACAGAGGATGGTAACGAGAGGGACGAGGGTGGATGCGGTGATAGCAGTCCTAGAGGGGCTAGCGAGGTAGTGACTGAAGTGGAACGAGACTTCAAGTGAGTATGCGGCGGGTAGTGAGTAATGATAGGGCATTTTGTTGTGGTGATCAGTAAAGCTAACCTGTTTTAATACATTTTGTTGCAATCGATGATGACTTTATCCATAGCCGAGCAGTTTTGTACGCACTCTTCCCAGCTCCAATAAACACGACATTTTAACTAGTGTGATATACATCCTGTGTGAGATCTTGCTGTGGTGGTCACGTCAACAGGTAGTTCGCCAAGTCCAGTACACGGAGTACCACATGTCGACCGGCTACGGCAAGAGCTATGTGAATGGCCTGGGCGTCTACGACCAGACGCACACAAAAGCACGGGGGGAAAGTCGAAAGTGTACGTGCATGCAGTTAACGACAATAGAGCGAGTGAATATAACTTTCTCATTTGATAGTGGCACCTCTCAAAGTTCCTCCTTGTTCATAGGTATTTACGTCGTTCCAATGGATGAACCGGTTGGAGGTCGTGGTCTCCGTCGTTGTGTGGATCGGTAGTGGGGTCGTGTGATCTTCTGGGCCGAACCGACAGCGTTCTGACAGCGCTATACTATAGAAATCATCAACTCAGCTCTGCTCCTGAGGGCGACAAGATCTATTAGATGTCCGTACTCGTGTCGAGGGTGGAATTACTCCGTGATGTTGTGGTGGCCAATCCCGTGAGTATGGATACTCTACTTTTGTGTTTAATGCGTCATTCCACGTATTATGGAGGCCTAAAACGAATTATACGTGGTGGTGACCAGTCTGGCGGGGCTGATACACCTCCCACCTATTCGACAAAGCATGTTGGGTCGATGCAAATGTGGTGGAGCGGGAGCCACGAAAATCGATGACGTGCTCCGGCTTACCAACGACTGCCCAGACTGCCGACGAACGGAGGGGGTACTGCGATTGTCCGTGGGACGCTGAGCGTGGGGTCACCTTGTGTATCCGTCGGCTTGGGCTGATTACGCTCTTCTTGGTGCTCTCGAAGAGACTTGGGGGTCTTGATCGGGTCCGTGCTGACGGCACTCGAGATCGGGGTTGTTGACACATGCGCGGGAATCTTCACGCGGCGTCGGTTCTTGAGATCGAGCTTCGCGAGAAGTCGATTGGGGCGGTCGTTCTTGACCGCGGTTGTCCTTTGGGGTTGCCTTGTCCTTTCCTTTTCGTGGCTTGCCGCCTCCTATGACGGTTGAGTTGGGTCGTTGAGAAGAGAAGAAGTGCAACGCTGGTCAAGCTTTCCAGGTGCCTCCGCGTAGATTCTTGTTAACTGTAGTGTCGGTTGTGGGTGGGCCAATGTAATTCCCTCCCCGAAGGCCGAAGTCACTTGTGTCTTCCAAGGAAAATTTCTCTCTGATTAAGTACCTTAGATCTGCTATCTGTCTCTAAACAAAACAGTTTCTCTCCCGCTCTTACCGATCACTTGCGTACCTCTTGCGCATCCGGTGATTGCGTCCCCTGTTCGCTGGCTCTTGGCTGTGCTCCAACCGTTCGCTGCGATTGTGGGTGTTGTTGCTTGTGCCAAAATGTTGGTACCCGATAACCCTCGATCGGATCGTGTATTGAAATCTTTGTGCCGGGTCGATCTCGATCTGATCGTGTACCGAAATGTCTGCACCAAGTCGATCCGATCGTGGACCATCATCATTCCGATCATCATCATTCCGGTCGCCATCATTCCGGTCACCATCATTCCGACCAGTCTGATCTGCAACCCTGATTCCTCCCAATCCACCAATCACCGTTGATCCAGAGTCGTTCCCGATCGATCTGCGTCGAGTTCCACCTCCGCTTTTCCACAGCCGTCCCCTGCACGTGGCCCGACCGGACGGCGGTCGCAGCGCCGGGTACATATCGCAATCTCCACTGCATTCGGCACCTTCGTTGCTCGCGCTTCTCGTCAGTGGTCATGTCGTCTTCGTTGATCGACACTCCGGCCCCATCTTCACCGACAGTCGCAGCGACCGATCCCGCGACTGGTGTCTACACCTCAGCCCCAGTTGTGACGTCCCCTGCCGGATCTCCGACGCCGTTGACAGTTGAAGCCGCCGCGAATACAAGCGCTCCTGCGCCTACGACTTGGTTGTCGGGTTCAGATAACGGACCGCCGGCAGCTTGTCACGGAGCCCGTGCCGCACGCCCCCAGGCCGAGCTTCGTCTCTCCAGCATGGTGATGGCGACTTCAACTGGACCCGCCGCGCGGGATCCCGCGACACGTGCCTCTTCAGGCGCCCCTTCCGTCACGTGGCTCTGCCTCCACTGGATCGGGACGCTGTGCGGGCGTCGATCGGCCATCTAACTGGCGTATCGGACCACGTGACTGCCCTCGCCGATCTGGAGGGCGACCACGAGGACCTCCAACGCCGTTTCCGGGAGCTTCGTGATCGCATTGAGCCGCTCGAGGAAGTGCTAGTACGCGTCTACGCTGCCGCCGATCCATTCGCCGCCATCAGGTAGAATCGCATGAGGCTAAGATCTCAGAACTCCACGAGCAACTCCGTCACCAGGCGCGCGATTCTCAGCCCCAGCTGGATCGCGCTCACGAGGAGTGCGATCATCTATGGAGTCGCGCTGAAGTGGCCGAAACCCGGCCCAAGCAGACAGCTGCAGGGCTCCTTCAGCGCACCCAAGATCGCGATCGAGTCGCCGCCACGCTTCGCTCCACTCGTACGTACTTCTGCTTTTGCAATTCGCCCTCACCCACTCGATGTCTGATCATTATCTTCTCTGGTATTCCCAGAGACGCAAGTAGCGGCCGCCCGATCGTCCATCGCTCGGTTGGAGCGTCGTGCCAACGATCTCCTGGTCGATCACAATCACGTAGGTCAACTCAAAGACGAAAATGCTTCTCTGGCCGCGGAGTTGTCTTCGACTCGTCGGCGCTGCTCAAACCTGGAACTCGCTCAACATCTTGGGTTTTCATCATCAAATATGTTTCCTTGTGGGCCGTTCGAGCGGGAGCTCGGGCCCTCCGATCTTCACTCATCACACAAATCCACCTCCACCTGCAATGCATAGCCACCCTGTACACCTCTTCCACCCCTCTCGACACGACCAACCCGCAGCGAGAGTTGCCTACTCCTCGTCTCCTTCGTGCGACTGCATCACGTTGAAGCGGTTGCGATTCACCAGCTCACGTTCATTTTCTCGCATCGGCGCACCGCAATTGAGGTCAGCCTCGTCGACCCACGATGGTTCGGCGTAACCTTTCCAGTATACTTGAAACTCGCGGTGCACGCGGCCATAGCGCGTACAGCGACCCGTCCGCATGTCGGCGATCCGCTCCACCTCATACTCGTCTTCGCCAAGCAGTGTCGTCCAACTGTCCTCTGGCAGGAGAGCTTCATCGAAGTCCAACCGATCTGCCTCGTCGACCGTGAGCTCCGTCCCCGGTCGATCTGGGAACTGTCGGACGAGCTTGAGCTTGGAGACGTGCACAACCGGGAATAACCGATACTCTGTGCCGGCGGTCTCAAGTCGAGCTGCGTGATCACCAACCATGCCGACCACTCGGAAGGGCCCGTGCCACATGTGGGCAAGTTTTCGTGCGTAGCCCTCTTTGACTCGATCCAGATATAACCAGACTTGCACGCCAGCTTCAATCTTGTCTGGACGTGCTTCTTCGTTTTGTCGATCAGTCCTCTCATGGATCGCGACCCTCAGGCTTTCTCTCACTTGTTCTCGAGCCCGTTGATAGTGTCGCTGGATATGGTACCGCCACAGGCGTGCGCTGGTGTCGACACGTCTCGTGCTCCCTAAAGGCAACGACACCTCCAACGTAGAGCGGGGGTCCAATCCATGTGTCAGGTAGAAAGGTGTGTCGCCGCGTACTCGATCTTGAGCCGTATTCAAGGAATACGTGAGTCGCTCCGCGTACTCGTCCCAGTCCTTCTGATTTACATCTGAGACGTACATCTTCAGCGCTCTGGTCAGCTTCTGCACCATTCTTTCCGCAGTTCCGTTGGCTTGTGGTCGGTACGCCATAGTGGCCCTCTGTTTTTGTCCCACAATCCGGTTAAAAGCGTGGAAAAAAATCAGACATAAACCCGGGCTCTCTATCGTACCGAATAACTTCACTGGCGCCAAACCGTCGAAAGACACACTCTTCATAATTCTCCGCGACCGTCTGGGCCGTCCTGGAAGAGCTGGCTTTCGCCATCACATATCCCGAGAAGAGATCGACCCAGATCAAGAGCTCTGTGTTCCCCTTGAACGACTTCGGCAACGACGGGATGTGATCCATCGCGATCATCTGGAACGGGTACGTGGCTTGCAAATTGCCTGGCGACTCGCCTTGCGCCATCGATCGTCCCTTCCCTGTCTCACAGTCGATGCATTCTCCCACATAGCGCTACACGCTCCGGTAGAGGCCTCACCAGTGGAAGTGAGCCCTGATGTGATGGTACGTCCGGCCGATGCCTTGATGCCCTCCTTCGAGACTGGTGTGATAGAGATGAAGAAAATATTGCTGTAGCGTTTCAGATACCACCAGCCTCGCAACCAGATCGCGATCTTCGTCTGTCTGGGCCGTCGTCGGGCAGTAGAAGAGCAGATCGAGTTCGACTACTTCATAGTCGTCCGCGAGCTTGGCGCAGTTCTTGGCTTCGTCAGAGGGCAGGTTCCCTACTTCTCCCTTCAGGTACGCCTTCAGATCAACGATCCATCTCTCTTCGTTTTGGGCTTGCAACATGCGCTCACATCGTGTTCGCTGTACAATCTCTTCTTGCAGAACTCCGGACGATACCCTACGGCGCCGAATCGATCGGGTTACTGCGGCCACATGAGCGATCGAGTATGCCGATTTCGGCATCAACAGCTCGTCCAGCCGATTGAGAGCGATCAGATCAAGTTTGTCTTCTTCCGAGGTTACTACTTCTCCGTCCCCATGTTGCAAGGCTGCGCCCGCTAACTTATCTGCGCTCTGATTCCAGTCTCGTTTCATATGCAGGAACTCATGGTCCGGCCACGATCGCAGTTTCTCCATCGCTTTCGACCGCAGCAGCTTCAAACCTGGAGCTTTGCACTCGATCTCCCCACGCATCTGACGAATGACCAAGTTTGAATCCCCGCAGATGATGAGCCGTCCCCGGTCCAGTGGAGCAACCGGATCAAGGCATAGCATCATGCCTCTGTATTCCGCCTCATTGACCGTCAGCTCGGCCATGTACTCCGAAGCGGCGAAGACGACTTTCCACTGTGGAAGCTGCCACACGATCGCGCTGTAAGCTACTCCTCCTCGCTTCACTCGAGCTGATCCATCGAAGCTGACAACAAGCAGTTTCTCTTCGGGCTCCACAGTGGGCAGCGGCATGGCGATCACCTGTTGTGGTTGCTTCTGGGGCGCGATCTCGATCAACGCTTCATCCACATTCGCTCGGGGGGTGATGGTCGCAGCCAGGGTTCCCAAGATTTCGTCTTCGCCTTTGGTACACTTCACGATCTCCAGTGTCCACGGTGAGAGCAGTGCGGTCCATCGGCCTAGTCGCCCATGGAAGCCCTTCGACTGCATCAACCACCAAGTGTTGAGTATCTCGTCAGCACCTTGATAGTCCGCGTTACCAGCAGCGTGTAGCAGACTTCCAGGATCCTGAGAAGCGCCAGGACTTCTTTGTCTACGATGCCGTAATTGATCTCGTTCGACTTCAGCGTGCGGCTAGTGAAGGTCACGGGCCAGTACACTCCGTCGTGCTCCTGTATCAGGGCGGCGGAAACCGCCCACTTGCTCGCATAGACCACCACCACTGAGGGTCGATCTGGATCGAAGTGTCGCAGCACTGGGGTAGCAGCGATCTTCGTCTTCAGCACTGTGAACGCTCGTTCGGCTCGGGTCCATCGATCTTCACCAGCTGGAGCTTCCTCGCGATCGTCACTGTTTGCCTCCTCGACCACACTTTCTGTGGGCTTCTTGCGGGTGATCTCGTGGAAATCCGACTCTCTCAGCTCGTACAGGACCGATGCGTAGATCGCGAAGTCTTCGATGAACCTACTGTAGTAATTCAAGCCTCCCAAGAAGGACTGCATTGCGCGTAACGTGCTCGGGAACGGCAGGACAGCCAGTACTTGGAGATCTTTCGGGTGAGCTTCCAGCCCGTCCATTGAAACTTGGTGGCCCAAGTAGTCGACCTTACGAAGACCCCAGATGCTCTTCACCACGGTGATTGACAAATTCCACTTGTCGCAGGCCTCCAGGAGTCGATTGACCTTGTTGCAGAGGGTCCCACGATTCAGCGGTCACGAGGATGTCGTCAATGTACGAGCGTCGCCCTAACACAGATGACTTCTGCTCAGTTTCTTCCTCGCCGGTGAGGAATACATCGCGAGGTTCCGAGTCATTTGCGACGTCGGCACTAATCTTGAGGTACCCGTACAGGGCATAATCGATCAAGCTATGGTAAATCTGGGGAGCGTTCTTCAATCCAAACGGCATACGGTTCCACTCGAAAAGTCCGAAGGGTGTAATGAACGCCGAGATCAGGCGTGCCCGCTCCGTCATCGAGACTACCCAGACACCACTTGCCATGTCTAGTGAGCAGTACCACAAGACTTTGTCCAAGTCCTCCAACAGATCGTTGACGAGCGTCATGGGATACACCATGAGCTGCGTAAGGCCGTTCACGACTCGGTAGTCAATGCAGAGCCGGATGTCAATACCATTCTTTTTGATGATGATCACGATCGGGGATGCCCAGGGGGATGTCGAAGGGCTGATCATCTTGGCGGACAGGAGTCCCTTGATCAAATCGGACAGCTTCTCTCGAAACTGAGGAGCGACACGTCTGCAGCGTTGGACCACCGGAGTAGCGCCCCCAACATCGATGTCGCAGACAACGCCTCGTGCCGCAGGTGGAAGAGCGTTACCCTTCCCCATCAACAGGTGACAGCGTTTCCAGATAATTTGTCGCAGTCTCTCGATCACCTCCGAACTATTGTCTGCCGGGTTGCCGACTTGGATATCTTCGATCGTCACCTCGGTTGTGTGGGCGACCTCCGGCAACACCGCCATGTGGCTCTCGACATCTTCTGCGAACAGCTCTCCGCCGTCATGATAACATACCAGTTCCCGCTGAGGGGGCTCGGGTGGCTCGATCTCCGGAGGCTCTGGTTCCATTGGCATTCCCTCTGGAGCAATGCCAGATCGATCTTGGATTGCGGCCTCGGTCGACGAGGAGTCATCTAATGGCAGAACCCTGATCGGCTCCTCAGCTTCCGGTTCCTCTTCCGTCTCCACGAGACTCGAGTATCCCACGGTCACGTTTGGTTCAACTTCAAGCGTTCCTTCATTCGGCACTAGTCCTGGCGGTGTCGAGGCGACCACTTGAGATATTACTGGTCTGTGATTTTCTTTCGATCGGGCCAAAATGCGTGTGGGGGTCGCGTACTGCGGTCGTTCCACCGCAGGCTCCGTCATCAGGCAGATCCGGTGTTGCCTGAAATGTCAAGTTCTGCCACTCGGCATACCGACGCGATCTAACCGTGACGTACCTTTCAAGCCGACGAATCGTGTCTCCCTGTAACCACATCCCTATTCGGTCGTGTGGATTGAGATATAATGTCGTCTCGCCGAGAGTGTTGATCCGCATGTACTGCCTTCGACCCAGTCCACGCACGACTGTCGGTACCCAGTGTTTCCCGCGGGTGACCCACAGCGTCTGACGTTCGATCAATCCGGACCGAATTGGTATCTCCTCCGATCGCCCTACTAGAATCGCCAGGCTGCGGTCGACTGAGGTCGGAATGACCTTGCCGTTGTATAGCGGCCGCCTACCCGACAGCTGAATTCGCACTTCGTCCGGCAAGCACAGAGTTCCTTCCTCTAGATCGAGACGAATTCCCGCGGGGACCATGTAGTCCATGCCCAAGATCGCGTCCTGTCCAGACAGCGTGCCGACCCATGCGTGGAAGAAGTACACCAGCGATCCAGCCAACGTCACCTTGATCTTGGTATGTCTTTACGTCATGTACGCGTTTTCTCCTATTCCAACGCACTCTTGTCTCGGACTTTCGTATATGGTACATCCAACCTTACGAGCAAAGGTGAAGTCCACGATCGAGACTTCCGCGCCGGAGTGGAAGAGCAGCGTGGCTCTTTCGTTGCTGATCTTCCCGATGGCCTGCCGAAACCATTTGTCGGGCGCATGGTACTTCCAGAACCCCCGCGACTTGCCATACTGCAGTTCCAGTTCCATCGCCACATCCGATCAAGTAAATTCATCAACCCTCTGCAAGCTCGACGCCGCAGATATACAGTCTCTATGAAATTCACATGTATTGTCGATATTGGCGGTGGAGGCCTGTAGTTCACTAACTTTCGGTCTCTCCAGTTTTTCGACGTAAGCAAAAATGCAGAGCCCATAACGCTTGGCTCGTACCAGTTTCCAACCTGGCGAGCGTTCTAGTTTAACATCTTCTCCGCGTTTTCCGGTAACATCCCTGCGTGTTTGCCTGGATTGTACCACTGGCGGATCATGTTGTAGAATTCCTCCATCGGACACTTGCCCATGTCGTGCAATTCTCCACAAGCGCGACACGCGTGCAGGCAGTGGTCGGACGGATGTCCACGCTTGTAACACTTCTGACAAGTCAGCCGTTTCCAACAGCTGAAGTTGTCGTGTCTCGTGGAGCCGTAATGAGAACATTGCTATGCCTGCAAGCTTCGATCACGATCGAGACGTTGATCTTGACTCGGAGGCTCTCGACGATTCGGAGCCTGGCATTCCTAACCGTCGCGCTCGTTAGCAGCAGCTACGTGGATCCTGCGGTAACCCGCGTATTTGTCCGACCCGCTGTCGTCCGATTCCGACGAACTGCTTCCATCCGCTGCTTGGACTGCATGGACTGCTCTGTGGGGTTTCGCGGAGGCCGAGTTAGCAGCGGGGGCGGCTCGCTGGCGGAACTTGTTCGATCCCATTGCGGCTCTGCCCTGTCGGGCCTTCGATCTCTGGCGAAGGCGTAGAGTCTCTTCCAGTTCATCGGCGTCATGCAGGCGCAACAGCACTAGCTCATCGGCCAGATCGCGGTCGTCAAGGGTCTCTCCACATGTTCGCGTCGGGTGGACGGAGTTCCTCCCTTGATCAGGAGTTTGGCTCGCATACCAGCGACATTCAGTCGATGGAGGTACTCGATTGGGATTCGTCCGATCTCTTCCGCGCGTGGTAATATTGCCTCGCGACAGACACCCCACGTTCGCAGTACTGCACCAAGAAACTCTCCAAAAGGCTCTTCCAGTCGCTTCGGATTGACCGCGCAAGCTGTCTGTACCAATTGCGGGCTGGTCCTGACATCAAGTCAGCGAAGACCAGACACTGCTCGCTGTCCGGAGCCTGATCGCGCAGGAAAGCTGACTTCGCCTTGCCGATCCAGCTTCTGGCTCGATCCACATCACCATCTTTACCGGAGAAATCTTTCAGCTCGGAGATGGCAGATACTCGGATTCGCTGTGGCGTCGAGGTGTTTCCAGACGTAGCTCCGGCAGAGGCTACAGCTGCGCGTCTAGGCGCTTCGAGACTCATATCACCAGGGTCGGATTCATCCGCCAGCTCAGAGTGACGGGAACTGAACGACTCCATCTCTACGTCTTGAGTACCTTGCGCCTTAGCCGTTGCTGTGGCTCTAGGAGCAGAAGGGGTATCGGCGGACGTCAGCGTGAGTATCGTGAACTGTGAGGCTGGGCAGCTTCTGGCGTCTGTTGTTCCCTAAGGAAACGGTCCATTGCGGCATTGAAGAACGACTGCATACGACCAACCGAACCTTGATCAGGGGCCCCAAACGCGAACGCTGTTAACGCCGGCTGCTGATGAGTCGTATCTTCCTTCATCTTACGCTGTTGCAGCACGGCTGCACCCGAGGGTCATCCGCTGTAGATAGACGGACGATCTGACTCGGCTTCCGACGTGGCAGAAGCGTATTGGGACGATCCAGTCTGGAACTCCGGGCTGCGAGGAGAAATTGTGGCCGCAGTGTCGATCTCGATCTTCGTGGAACCAACCAAAGGTGCCAGCATCAGGTGAAGAGCCATGGGGCTCCTCGCGATGTCCGATACGTCTCGGTCAAATAGCTCGTTCACTTCAAAGGCGCCCTGCACGATCCCGTCCTCTTTAACCATATGCATCAGCATCTTGATTGTGTCCAATTTGTCGGTCGTGACCACGGGTGCCGTGACTGGGCCCTGCAAGGTTCCAACTATCTTCAGCCGCATGATCTTCATGATTGAGTCCACGACCAGGAACGCCTGCAGCTTCTTGTGCTTCAGAGCATCTTCAAACTACTCGAGCTGCGCGTTCGTCCAGGTCTCGGGCTCGTCGCGATCTTCCGCGTCAGACTCGGGTGCCTTCATCTACTCCTTCGAGGCTATCGCCTTCATAGGCTTCTTTGAGGCTGATCGTGCCCTTGAAGGGTTAGATGTGGGTGAAGATCCATCAGCTTTTACTGCTCTGGTTCCGCTTTGACCTTGGTCTCTTCTTGATCGGTGGACTCACGGTGAAATCCCTGGTTCGACTCCGGGCACGCGCACCATTGCGGTGGAGCGGGAGTCAGGAAACTCGATGACGTGTTCCGGCTTACCAACGGCTGGCCAGACTGCCGACTAACGGAGGGGGTACTCCGATTGTCCGTGGGACGCTGAGCGTGGGGTCACCTTGTGTACCCGTCGGCTTGGGCTGGTTACGCTCTTCTTGGTGCTCTCGAAGAGACTTGGGGGTCTTGATCGGGTCCGTGCTGACGGCACTCGAGATCGGGGTTGTTGACACATGCGCGGGAATCTTCACGCGGCGTCGGGTCTTGAGATCGATCTTCGCGAGAAGTCGATCGGGGCGGTCGTTCTTGACCGCGGTTGTCCTTTGGGGTTGCCTTGTCCTTTCCTTTTCGTGGCTTGCCGCCTCCTATGACGGTTGAGTTGGGTCGTTGAGAAGAGAAGAAGTGCAACGCTGGTCAAGCTTTCCAGGTGCCTCCGCGTAGATTCTTGTTAACTGTAGTGTCGGTTGTGGGTGGGCCAATGTAATTCCCTCCCTGAAGGCCGAAGTCACTTGTGTCTTTCAAGGAACATTTCTCTCTGATTAAGATCCTTAGATCTGCTATCTGTATCTAAACCACACAGTTTCTCTCCCGCTTTTACCGATCACTCGCGTACCTCTTGCGCATCCGGCGATTGCGTCCCCTGCTCGCTGGCTCTTGGCTGTGCACCAACCGTTCGCTGCGATTGTGGGTGTTGTTGCTTGTGCCAAAATGTTGGTACCCGATAACCCTCGATCGGATCGTGTATCGAAATCTTTGTGCCGGGTCGATCTCGATATGATCGTGTACCGAAATGTCTGCACCAAGCCGATCCGATTGTGGGCCATCATCATTCCGATCATCATCATTCCGATCGCCATCATTCTGATCAGTCTGATCTGCAACCCTGATCCCTCCCAATCCACCAATCACCGTCGAGCCAGAGTCGCTCCCGATCGATCTGCGTCGATTTCCATCTCCGCTTTTCCACAGTACCGGGTGTGGAGCCCGTGGTAAATCTACCCTATTTCATATTCCAAGTGTAGTGTGCGCTTAGGCGAATCCCATATTTCATATTCCCATATACATCGGAAGAAAATCCCATCCAGGATCCAGGATTGTGGTCGAAGGACATCTTGTGTGATAGGTAGTGACACTGTATTGAACTGTTCCTCGGTACTTCTGAGGTGGTGTGCGTTTGTAAAAGCTGACCGGGATTGACCAGTGTCCTGGAAGTGCAGCTAAGTTGACTGCACCATTCAAGGGTCTAAGAATAAGAACGGCTGTATATTTGTGTGTATAACTCTGTATTGATTTTGGATATCTTGGCTGCTGGAGCTACATCCAAGTAGGTGACGTTCCGCTCTTCTCCAAAGACCGATATTGGTATTTGAACACCCCCCCCTCCCCGCGGTGCATCCCCCGGGTCGAAGACAAACAGACCGAGAGGGATTACCTCAAGGAGCACACGCTACCTGGACGTTTCAGGTTCAGGTATTCCGAGAGGAGGGCTTCCTGAACGGGAGAACCTTCCAGTCACCGGAGCGCGTCGCTATACACCAGGGTGGCCAAAAGGCGTTCATCCGCCTCGCCACAGTGAACTCATCCAAAATCGAGGAAAACGTGCCCTCTTCCGCATAGTATTCGCTGTCTGCTGCGTATGACGACGGGGCTTAGTGTGCTCTCTTCGCGCGCCTATCCTCTTCCAGCTCTTTCAAACTAGCGACACCGTCAAAGATGCCTTGGCGGGTGAAGCCTGAGTGTGATGTGCTCAATGGGGTGGCGCTGGATCTTGCTTGGATAGACCCAGAGCTTGTGCGTCTTGAAGGCATAGATCGAGGCATAATCAATGAGGGATAAGAGATGAATCAGCGATAGAAGAATCCAACCAGCGCGTACTGGGTGGACTTGCAATGCACGAAGTATATGCGAGAATGACAGCTAAGACGAGCTGACAACGCTGAAGCTAATTCGTATATTTTAGCACGCTGGGAAGTCGGGCGTCTACCGGGTCTTCGCGTCTTAGATTGCGTACCAAGGTACCTGCTGATACCTCGCTTTTGGACCTAGCAAGTAGGTTTCCTGTCTCTAGCACATGGTGCTTATGCTGTAAGATGGTTTTCCAGTTAGTAACTCACCCGTCTAGATGTCTACTGAGTACCATTAGCGAAGATGGGAAATCCTTCGCTGCATGATACATACTTGCTAACATCTCGAGGGATGTTCGAACTCGAAGCAGTGATGCAGAACAACTTTGCATACTGTTGCATTTGTTTCACAAAGTGTGGACAGCGCATGCGGCTTTCCGCAGCATTCCGTCATTAATGCCCTGACACGTTGAAGTCACTTCGAGGATGACATATTTAGACACTTGACGACAGTTGTAGCCTGTTTAGCAACATCTGAGAATGTGAATAATTAAACTGCCTTCAATATGCCATTGATACAATGCGCGAAACAAAATAGAAAGATAGTCTTGGGGAAGCGAAGTGTCAAAACCCGACGAGCTCGATCGCATTGGCCAGCATTGTCGGTGGCAACTGCACCTACCAAAGTACGTATGTTATCACCTTCTATATGTTTTGGCATACAGGAGCCATCTACAGACGACGACTTACAAAGCCGGTATCACTTAATGATATCCTCTACCACGATTTCAAAACGACAAAATAACCCGGCAGAGTTTTGATTATAAGATAATGCTACGAATTTGTGCAGAAACACTAAGAAAACATATGATTTATAAGAGAAGGTGATCGTATCAGACTAGTATGATAGGATTTCTAGGAATTGCTTTCTCAAAACTACGAATTATGGTGGTTCCCGCTAATTCTTCCCAAGCAGCAATTGTAGACTTAACTGCACGGAGACGCTTCTCTCTGGCAGTGCCTCCAGTAACATCGCAAACCTTTGACCGGATTTTCGCTTCGCGCCCACGTCCAGCGGTTGACAAACCGCCGTCGTATTAGGGGGGTGGGGGGGGCTGTAGAGTTCAACTACTCAGCGACGACTCGCTGACCCTCCTCCGAAACGTGGGAGTCAAATTATCAAAGTGGAGGGCAGCGGGTCCATGCATGTCATGTTTCGACAATTTGCGTACATAAAAGCTCCAGCCAGCTGCGTCCATCCACGCGCTCTCCTGCTCTGTGTAGTGTGACAGCTCATCGCGCTCACGTTGCCACTGAGCTTCCCTCTAATGATGAAGAGAGTTGAAGTTGTTTACCTGAAAACACACAATAAAGTATTAAACGTTTCGCGAGCCTAATGTCTTAAATATACTATAGAAGCCCAAGTAATTTGCTTCACAAAGGGCGCAGTAGGCGCCCTTAAGGAAAATTACGATACTCGTTTTGCATGCCTCTTGTAACATAGTATCTGCAGTGATTTGCAGATGCAGAAATATTTGTGTGGCTTGATGATAACTGATTGTACTGTTTATGATTTTTCATAAAGTATGCTGCATTCACAGATGAACTTGTGTAAAAAGGCACAGGATGCGCCTTTAAAGGCGGTGCTTTCACACCGTGTTTTGCAAACGCTCTAAATGGGCGATACATATGCCCTTCTACCGCGCCAGGGTTACGAACATCTTAGTTGTGCATATAATATCAAGTATAAACGTATCATCACCGCAAAGTATCTGCAGTGATTTGCAGATGCAGAAATATTTGTGTGGCTTGATGATAACTGATTGTACTGTTTATGATTTTTCATAAAGTATGTTGCATTCACAGATGAACTTGTGTAAAAAGGCACAGGATGCGCCTTTAAAGGCGGTGCTTTCACACCGTGTTTTGCAAACGCTCTAAATGGGCGATACATATGCCCTTCTACCGCGCCAGGTTACGAACATCTTAGTTGTGCATATAATATCAAGTATAAACGTATCATCACCGCAAAGTATCTGCAGTGATTTGCAGATGCAGAAATATTTGTGTGGCTTGATGATAACTGATTGTACTGTTTATGATTTTTCATAAAGTATGTTGCATTCACAGATGAACTTGTGTAAAAAGGCACAGGATGCGCCTTTAAAGGCGGTGCTTTCACACCGTGTTTTGCAAACGCTCTAAATGGGCGATACATATGCCCTTCTACCGCGCCAGGGTTACGAACATCTTAGTTGTGCATATAATATCAAGTATAAACGTATCATCACCGCAAAGTATCTGCAGTGATTTGCAGATGCAGAAATATTTGTGTGGCTTGATGATAACTGATTGTACTGTTTATGATTTTTCATAAAGTATGTTGCATTCACAGATGAACTTGTGTAAAAAGGCACAGGATGCGCCTTTAAAGGCGGTGCTTTCACACCGTGTTTTGCAAACGCTCTAAATGGGCGATACATATGCCCTTCTACCGCTGCAGAAATATTTGTGTGGCTTGATGATAACTGATTGTACTGTTTATGATTTTTCATAAAGTATGTTGCATTCACAGATGAACTTGTGTAAAAAGGCACAGGATGCGCCTTTAAAGGCGGTGCTTTCACACCGTGTTTTGCAAACGCTCTAAATGGGCGATACATATGCCCTTCTACCGCGCCAGGGTTACGAACATCTTAGTTGTGCATATAATATCAAGTATAAACGTATCATCACCGCAAAGTATCTGCAGTGATTTGCAGATGCAGAAATATTTGTGTGGCTTGATGATAACTGATTGTACTGTTTATGATTTTTCATAAAGTATGTTGCATTCACAGATGAACTTGTGTAAAAAGGCACAGGATGCGCCTTTAAAGGCGGTGCTTTCACACCGTGTTTTGCAAACGCTCTAAATGGGCGATACATATGCCCTTCTACCGCGCCAGGGTTACGAACATCTTAGTTGTGCATATAATATCAAGTATAAACGTATCATCACCGCAAAGTATCTGCAGTGATTTGCAGATGCAGAAATATTTGTGTGGCTTGATGATAACTGATTGTACTGTTTATGATTTTTCATAAAGTATGTTGCATTCACAGATGAACTTGTGTAAAAAGGCACAGGATGCGCCTTTAAAGGCGGTGCTTTCACACCGTGTTTTGCAAACGCTCTAAATGGGCGATACATATGCCCTTCTACCGCGCCAGGGTTACGAACATCTTAGTTGTGCATATAATATCAAGTATAAACGTATCATCACCGCAAAGTATCTGCAGTGATTTGCAGATGCAGAAATATTTGTGTGGCTTGATGATAACTGATTGTACTGTTTATGATTTTTCATAAAGTATGTTGCATTCACAGATGAACTTGTGTAAAAAGGCACAGGATGCGCCTTTAAAGGCGGTGCTTTCACACCGTGTTTTGCAAACGCTCTAAATGGGCGATACATATGCCCTTCTACCGCGCCAGGGTTACGAACATCTTAGTTGTGCATATAATATCAAGTATAAACGTATCATCACCGCAAAGTATCTGCAGTGATTTGCAGATGCAGAAATATTTGTGTGGCTTGATGATAACTGATTGTACTGTTTATGATTTTTCATAAAGTATGTTGCATTCACAGATGAACTTGTGTAAAAAGGCACAGGATGCGCCTTTAAAGGCGGTGCTTTCACACCGTGTTTTGCAAACGCTCTAAATGGGCGATACATATGCCCTTCTACCGCGCCAGGGTTACGAACATCTTAGTTGTGCATATAATATCAAGTATAAACGTATCATCACCGCAAAGTATCTGCAGTGATTTGCAGATGCAGAAATATTTGTGTGGCTTGATGATAACTGATTGTACTGTTTATGATTTTTCATAAAGTATGTTGCATTCACAGATGAACTTGTGTAAAAAGGCACAGGATGCGCCTTTAAAGGCGGTGCTTTCACACCGTGTTTTGCAAACGCTCTAAATGGGCGATACATATGCCCTTCTACCGCGCCAGGGTTACGAACATCTTAGTTGTGCATATAATATCAAGTATAAACGTATCATCACCGCAAAGTATCTGCAGTGATTTGCAGATGCAGAAATATTTGTGTGGCTTGATGATAACTGATTGTACTGTTTATGATTTTTCATAAAGTATGTTGCATTCACAGATGAACTTGTGTAAAAAGGCACAGGATGCGCCTTTAAAGGCGGTGCTTTCACACCGTGTTTTGCAAACGCTCTAAATGGGCGATACATATGCCCTTCTACCGCGCCAGGGTTACGAACATCTTAGTTGTGCATATAATATCAAGTATAAACGTATCATCACCGCAAAGTATCTGCAGTGATTTGCAGATGCAGAAATATTTGTGTGGCTTGATGATAACTGATTGTACTGTTTATGATTTTTCATAAAGTATGTTGCATTCACAGATGAACTTGTGTAAAAAGGCACAGGATGCGCCTTTAAAGGCGGTGCTTTCACACCGTGTTTTGCAAACGCTCTAAATGGGCGATACATATGCCCTTCTACCGCGCCAGGGTTACGAACATCTTAGTTGTGCATATAATATCAAGTATAAACGTATCATCACCGCAAAGTATCTGCAGTGATTTGCAGATGCAGAAATATTTGTGTGGCTTGATGATAACTGATTGTACTGTTTATGATTTTTCATAAAGTATGTTGCATTCACAGATGAACTTGTGTAAAAAGGCACAGGATGCGCCTTTAAAGGCGGTGCTTTCACACCGTGTTTTGCAAACGCTCTAAATGGGCGATACATATGCCCTTCTACCGCGCCAGGGTTACGAACATCTTAGTTGTGCATATAATATCAAGTATAAACGTATCATCACCGCAAAGTATCTGCAGTGATTTGCAGATGCAGAAATATTTGTGTGGCTTGATGATAACTGATTGTACTGTTTATGATTTTTCATAAAGTATGTTGCATTCACAGATGAACTTGTGTAAAAAGGCACAGGATGCGCCTTTAAAGGCGGTGCTTTCACACCGTGTTTTGCAAACGCTCTAAATGGGCGATACATATGCCCTTCTACCGCGCCAGGGTTACGAACATCTTAGTTGTGCATATAATATCAAGTATAAACGTATCATCACCTCTAAATGGGCGATACATATGCCCTTCTACCGCGCCAGGGTTACGAACATCTTAGTTGTGCATATAATATCAAGTATAAACGTATCATCACCGCAAAGTATCTGCAGTGATTTGCAGATGCAGAAATATTTGTGTGGCTTGATGATAACTGATTGTACTGTTTATGATTTTTCATAAAGTATGTTGCATTCACAGATGAACTTGTGTAAAAAGGCACAGGATGCGCCTTTAAAGGCGGTGCTTTCACACCGTGTTTTGCAAACGCTCTAAATGGGCGATACATATGCCCTTCTACCGCGCCAGGGTTACGAACATCTTAGTTGTGCATATAATATCAAGTATAAACGTATCATCACCGCAAAGTATCTGCAGTGATTTGCAGATGCAGAAATATTTGTGTGGCTTGATGATAACTGATTGTACTGTTTATGATTTTTCATAAAGTATGTTGCATTCACAGATGAACTTGTGTAAAAAGGCACAGGATGCGCCTTTAAAGGCGGTGCTTTCACACCGTGTTTTGCAAACGCTCTAAATGGGCGATACATATGCCCTTCTACCGCGCCAGGGTTACGAACATCTTAGTTGTGCATATAATATCAAGTATAAACGTATCATCACCGCAAAGTATCTGCAGTGATTTGCAGATGCAGAAATATTTGTGTGGCTTGATGATAACTGATTGTACTGTTTATGATTTTTCATAAAGTATGTTGCATTCACAGATGAACTTGTGTAAAAAGGCACAGGATGCGCCTTTAAAGGCGGTGCTTTCACACCGTGTTTTGCAAACGCTCTAAATGGGCGATACATATGCCCTTCTACCGCGCCAGGGTTACGAACATCTTAGTTGTGCATATAATATCAAGTATAAACGTATCATCACCGCAAAGTATCTGCAGTGTTTTGCAAACGCTCTAAATGGGCGATACATATGCCCTTCTACCGCGCCAGGGTTACGAACATCTTAGTTGTGCATATAATATCAAGTATAAACGTATCATCACCGCAAAGTATCTGCAGTGATTTGCAGATGCAGAAATATTTGTGTGGCTTGATGATAACTGATTGTACTGTTTATGATTTTTCATAAAGTATGTTGCATTCACAGATGAACTTGTGTAAAAAGGCACAGGATGCGCCTTTAAAGGCGGTGCTTTCACACCGTGTTTTGCAAACGCTCTAAATGGGCGATACATATGCCCTTCTACCGCGCCAGGGTTACGAACATCTTAGTTGTGCATATAATATCAAGTATAAACGTATCATCACCGCAAAGTATCTGCAGTGATTTGCAGATGCAGAAATATTTGTGTGGCTTGATGATAACTGATTGTACTGTTTATGATTTTTCATAAAGTATGTTGCATTCACAGATGAACTTGTGTAAAAAGGCACAGGATGCGCCTTTAAAGGCGGTGCTTTCACACCGTGTTTTGCAAACGCTCTAAATGGGCGATACATATGCCCTTCTACCGCGCCAGGGTTACGAACATCTTAGTTGTGCATATAATATCAAGTATAAACGTATCATCACCGCAAAGTATCTGCAGTGATTTGCAGATGCAGAAATATTTGTGTGGCTTGATGATAACTGATTGTACTGTTTATGATTTTTCATAAAGTATGTTGCATTCACAGATGAACTTGTGTAAAAAGGCACAGGATGCGCCTTTAAAGGCGGTGCTTTCACACCGTGTTTTGCAAACGCTCTAAATGGGCGATACATATGCCCTTCTACCGCGCCAGGGTTACGAACATCTTAGTTGTGCATATAATATCAAGTATAAACGTATCATCACCGCAAAGTATCTGCAGTGATTTGCAGATGCAGAAATATTTGTGTGGCTTGATGATAACTGATTGTACTGTTTATGATTTTTCATAAAGTATGTTGCATTCACAGATGAACTTGTGTAAAAAGGCACAGGATGCGCCTTTAAAGGCGGTGCTTTCACACCGTGTTTTGCAAACGCTCTAAATGGGCGATACATATGCCCTTCTACCGCGCCAGGGTTACGAACATCTTAGTTGTGCATATAATATCAAGTATAAACGTATCATCACCGCAAAGTATCTGCAGTGATTTGCAGATGCAGAAATATTTGTGTGGCTTGATGATAACTGATTGTACTGTTTATGATTTTTCATAAAGTATGTTGCATTCACAGATGAACTTGTGTAAAAAGGCACAGGATGCGCCTTTAAAGGCGGTGCTTTCACACCGTGTTTTGCAAACGCTCTAAATGGGCGATACATATGCCCTTCTACCGCGCCAGGGTTACGAACATCTTAGTTGTGCATATAATATCAAGTATAAACGTATCATCACCGCAAAGTATCTGCAGTGATTTGCAGATGCAGAAATATTTGTGTGGCTTGATGATAACTGATTGTACTGTTTATGATTTTTCATAAAGTATGTTGCATTCACAGATGAACTTGTGTAAAAAGGCACAGGATGCGCCTTTAAAGGCGGTGCTTTCACACCGTGTTTTGCAAACGCTCTAAATGGGCGATACATATGCCCTTCTACCGCGCCAGGGTTACGAACATCTTAGTTGTGCATATAATATCAAGTATAAACGTATCATCACCGCAAAGTATCTGCAGTGATTTGCAGATGCAGAAATATTTGTGTGGCTTGATGATAACTGATTGTACTGTTTATGATTTTTCATAAAGTATGTTGCATTCACAGATGAACTTGTGTAAAAAGGCACAGGATGCGCCTTTAAAGGCGGTGCTTTCACACCGTGTTTTGCAAACGCTCTAAATGGGCGATACATATGCCCTTCTACCGCGCCAGGGTTACGAACATCTTAGTTGTGCATATAATATCAAGTATAAACGTATCATCACCGCAAAGTATCTGCAGTGATTTGCAGATGCAGAAATATTTGTGTGGCTTGATGATAACTGATTGTACTGTTTATGATTTTTCATAAAGTATGTTGCATTCACAGATGAACTTGTGTAAAAAGGCACAGGATGCGCCTTTAAAGGCGGTGCTTTCACACCGTGTTTTGCAAACGCTCTAAATGGGCGATACATATGCCCTTCTACCGCGCCAGGGTTACGAACATCTTAGTTGTGCATATAAT